>AP025041.1:28526431-28767998 GCA_036186865.1 Eustoma russellianum
TAGCCACCAGAGCCTAAAGTATACCCAGAAAGCCTCCTTGCCATTTAAACATGGCAAAAAAGTTAACAATAAAGGCAAGGCGCCGTTGCAGGATTGGTGTTCTGTCAAGATTCGGTTATGAGGCCGAGCAAAGGAAAGGAATTCTCTACTGGTTTCCAAAGCTCATATCCTTTCCTATATCAGGAAAAAATCTCTGGCAAAAGAACCCCAGCCCCTCGCTGGGCCAATCCGGAAAAGAAACCATCAATTGTACTGCCTCTATCATCATGATATTGATTATGATACAGAAGATTGTAGACAGCTTGGACAAGAGATTGGGCGTCTTATTGAGCTGGGTCACCTACAGCGTTTCTATAATCCCAGGTCTAGGCTTCACAACAGGCTAGACTTTTGAAACCCCCCCAGAGGAGAGTTGTAATCCCGGGTGTCATCAGGATTTTCGGGGTGATACAGATTCGGATTTCGATGAGGAGGGGGCACGGGTTTCTGAGCATATAAGGTTAATCTAATGACCATGAACCCTGATTCCATCAAATCACAATTTGTTTCTTCTTGTCTTCGTCCGGAATCCCCCGGCACGGCAGTCTCTTATATTTAAACTGGACATTCTTATATGGAATTCAGCCAGGATAGTTAAGTCACCTTATGATGCATGGAGCAATAGTTTATGCCTATCTACCACCTAAAACGAAAGTGGGGGCATATATATTCTTACCCAGCAGGTCTGGAAGGTTGAGCAGGTCTCAATATCATTTTTACCCAGCAGGTCTGGAAGGCTGAGCAGGTCTCAGTAGGATGGGACAGGTTTCCCGATATTCTTACCCAGCAGGTCTGGAAGGTGAGCAGGTCTCAGCATGATGGGACAGGTTTCCTGATATCTTACCCAGCAGGTCTGGAAGGCTGAGCAGGTCTCAGCAGGATGGGACAGGTTTCCCGATATTCTTACCCAGCAGGTCTGGAAGGCTGAGCAGGTCTCAGCATGATGGGACAGGTTTCCCAATATTCTTACCCATCAGGTCTGAAAGGTTGAGCAGGTCTCAACATCATTTTTACCCAGCAGGTCTGGAAGGCTGAGCAGGTCTCAGCAGGATGGGACAGGTTTCCCGATATTCTTACCCAGCAGGTCTAGAAGGCTGAGCAAGTCTCAGCATGATGGGACAGGTTTCCCGATATTCTTACCCAGCAGGTCTGGAAGGTTGAGCAGGTCTCAACAGCAGGTCTCAGCGGAACAAGAATTCTCTATTCTTACCCCAGCAAGTCGGGGAGGCTGAGCAGGTCTCAGCGGAACAAGACAAGTTCCCTATTCTTACCCCAGCAGGTCTGGGAGGCTGAGCAGGTCTCAGCGAAATAAGACAAGTTCCCTATTCTTAACCCAACAGGTCTGGGAGGATGAGTAGGTCTCAGCGGAACAAGACAAGTTCCTTATTCTACCCCAGCAGGTCTGGAGGCTGAGCAGGTCTCAGCGGAACAAGACAAGTTCCCTATTCTTACCCCAGCAAGTCTGGGAGGCTGAGCAGGTCTCAGCGGAATAAGACAAGTTTCCTATTCTTACCCCAGCAGGTCTGGGAGGCTGAGCAGGTCTCAGCGGAACAAGACAAGTTCCCTATTCTTACCCCAGCAGGTCTGGGAGGCTGAGCAGGTCTCAGCGGAACAAGATAAGTTCCCTATATTAGGGGTTTCGGCAAAGTCTTAACAATGGGACAAGTTTACCAGCATTCCAACTCAGCCAAGCTGAAAAGCCAGGTATAAAAGCTGGAGCTTGATACTTGGATAAAGGAACTTTGCCACAAGAAATACTCTTATGGCAAAGATGACAAATACTTGCAAACTATAACCGCGAGGCAAGTTGAAGACAAAAGTTTGCAGAAATCAAATGAAAGAACTTCGCAGAATAGAAGGTCAACACTCGCCATCCAAGGAAAAAGATCAAGTTGAACTTCAAAAGATTGAAAAAGTCAGAAAGCAAAATCTGAAAAATAGACTTTCATTGAGTATGAAATCTATTACAACTACAAATTGTTTACAAGGAAAAATCATATTCTACTACGAATCTTTTCTCCTCTGCTTCGAAAACTCGGTAATCTGGATACAGCCTCAGACTTGAACTACGAAGAGCAGCGAATGATCCTTATCCAGATCTAGGTAGACTTCTTGGCAATCGTACCCTATATGGTTACATGGCAGAACAAAATTTTGCAGCATTGTTGCCGCCCATTGCTTCACTTCTACCATGCCTTGAAGATAGCCTGCGAAGAATGTAATCGCAATTGTTTCTTACTTCACTGGAAGAAAAGGGATTTGTGCGATTACAAAACAGCAAAGTAAAACCTTTGCTGGAAAGGGATGTGTCGAAGGAGAATCCCTGTCATGAAATGGCAGAGGCTCTAAAGCGAAATACGACGATAACTAAAAAAGGATTGCTGGAAAGGAACAATCTCCATGAAGAAAGATTGTTCCCATCAGAATCAAATTCTTTATGAAAGGACTAGTCTCACAGGTATTTCCCAGATTCTTGAAGCACGAAAGGGCAGGCATATTTCAGAAATGCTTACATAGAGATAAAGGATTGGGTGGAAAGGAGGGATGTGATGAACACCAAGATAGGCATCAAGGATGGGAAGCTTAAATGGAGAATGAAGAATGAGGAGATGAAAGCACCTCTATTTATAGGTAGAGGAAGGAAAAGAGGCCCCCTTTTTTTCGTTTGAAATTTGAAATTCGAAAAGGCAGAAGTTCATGAATCTCCCACCCTCGGGAAGTGGAATCGCCGAAAAAACAATAACAGAGCGTCGAAACTATCGTTTACGCTAAAGACGGGAGCTATGACATAAATAAAGGGATAACCATGAAGTTAATGAAGATTTGTCACGTCATAAGAACAAGATTTGTCCGCCTTCGCAGTTCAGCTCAGCCACACAAAATCTGGGGGCAAATGATAAACCCTAACCGGATCGTCAGCTAGTCAATAACAGCCAACGGTTTAATAGCCCAGTATTATAGTTGAGCGGGTTAGTGCTTAAGAATGGCTGTCCGGCCTCAGCAGCACCTCAGCAGGGCAACATGACGCCCTTATAACATCGAAGAATCTATTAAGGTTTGCACCTCGGCATAAACTTTAGTATATGTTCAAATGCTGCACTTCGGACTACTGCATTTAGGCAATGCTTAGCCATGCATTTCGATAAGGCCAAGTCACGCGCTTCGGCAAGGCTCAGCTGTGTACCACAGCAGCTCGTGCACTTCAGCAGAAGACAGCTGTGTACCACGGCAAAATAAACCCATTACGATAATACTTCGTGGGACCCTCAAATGGAGATATTTCTCCAACATATCGACTACAGCTGTTTGGTCTTCCTGAACATGCCAAGTTCACAATAGCCGGTCTATCAGTTACATCAACCAGGCCGGCCTATTGATCACATCAGTCGACCTATTGATCACATCAGCAGACCTATTATGCCGTAGTCTCTATGCCCTAAACAAAGCATCTTCTCCAAGCTATCGTCAGAGTTCCAGATTGGAAAAAAATCTATAAAGGTAAGGAGGCCAAGACAAAAGTGGGAGGAGACTTTACAACATATACACACACACCCTGCTCTTCGGCAAATACTGTGAGAAATTCCTAACTCACCCTTTACATTATAATCTCATTGAGATATGGCCCAAACTGACTTGAGCGTCGGAGGGTTCTTCCCGGGGCCAGCCTCCCAGGACCTCTAACATGTGCTACTTTGTGCAGGATATTTGGCGCTATTCTAGCTACACATTTTCAATTCCAGTTGACAAATTCTTTACGTCAACTGACAGAGCTGAATCGAGGTCATCTAGACCCTTGGTGAAGATCCGGCTTTATCAACGTGAAAGAAGCAAAATAGCTCTACCGAATATGTTTGATGGATATTTTCTCTCGAATTAAATAATCTATTATAATCATGAATAAAAGTACAGAGACTATCTTACCCTGGATAAGGCAAAGAATATCTCCACTACCGTAAATTGCACAAATCGGAATATTTACAAAATATTACAAGATAAACAAATGATAGCAAGAGGTAAATACAAGATGGCTCATGTGGAAAGGAAGGTTTTGCTCCAATTTCTGGCAGGGTTAGGGATCGGTACTCACACAATGCTGATGCGAAGGCAAGGTAGGAACGGGAGTTGGAGGGAGGAGAGATTTTAGGATATGTACCGACACTATTGTCGAGATTGAAGGAATTATAAATTCATTTAAGTTAAAAATCAATTTGAACAGTTGTTCTTCTTTATAGGAGGTGAAAATCTACTTCTAATGGCTTTCTTTTACCACTTGGACAGTGACGACTGTTCATCTACAGTAAAATATAACTGCTATGGTAACGGCTGGTTACTAACACAGTTCTGCAATGCACAGTAAAAATAACTGTTAAGTTATAATATTCACTAAGTATGTCAGGTCAGCCTTCTATCTATCTTGTGCTTCACTTCGTCACCTCAGTTCAGGACTTCTTTACTTTGTCATCTCTGGCTGTTCTCGTTCAGTGCTTCATCTCAGCTTCACTTCAGCTCAACACAGCTATACTTGCCTTTTGTCTTTTCTCGTCTTCGTTCTATGCTTCTGTTAGTGTATGTGCCTTAGTGATGTGTATTTTCTTAACCTCTAACTAGCAATTGCACTAGGTACAATTGTAGAGTAGCAGGCAAGAGGGTTGTCGATCCCACGAGGACTAATTTTAAGTACCAAAATTATTTTTCGCCTTAATTTAAGTACCAAAATTATTTTTTCGCAGAAACCGAATCTATCCCTGGTCAATTTTACTACAGGTTTGTTGTTGACACGGTCGTAAATAAATTCTTCACCTCCCGGTCCTTCGAAATTAATTATATGTTCTATCAATAGGTAGCTAATCTATTGACGCAATAAACACACCAACAACAATTAACGATTGGGATAATAAACTAGTAAATTAAATAAATCAAAGAGGGAAAACTAATGCATTAAAACATCAAAACAATTCAACTGTCACAAAAACTAGTCAAGAAAACAGAAAATTTAGCCACAAATCAAATCCATACTATCCATCAATAACTGCATAAAAGAACAGTAGAAAGAGTAACCGCGTATAAAATCTTTACTGGACAGCTTCGGAAATTGCGCTCGGTAGTACTGCCTCTGACGCGAAAGCTGACTTCTTTTCTTTCTTCTCTTTCCTGCTTGATTCTGAGCTGCTGGCTGAAAATTTTTGCACTTTTTCTTTTCTCTTCTGATTTTGCTAAAAAGTGATGGAAATGATAATTGGCAAGCAAAGTTGCCTTGGGAAGCATGCTGTTGCTTGTGGGAAAAAGCTCCCAGGCGTTGGGGTGCTGTGGCTCCCAGGGGCTGCGTTTTTGCTTGTTTCTTCTGCGGTATTTATACACGTGAAACGCACCAAGGAAGCTGATCAGCTCCCTCTTTCTCTCAACTGCTTGGAAATCTCAGCACCAAATATATCTGATATTTCATTTAACAGCTTGATTCAATCTTTTGTTGAAGCTTATCTCTTCTTTTCTTTTTCCTGCAATATTAAATAAAATATGTAGTGTCCAACTAAAAATAAATAAATATTGTATTTAGCTAAATAACATAACCCTTAACATCATTTAAGTGGTAATTCGGTTAAGCTCAGAAAATTAAGTTAATTTAGCTAACAAAATTAATATTTTCTATTTAATCACATGAACACTTCTATTCTTCAATTTGATTGTTATTGGTACTTTTTAGCATCGATTTAGCCAAATATTGCTAGATATAAATGGTAGTGTATAAATAATGTATAAAAATTGATTATATCAACTACCCTCACTTAGCTTTTGATCGCCCTCGAGCAAATAAAGTGACTTTAAAGAAAATAGGCTTAATCTTTCTTCTCAAGAACACGCATCAGAGATGATTTCACATAAATAGTCACAAAGTACAATCGAAATAACCAATTGAATAACTTTATAATTCAAATATCAACTATACTTATCCCATGTAATCGAGGTGTGTGGGTAAATAGACAATCTCTAGCTTTCCGTAGACAATCAGTTGAAATTATGCAAATTATGACTCATGAACATTCCATAGGCTTACTTTTCTTACTCGCTCTCCACTAATGTAGACGATTCAAGTCAACGAAGATGAAGTAGGACTTTTAAGCTTGTAATGTTAGGCCAGGGACTTGGTTTCACGAAGGATAAGGGATTCAAAGAAAATAATTAAGTGAGCTTGCAACAAATGGCATGCACATGCAACAAACTCGTCTTTTTACATTCAAAACCTTCTCCGTCTTTTGAGAACAATCACCAAAATCAATTTGAAACTTTTTATATCATTGGCCATAAATTTTTTTTTTTCTTTCTTTTTCTTTGGTCATTTTTTCAACTTTTTTCCTTTTTTTTCTTTCTTTGAACTTTTTTTTCTTTTTTATCACCAATCTCTTGTAACGATATATTTGTGTACCCTTTCAACCTCATCTCATCATCGTAACCCACTATCTTCATCCCAAACGTAATATAATGCCATATAAGCTCTCTTAAATAGGACATATAAGGATATACATTTTTATCAAGTAGGCTAAAATGGAAAGTTAATGAGGTTTAACAACAAAGAAAATCGAATGGGGTCTCACCATTCTTAATAATAGGCTCAAAAAGGGTACTAGGGAAAAATGATTATAGGATGGCTAGAAAGGCTCAAACGGTCCAAAGAACGCTATGACTGTCATCTCTATCAACTTGAAATCATCTAATAATTTCGCCTCGAGAAGTAATGAAGTAAGTTCTAGAATGACATAAGATGCATGATAAGCATAATTCTTCACTACCATCTATAAATCACAAGATCATGGCTATACGTGCTCAAAATGTCTCAAATTACATAGAATAAAATATATTCAACATTGAATCAATCCATCATTCCAAAGGTATTTCTCATGTATTTTCAACTATATTGCAAAATATTCTCATCACATATTCATAGAAGATCAAAAATTTCAAAAATAACGTACATTTAAGCATTTTTCTTTTCAGATACATCAAAAATCATGCATTAGTCTAACCCCCTACCCTCCACTTAGACATTAAAATTATCCTCAATGTTTGAATAAGAAGCATAGGGACAAGAAACTTAGCTGATTTGATGCACACGTCATCTTTCAATATTGCATTGAGCCACATACACGCTATATGCAACCCATCTCGGGCCAACTTCTTTTTCAACAGTCGCAATCTTTATTCCTACAAAACCAAACCACAACAAAAGCGTATAATACGAAAAAAATGACTCTAAAATAATAACATAACTAAAGCTTGCAAGAAAAATTGAAACATTCATTGCTCAACAGCCTCTGAATGTATTTCAATGAAAAAAACTTGCAAACTTTTGACACTAACACAACAAAAAAATAAAAATGACAAAGCAAAGAAGTAGTTCTGAATTTATAGTCTACAGCTAGACTTTCCGAAGTTCCTTTTCACGGTGGATCATACAAGCGAATTATCTTCCTATCTCGAGAAGCTTCAGTATTTAATATCTTTAGACGACTACCGTTCACTTTGATTTGCTTAACCTTCTCGAATTCCACCTCAACGTCTCCAGAGGGACATATTTTCTTTAAACGCAATATTGCTTTGTCTAACAAAACCTTTTGACCCTCTTGTAACTTATTTTCAAAAATGATTTCATTTTCTCTGCCTCTAAATTTATCGTTACTAGGAGTGCTTTCTTCAAAAGAGACTTTAAAAATAGTATTAACAGAACAGTAAGCATCATTCTTCCTAGGGTATTTCAAATTTTTAAGACATGTAACTTCATTTCCTCATTACATACCCTTAGGATTACGTCTCCATTCAGCACATCAAATACACTCCTAGTTGTGGCTAAAAATGGTCTTCCAAAAAGAATCTTAGAATTAGAATCATTAACCATATCTAACACTACAAAATCAGCAGGAAAATGAATTTATCGATTCGAACCAAAACATCTTCAACCATTCCTCTTACATTTGGTCGATCCATCAGGAAAACGTACAGAGAAATTGGTTGGTTTTAAGTCTTTCAATTTTAAATTTTCAAACACCGAGTAAGGCATGACATTGACACTAGCACCAAGATCACATAAGGCATCATCAAAATTAAAATTACCAATTGAACAAGGGATATAGAAACATCCAGGATCTTCTTGCTTTGCTGGTAATTTATCTTGAATATTTTCATTTATGTGGTTACCTTTTTCAAAACTTCGTTTCTCCACTTGATTTGCCAGTATTTCTTTACAGAAATTCTTATAACTCGGCATTTTCTCTAAAGCTTCTTCAAAAGGTGTATCAGCGTTTAATTTCTTGAACTTTTCAATGAATTTTCCAAATTCCTCATCAAGTTCCTTTTGCTTAAGATTCCTCGAATATCATGTGGAACTCTCGTTTGTTCTTTCTTAATTGGCATTTTTAGATTGTTGCATTGACATGTATCGTTGTCTTCTCTCAATACTTCAGCTTCTACTTCCTCTTCATTCTCATTAGCTTTAGTACCAAGAACAATTGATCGCTTGCTGTTATTTTCACTTGTCTTCATATCACCATTTTCATTCAAATAGTTCGCTTCGCTGACTGTTTCATCTCCACTCATCAAAGTTATAACATTCACTTCTTTAGGATTTGTTTCAATATTACTTGGCAGACTTCCTTGGATTCTATTTGACAATAGATTTGCCATTTGACCGACTTGGTTTTCCAAATTTTTAATTGACGATTCTTGACTCTTAATTAAAGTTTCTTGATTTCTTATCAAAGCTTCTTGATTTTGGAATCTAGTTTCGGAGCTTGATATAAATTTTGCCAAGATATCTTCAACATTTACCTTCTTATCTTGAGTGGTTGGAAAACCAGGAGGATGCCCTAGATTTTTGAGGTCTAGTCCAAGAATTTGCATTATTTCCCCATGCATTATTGTAGGTATTAGGATAAGAATTGTTAAATGTTTGATTTTGACCTACAAAATTTGCTTCGTTGTTTGGATAGAAAATTTTCATTTATGTTGGCCAAATGATTTTGGGGGCATTGGTTTAGCATAATGATTGCCTGCACCAATTTTCACAAGTTATTTTTCCTCCAATGCCTAGAGTTTTTGAAATTAGAGAAAGTTGTGCCAAGATGGCGGAGTTTGTGTCAAACTCTAACACAGAAGCTCTTTTAGCAGTGTTTCGTTCATTTGGCCACTGACAACCCGTTGAGGCCATTTCTTCAAATAGATCCCAAGCATCATCGGGTGGCTTTCTCATTATACTACCCCCCACTTGCTTGCATCTACCATTGCCCTAGTTCCATTTTCCATACCGTTGTAAAAGATTTGAACTTGCATCCATTTTGGTATTTCATGGTGTGGACACCTTCTTAAGTAGTCTTTAAATCTTTCCTAAGCTTCATACAATGATTCTCCACTATCTTGAACAAAATTTGTTATATCATTTCTAAATTTCATGGTTTTAGATGGTGGAAAATACTTGGTTAAGAAACTTGAAGCTAATTGGTCCCAAGTTGTGATAGAACCGGAGGGTTAGAGAATTAAGCCAAGCTTTTGCCTTATCTTTTAGGGTAAATGGGAAGAGTCTTAACCTTATAGCATCATCAGTTACCCCATTTTGTTTGAATGTGTCACATATTTCTAAAAAGTTAGAAATATGAGCGTTAGGGTCTTCATTTGATAGACCATAGAATTGTATAGATTGTTGGATCATTTGTATTACTGCAGGTTTAATTTCAAATTATTTGCAGCTATAGTGGGTCTAAGTATGGCTGGGGCAGCTCCCTCTACCCTAGGGGTTGCGTCATCTCTAAGGCACCTTTGGGCTTCTTGGTTATTTTCTGCCATTTGAATTAGTTCAATTACTAATTCTTGTTGGATTTCTTGAATGTAATTCTCTGTAGATTGATTTTTGATTGCCTTACTATTTTTCGGTTATGTCTAGTAGTACCTTCAATATTAGGATCGTATAGTAAAGGCTCGTGGGAACTACGGGTCATAAACTATTAATCGAAATAATAAAAGTAAAACAAAACAGCAAAATAAAAGAAAACTAAATTAAGAAAATAAAAAAACAGTTACGCAAGTAAATAGAAACAAAGAAACAAATAATAAAAAAACAAAATAAACAGAGAGAGAAAAAAACTAAAACAACCGGAATCAAACGAAAAACAGTAAAGTATAAACTATTAACAAAAAATTATATTTGCTATTAAAGGAACGTAAAGGCGTCAGTACCCTTTTTTTTTCTTTGTTTCCTTTTTGTTTTTTTCTCTCTTATATTTATATATATACATAAATAGGTTGGCTTAATCCCAAGACTATAAATAATTATATGATATTAAAATTCTAGTCCCCGGCAACGGCGCCAAAAACTTGATGTGTATTTTCTTAACCTCTAACTAGCAAGTGCAATAGGTACAATTGTAGAGTAGCAGGCAAGAGGGTTGTCGATCCCACGCGGACTAATTTTAAGTACCAAAATTATTTTTTCGCCTTAATTTAAACCTCCAATAAAAGTTGATTAAAACAAAAACTAACTGCTAATTAAATTACTAAACCTTAACTTTTCCCTTTAAGATTTCCTTGACTAGTTTATGTTTCAGTTGAATCATTTTCTAAAGTGTAATCCACTCTTTAACCCAAAATAATTAACTAGTTTCTATTCCAAACCGCTAAGGAAGAAATTCCCTATTTTAGTTTTTACCCAATCCCTTGGCGTAGAACCTAACTCGATGTGACAAACTCCGTATCCCTACGCAAATTTTAATCCATCGAGTCGCATTTAATTTCCTTAGAATTTTCTAATTATCCATCCGCAGAAACCGAATCTATCCCTGGTCAATTTTACTACAGGTTTGTTGTTGACACAGTCGTAAATAAATTCTTCACCTCCCGGTCCTTCGAAATTAATTATATGTTCTATCAATAGGTAGCTAATCTATTGACGCAATAAACACACCAACAACAATTAACGATTGGGATAATAAACTAGTAAATTAAATAAATCAAAAAAGGGAAAACTAATGCATTAAAACATCAAAACAATTCAACTGTCACAAAAACTAGTCAAGAAAACAGAAAATTTAGCCACAAATCAAATCCATACTATCCATCAATAACTGCATAAAAGAACAGTAGAAAGAGTAACCGCGTATAGAATCTTTACTGGACAGCTTCGGAAATCGCGCTCGGCAATATTGCCTCTGACGCGGAAAGCTGACTGCTTTTCTTTCTTCTCTTTCCTGCTTGATTCTGAGCTGCTGGCTGAAAATTTTTGCACTTTTTCTTTTCTCTTCTGATTTTACTGGAAAGTGATGGACATGATAATTGGCAAGCAAAGTTGCCTTGGGAAGCGTGCTGTTGCTTGTGGGAAAAAGCTCCCAGGCGTTGGGGTGCTGTGGCTCCCAGGGGCTGCGTTTTTGCTTGTTTCTTCTGCGGTATTTATACACGTGAAACGCACCAAGGAAGCTGATCAGCTCCCTCTTTCTCTCAACTGCTTGGAAATCTCAGCACCAAATATATCTGATATTTCATTTAACAGCTTGATTCAATCTTTTGTTGAAGCTTATCTCTTCTTTTCTTTTTCCTGCAATATTAAATAAAATATGTAGTGTCCAACTAAAAATAAATAAAAATTGTATTTAGCTAAATAACATAACCCTTAACATCTTTAAGTGGTAATTCGGTTAAGCTCAGAAAATTAAGTTAATTTAGCTAACAAAATTAATATTTTCTATTTAATCACATGAACACTTCTATTCTTCAATTTGATTGTTATTGGTACTTTTTAGCATCGATTTAGCCAAATATTGCTAGATATAAATGGTATAGTGTATAAATAATATGTATAAAAATTGATTATATCAACTACCCTCCACTTAGCTTTTGATCGTCCTCGAGCAAATAAAGTGACTTTAAAGAAAATAGGCTTAATCTTTCTTCTAAAGAACACGCATCAGAGATGATTTCACATAAATAGTCACAAAGTACAATCGAAATAACCAATTGAATAACTTTATAATTCAAATATCAACTATACTTATCCCATGTAATCGAGGTGTGTGGGTAAATAGACAATCTCTAGCTTTCCGTAGACAATCAGTTGAAATTATGCAAATTATGACTCATGAACATTCCATATGCAAATGGTAGAGTGTATAAATAATATGTATAAAAATTGATTATATCACTTAGCCATGATTTGGATATTTATGTTATACATTTATTATTAATAAAAGAGGTTTTATTATCATTATTGTTGGTTAGTATGTTACACAATTTTGATATATGTCCCTGATTCATTATTGTTATAGAGATAAAATAATTTATAATCAGTATGAGTATTGATTTGATAATCATGAGATGATTATGTGTATGGTGATACGAATCAATCTCATAGATACTTGTTAGAGAACAGTGTATTGGATAGACCCATCATGAGATTACTACATGGATCAGCGTCATAAGTAAATCTCATGATAGTCACGTTATAATCCTTTGACTTGAGATTGTCTTAGTTTCCAACATAAGGACTATTATATTTTGACATGATCAAACGTTATCCGTAACTGGATAATAATAAAGGTCATGATTGAATGTGATAGAAATTATGTAGAGGATATTAAACAATCAAGATAGAATTTGTCCCTCTCTTTTGAGAGAGATATCTTTGGGCCCCTCAATTAGTGAGACTGTGAAATGCATGGCCGTGCTCAAATGAATTGATAGTGTGATCAATATCATTGTTTTATCAGTCTACTTAGAGATCGAGTAATCATATGTTTGAACAATATAAGTATGACGCTGACCATGACTTATGTTCAAACTAGATATCGTGTGACAAAGGGATAAATGCATGTGCTATTATTAGGCTAATTGGATTGTACTCGTATTAATTGGGTAGTCGTAATGTCTTGCAAGAGGCCAATTACGACTTGTTGGTTTAATAGAGATTTAATCAACTACCAATTAATATGGGCCTATCGGGTCACACACAAGAATGCGTATGACTGAGATTAATAATATTAATAATATTAATATTGGATATTTATTATTATTATTATTATCGCTTTTAATATTAATAATAATATTGGATATTAATTATTATTATGATTTTTATTTTTTGGTGATTATATATATATATGCATTATCGGATAATAACGAGAGAATCCGTATCTGATATGGATTTTGAATATCCTGATAGAATCCATATTTGATATGGATTTTGATTGGCATCAACTAATCCGATTGGGACTCGGATTTTGATGTCCATATATGTGTATATATATCTGTGTATCTCGTATAGAGAAGACAGACGAAAATCAACAGAAAACGAAACCCTAGAATCGTTTTTGTGAAAAACCGAGTTCTTCAGCCGCGCCGTTTGAAGAGCTAGCACTCCAGGCGGAAGCGTTCATGTGGATACCGACAGAGGGTGTTCGTGATTTCGCACCTCTTCCATCTGCAGATTTCGAATCTACGGAGGTAATTTTTGATTTTTTTTTGTCGAATTAAACGAACAGCATGGATCCTTGGTAGGAAATCGGAGATCAAGTTTTGTTTTTCCGCTGCGCGTTTTGCAATGATCTCGTTTGATTTCCTAACAACTTCACCTCAGCTTCTCTTCAACTCAGTACAGCTACCCTTCACATCTGTCAGCTCAGCTGACAGTTTGTCTTCAGTCAGTTGGTTGTCCAGATCAGGTTTGCTGACCTGAGTTCAGCTCGGCACTCTAGTTCAGCTCAGCTGGGACTTAGTTTCCACACTCCCCCCTCTGGCTTAGTTGTATATATTCATACAACTACGGTTGGCCATTAAGTACTGAAAGATACTAGTTGATACTGGTTTTGTGAGAAGGTCAGCTACTTGATCCTTAGTGGAGATGTATACTAACCTTGGTTTTGTGAGAAGGTCAGCTACTTGATCCTTAGTGGAGATGTATACTAACATGACTTCATTTCCTTCTATCTTTTCTTGGATAAAATGTGTGTCAATTTCTACATGCTTTGATTTGTCCTACTGAACTGGATTCTCTGTCATGCTTATCGCAGAGGACACTGTCGTAGTAGATTTGGATCGGTAGACTTGCCTTTATGTGAAGATCTTCGAGTACTCTTCTGATCCAAATTCCCTCGCATATTCCTAATGTAAGGGCTCTCAGCTCAGCGTTTATGCTGCTTCTTGATACTACATGTTGTTTCTTGCTCCTCCATGTAACTAAGTTTTCCCAAAAGAATGTTCCATAGACTGTAGTCGATCCCATGTTAGTTATGGATCCATCCCAATCTACATCCGTAAAAATCTTGACAGTTCAATCTGCGCTCTTCCTGAAGCTCAGTCCTTGACCAGGTGCATTCTTGAGGTACCTCAGAATTCCAAGAGCGACTTAGAGGTGTTCATTAGTAGGATTGTGCATATATTGTGATACAAAACTAGTAACATAGCAGATATCAGGCCTAGTATGTGATAGGTAGATTAATTTTCCGATTAATCTCTGATAGCTCAGCTTATTGGTTGGTGTAATATCCTATTGATCCCTTGGCTTATGTCCGGGCTCTACTGGTACACTTGTAGGTCTGCATCCCAACAGACCAGTTTCTTTTAAGAGGTCAAGTATGTGCTTTCTTTGAGAAATAAACATTCTTTCATAATCCCGGCAATTTCCATTCCTAGGAAGTATCTGAGCTTACCTAAGTCCTTCATTTTAAACTGCTCAGATAGGTGTGTTATAATATCATAACTGCCGTGACTATCATTCCCAGTTATTGTGATATCATCCACATATACTATTAGTACAGTCAGCTCCCCCTTAAGTGAAATTTTAGTAAACAAGGTGTGGTCACTAGGTTTTGGTTAAATTTCAGGTTGGTCACTACTTTGGTAAAGGTTTTAAACTTGCCCGAGGTGATTGCTTCAGGTCGTACAGTGACTTTTTTAACTTGCAGACCTTATCCTTATTTGTTTCGTTACTAAATCTTGGTGGTATACTCATATACACTTCTTCTATCAAATCTACATTTAGAAATGCATTTTTACATCAAGTCGATAAAGTTCCCAATCTAGATTCATGGCTATACAGAAGATGACTCTAATGGTGTTTAACTTAGCCACTGGAGCGAATGTTTCTAAATAATCTACTCCATAAATTTGTGTGAGACCTTTAGCGACTATTCTTGCCTATATTTATTCGCAGTTCCATCATTATTGTATTTTATGGTTAATATCCACATGCATCCTACTGGTTTGTTCGTTGCTGAGTTGGGAGTTAACTCCCAGGTTTGGTTATTTTCTAAGGCATTCATCTCTTCATGTATTGCCTTTCTCCACTCAGGTAGGCTAAGTGCTTCTTCCATAATGTTGGGTGTAGAATTGCTATTGAGTGAGCAGATGAATGTTTTAAAGTATGGATTCAGCCTATTGTAGGATATATAATCTTCAATGGGATATTTGGTGCATATGGAATTCTTTGTACATTTTCTTGTTCCCTTCCTTAGAGCTATTGGTGTGTCGTTAGTTCGGGTTCTATGATCATAATCAATGTGTTCTATGGAGTTCTCCTCTACTTCAGTCAGAGGCAGTTGTTCAGGTTGACAGGTCGGTTACTGCATCCAAGATCTTCCTGATCATTGAGAGTGATTGGAGGAGTGATACTAGATGGGGAATCAGTGGTGCCGACCTGAGGTTCCTAACAGCCGAGCTATGGTGTGCAGCTCGGCTGAGCAGTTGAGCTTGGCAAATTTGATACTTGGAAATAGGGTTATATTCACTACTCCTTAATCCTTCTGTTTCTCCTACAGATCTATAAAATGCATGTTTTTCATCGAATGTAACATCTAGAGTTATATACATTCGTCTATTAGATGGCAGTAACACTTGTATCCTTTCTAAAAATTAGAATATCCTAGAAAAAGCATTTAATAGCTCTCGGATCCACTTTATTCCTAAGGTCGGGCTGAATGTGTACATAGGTTGTGCATCCAAACAATTTCAATGGCAGTTTTGACAAGAGCTTAGAGTTTGGGTATTGTGTAAGGAGTATTTCTCTGGGGGTTTTGAATGATAGTGTTCTGGACCGCATCCTATTAATTAGATAAGTGGCAGTTAGTAGCGCTTCACCCCAGAATTGTTTAGGTACGTTCATGGCAAACATAATAGCTCGGGTTACTTCTTGTAGTATCGATTTTTTCTCTCAGCTACACTATTTTGTTGAGGGATATAAGTACATGAAGTTTGGTGATGGATACCATTTTCTAATATGAATTTTCGAATTGCACTATCTAGATATTCTAACCCATTATCTGTCCTTAGAGTTTTAATGGTGCATCCGAACTGGTTCTTAATGAGTGCAGAATATCTCATAAAAATTTGTCCAAATCACTTTTATTTTTTATTAAGTAGACCCAAGTTACTCTAGTATGATCATCTACAAAAGTTATAAACCATCTTGTATCATTAAGGTTAGCAGTTCTGGACGGACCCCAGATGTCAGAATGGACTAGGTTAAAAGGTGCAGAGGACTTGTATGCTTTTGCTGGGTAACTTTGTTTTGTTTGCTTTGCTAATCGACAAGTTTCACATACGATATTAGCAAAATCAGTTAAGGAAAATAATTATATAATTAATCTTTTAAGATACACAAAATTGGGATGACCCATTCTATTATGTCAAAGCAAAATATCCCATATACAAGAAGTTCTAAAGTACATGGAATTCTGGTTTCTGTTCAGCTCATTTGTGCTAATTAGAGCTCTTTTCTCATACTCTAGTAGATATAGACCAGCTATGTTCCTAGCACTGCCAATAATCCCTTTGTTTTGTTTTCTTGAAAACAACATTCTGTGGATGAGAAGCAGGCTATGTAATTACTATCTTTAGCAAATTTTCCTACTGACATCAGATTAAAACTTAGGCTAGGAACATGCAAGACCTCTTTCAAGATTATTTTATCTTTCACCACGACTGAGCTTGTACCTATGACTTCTAGCGAAGTACCATTAGCAATTTTTACTTTCTTTGGTATTGAAAACAGTGTATATGAGTTTAGAAGGTTACCATTATTGGTCATGTAATTAGTTGTCCCAGAGTCAACGATCCATGATTTGCTGGAGCTCGATCGAATGTAGCCTGCCATCATTGCCTGGTTTAGGTCAGCTCGGCCACCTTGTTTGTTCAGCAGATTGATAAGGGTGGCAATATAGTCCTTTATAATCACCTCAGCATCAGCTACTTGGACTGGGCTGAGATGGTTTATGTTGGGCCGAACTGCTCCAGGCTAAGTTATGCTACTTACTTGATGTGCAACACTGTGTCCAGTAGAGAATGGTTTTTATTGTGGTCTCCAAGGTGCATTGATGGTCTTCAAAGGTGGCTTTCCTTCTAGGACCAGTTTTGCTTGTAATTTCCAACAGTCATTGACTGTATGACCTTCCTTTTTGCAGTATTTACACACTTTACCCCCAGCAGAGGCAAAGTATCTTTTAACAGCCAGCACAGAGGACGGAATACTATGACCGTGTCTGATGGGACATGCAAAAGGTCATGCTCAAAACTGAAATAGTGCAAGTAATTAAAATCACATAGGCATAATATTGTCCTAGATATGCGTTTAATAATTGATCATCCCGTAAGTCTAAGGCATTTCTTATTTCTAAGATCATCACTTAGGTATCTGATTATCACTTATGTCTGAGGTCGTCACTTAAGTCCAAGATCACGGCTTTTATCTAAGTTTCGGACATGGACATAGAGCCATGTTCTGATACCTCCTGTAGCGCATGTCTGGATATGAAAAATGTTGATGATGTAAAAAGATGTTTTGAATAAGTTAAAAAGGAAATCCACACTTGAAATTTGAAGAAAAATGAGAAAACACATTATGAGAACAAGATTTCTCACATAGATCGATCTATGTATACATCAGTCTCTCAAAGAGAAACATCGATCGATCTATGTTGGAAAGGTCCAAGGTTGGAAACATTCTGTCCAACATCGATTTCTCAGACTGGGGACATTCGATCGATCGATGTATAGAGGTTCAAAACTGGAACCTCTCTGGAAGACATCGATCTCTCAGTCTGAAGGACATCAACCGATCAATGTCACATCAGTCTCTCAGGGAGAGACTTCGATCGATCAATGTATTGCAGGGTCAAACTAGAAACTCTCTAGAAGACATAGATCTCTCATTTTTGAGGACAACGATCGATCGATGTCACATAAGTCTCTCAAGAAGAGACTTCAATCCATCGATATACTGCGATTTCAAAACTCAAACCTCTCTGGAGAACATCGATCTCTCAACCCAAACACATCGATCGATTGATGTCCTCTAGAATTCAAATTTTTATGAGTGTTGGAACAAAATCTAAGGAACATTCATGGTGTTTTCTCTTTCCAATCTTGCTCAAATTTCTTGTGGACTTTTCTTTAACATAATACATGCTTCCTTGACTATTGTATCCATGTCTAAGATTCTCTAGGGTGGCTTTGGAGGATCAAATCAATCCATTTAGTGGCTAAATGCTATTTTCAAATTATCAAGACTTGGGATTGACTTGAAGACATGGAGGAGGCTTCAAAAATGTGGATAACACTTCCTATAAATAGAAGAAGCTCAGATGAGGCAAATATACACTTTCACCGTAGCTTCATTCTTTATTGTTGTAATATTTCTCTCATTTGTGTAAAAGCGCTTAAAGCTTGTTAAGCCTTTTTTTGTTCTTTATTGTTGTATGTTGAGAGATTGTAAGTCTAACACAAGAGGAACCATAAATATTTGATCTATTGCTTGTGTTTAGACTAGTGAGAAAGTGTAAACTCCACTACTTCCTTAAATCTACTGTGAGAAAGTTCTTTGAGAGAACTTTGTTGAAGTTGTGCGGTAGCAAGAAGTTGTACTTGCCTAAAGCTGAAGTTGTTGTAGTTGCACAAAGTTGTTTTATGTAAGAAGTTGTTGTCGTGGTTGCTTACACTAAGTTGTTAGTGTAAGTATTTCTGTGATTTTTCTTATTAAGTCTAATAAGAAGAGTAGTTGTTTAAAATCCACTTTGACAACAAAGTGGTAGTAGAGTAGAATTATTTGAGATTTGTACCACTCTAGATCCGATGTACTCATTCATTTTCTCTCATCTCCCATTCTTGTTTTGATTTTGAATTCCATTTGAGTTGAAGAAAGCCAAAAACAAGAAAATTCTGCAAAATTACCCAACACTCCATTCACCCACCTCTAGAGTGCTTGTTACAGACCTAACAATTGGCATCAGAGCATGACCTTGATTGCTTGGACAATCTTTACAAGTAGTAAGGTTAAAGATCATGGCAATGACAATCTCCTCTTCCTACACCTCAACTTCCAAGCCAACTGTATTGTTCTCAGGATCAAACACTAAAGCACCTATGTTTGATGCCCTAAATTATCCTTTGTGGAAGTTTCGAATGATAAATCATTTGAAAGGTTGCGGTTTTGATTTATGGAGAGCTGTTGTCAAAGGAATCGAAGTTCTTATTATTACCAACTCAAAAGGAGAATCAATGTTCAAAGATGATGATGACTACACTGACAAAGAGAAGATAAACCGCCATAAAGGGTAAAGCAATCGATATCCTTTCAAGTGTTAACCACCACTGAGCTTATAAGACTTCAAGGTCTCGAAACAGCCCATGAAGCATGGAAAAGGCTCGAGATGATACATGAAGGTACTGAGGAAGTAAGAATGACCAAAAGACTTATGCTCGTGAAAGAGTATAAATTGTTAGGGATGAAGAGTGGTGAAAAGATTGAGGGGACCATCGACCGATTCACTCGAATAGTGAATCAACTTTCTATGGTGGACAAAAAAAATCTCAAATGAAGATTTTGTCTCATAACTTCTCAACTCTTTGCCAAGAGAATGGACACCCAAAGTCACTGCCATTACTGAATCAAAAAATCTCAAGACACTTACCCTTGATGAGCTATCTGGTAATCTTCTAACTTATGAAATTCTTATTGATGAGCAAAATACGATGAACCCTATCAAGCCCACACAGGCGTCACACAAAGGATTGGTGGTAGAGTCAGATGAATCAGATGAGAAAGTTGCTCTTCGAGTTAGAAAATTTAGAAAGATGGCCACAAGAAATAAGGCCCAAGCAAGGAAGTTTTTAAAGAGACCACCCAAGGATAAATAAGCAAGTGAAATTTGCTATAAGTGTGGTCGATTCGGTCACTTCATTGCCGATTGTCACATCAAGGAGACAAAAAGCAAGAAAAGAAAATCTTTCCTCAAAATAAGAAAGCTTTATATGCGAAGGTAACAACGTAGGATGATCTTCTTTCCAAATTATAAGAAGAAAGAAGTGAAGAAAGGATGTTGGACTTGTTGCAATAGTTAAGAATCCAAAAGCACAACATACTTGTCTCATGGTAATTGAGAATGACCTTGAGGTAAACTCTAACTCTTCTAATTTACAAGATGAAATAGGAGATTTGCAAGATGACGTTGAAAAACTAAATTTAAAATATAAACGCTTGAAGAAAGAATTTAAAAGTGTATATTAGAAAATAAGAGCTTGCATGATAAAAATATTTTGATTTATCAAGACCATGACATCATACTTACCATGCACAAAACCATAGCTTTAGAAAATATGGAGATTAGGAAGAAATGTGAAAAATAAGAATAGACTTACAAAAACTAACCGATGACAAAATAATCTAGACAAATTGCTTGGAAATCAAAGGATTGGAAATGATAAATCTGGTTTAGGATTTAAATCATCATATTCTTCTATTGAGCCCCAAGTCACTAAAGAAAAATCCAAGTAAGAGAAAAACACAACATGGCTCATCATCTTATAAACCAAAGCATGTATCCACTTGTTTTCATTGTAACAAAATAGGACATGTAAAAAGTGTATGTAAAGCTAGATTTAGTAACATGTATGTTTGTAAGCCTAAGGGTCGACAAGCTAACCCTAAAGGACTCAACCATCAAAAGGTACCAATGTACAAATCTCTTGGTTCTATAGGCTCTTAAGATAAATGGAGTAGCCAAAGAAGAAGAATCAAATGGCTTATCGACAGCGGATGTTCAATGCACATGACAGGAGACAAGACCTTGTTCACCAAGATCAAGCTCTAAGACGGTGGAACGGTGCATTTTGGTAATGGAAGAGCCAAAATCCTTGGACATGGAGAAATTGATAACTCTTCTTTCACTATTAATAATGTAGTGTAGAAAGGCCTAAGTACAATTTGATAAGTGTTAGCCAACTATGTGATGTTAATTTTCAAGTTGAATTTGTGAAAAGAGAATGCATTGTGAAAAAGAATGATCATATCGTTTTTTTAGGCTACAAGAAAAAATGATGTTTATAAATTTAGCACACATGATTTGATATCACAAAAGCTTTTATGTCTAGTTTCCAAAAATGATTTGACACAACTATGGCATAGACTACTTGGACATATAAGTTTCAAAAATTTCAAAGAGATTTGCAAAAATGAAAAGGTCCAAGGTCTTCCAAAATTGAATTTCAAAAACCATGGCTTGTGTGACACTTGTCAAAAGACAAAGCTTGTTAAATCAAGCTTCAAGCCCAAAAGTGAAATAACCACCACCAAACCTCTACAAATGCTTCATATGGATTTGTGTAGGGATCTTGGTACGTCAAGTCTATGTGGAAAACGTTACACTTTTGTAGTGGTAGATGACTGCTCTAGGTAAACTTGGGTCATGTTCTTAGCTAAAAAGAATGACGCATGCAAAAAATTTATAAAACTTTGTTAGAGATTAGAAAACCAAAAAGAAGACACCATTAAGGAAATTAGAAGCGATAGAGGTGGTGAATTTGATGGTGAGTTCCAATAATTTTATGTACCCAAGGGATATAGACACAATTTCTATGCTCCTAGAACTCCTCAACAAAATGGTATTGCGGAAGGGAAGAACAGAACACTTCAAGAAATGAAAAGAGCCATGCTAAATGAATTTGAGCTACCTAAGTATTTCTGGGTTGAAGCGGTAAATACCGCTTGTCATGTAATAAATAGAGTTTATTTGAGACCATCTCTCAAAAAGACTCCTTATGAGCTTTGGGAAAAAAAGAGTACCTAACGTTGGTTATTTCAAGGTATTTTATTGTAAGTGTTTTATACTTAATACCAAAGATAACTTGGATAAACTCGATTTCAAAGTGGATGAAGGAATCTGCATGGGTTATACTCAAAATAGAAAGACATTTAGAATATATAATAAAAGGAGTATGAAAATTGAATAATCAATTCATGTTAAGTTTAGTGAACTCCTTGAAGATGAACCATGCATAAACGATGATGATGAAGAAATAATTGAAGTAAGTCATATAAAAAAATTTGAGAATCTAAAAGGAAATATTGTCATTGACCTTAGGATTGATCCACTTGAAAATGGGCATAAGGTTGAAGAAGAAGAAGAAGAAGAAGTGAGATGAGACACTTCAAATTTACTGGATCCAAATAAATATAAGAAAGATCACACAAGAGAATCGATATTAGGTGAAACAAGTCAAGGTATATTGATTAGGAAGAAATTTAATGAAAACGTTTTTACTTCACAAGTTGAGCCTAAAAATATAAAAGAGGCTATGAATGATGAAGATTGTGTATTAGGTGCAAGAAGAGCTAAATCAATTCGAAAGAAGTGATGTTTGGGAATTAGTGGCTAAACCTAGTGATCAACCTATAATTGGCACTAAATGGGTATTTTAAAATAAAATGGATGATAAAGGAAATATAGCTAGAAACAAAGTTAGGTTAGTAGCTCAAGGATATAGACATGAAGAAAGTATAGACTATGATGAGACGTTTGCCCCTGTAGCTAGATTATAAGCAATTAGAATGCTACTAGCATATGCATGCTATAAGGATTTAAAATTATACCAAATGGATATGAAATCCGCCTTCTTGAATGGAATAATTCAAGAAGAAGTGTATGTAGCTCAACCACTGGGATTTGAAAATCATGATTATCCAAATCATGCATTTAAATTCAAAAAGACCCTTTACAGACTTAAACAAGCTCCTAGGGCATGGTATGAGAGATTAATTAACTTCCTTCTTGAAAGAGGCTTTTCAAGAGAAAAAGTCGACACTACTCTTTTTATTAAAGAACAAAGAAATAATCAATTACTTGTTCAAATTTATGTTCATAATATTATATTTGGTGCTACTAATGATTCTCTTTGAAAGCATTTTGCTAAGTTGATGGGAGGAGAATTTTAGATGAGTATGATGGGTAAACTCAATTACTTTCTTGGACTTCAAATCAAACAAACTCAAGATGGATTATACATATATCAAACAAAGTACACCAATGATCTACTCAAGAAATACAAGTTTGAGGATGGAAGGAGTGTGAGCACACCAATGAACACAAGTACAATGCTCGACAAAGATGAAAAAGGAAAGAAAATTGAGATAACCAAATATAGGGGTATGATTGATAGTCTACTTTATCTAACCGCTAGAAGACCGGATATTTTACATGTTGTGTGCTTATGGCTAGATTTCAAAGTATACTTAAGGAATCGCATCTAGTTACCATTAAACGTGTTTTTAGGCATTTGAAAGGTACTTTAAACATTGGGTTATTTTATCCCAAAATGAGTGTTTTGACTTAAGAGGATATAGTGACTCCGACTATGCTGGAAACCTAGTCGATAGAAAAAGCACGTTCTTCACATGTCAATTCCTTGAAGATTGCTTAGTTTCCTGGTTCTCCAAAAAATAAAATAGTGTGTCACTTTCAATACGGAATCCGAATATGTGTCGGCTGCTTCATGTTGTGCCCAACTACTTTGGGTTAAACACCTTGAATAATTACAATGTCAAGTTTGACAAAGTCCCTACCTTATATGATAACACTTCAGCCATAAGTATAGCACAAAACTTGGTACATCATAGTAAAACCAAGAATATTGAAGCGAGACATCACTTTATAAATATTTAATTCAAAAATGGTTGGTTTGTGTTGAATTTGTTCCAACAAATGACCAACTAGCTGATATTTTTACCAAATCCCTTTCTACCGAGACATTCGAATCCATTGAACAAGAATAGGAATGATAAACAATGTTTAGAGAGTCAAAAATTAAGAAAAAGTCAGAAATAAGCTTACATCGATCGTTCTTTGTAGCTGTTTGAGAGACTGAAGTAAATCAAACATCGATTGATTAAAGTACCAAACATCGATCCATCGAAGTGCCCAACGTCGATTGATCAATGGCATCAGGCGCATGAAGTATAAAAGATGTGAAAAACAAAAAATTCTTCATTGAAACCTTCTTCAAACGCGAACCTTAACCCCAAATCGCTCTCTCTTCTAAAATCTGACCTTTCTACCCCATATCTTTGCTACAATCTCCAATTTTTCTTCAATTCAATCTATCTCTACATCAATTTCGTAATTTTCATCCACTCTCTTGAAAAGTTTTGTGCCCTACCTTTTAAATGGCTCCAAGAACAAAAACCGCCTCCAAAAGGGCAAGAACCTCTCATGAAGAGGAAGAAGCACCTCAACAATCCCATCCACAAGTCCCTACTGCATCTAGAACAAAAGGACTTAGGAGAAAGACCAATCTTTCTCAAGAAAACTTGTTGGTCGAGGTTATGGGGAGGCTATAAATCAAAACTTTTCTATGACTCAAGTCCGGTGAATGCAAGAATGCTTTAGAAGAGCCCACGGGTCCAGGTAAATTTGTATACATTTCACTTAGGGCTCAAGTGTTAACGGATAAATGGGAAAATAAGAAAAGGTCTACCGTTCTATTGAAATTGCTCAAAATTCAAGATATTTTGAGCAATGAGGAATTAATCCGATCATCAATTGTTTGGATCATCAAAAATGGAGACCTATTTGGGACGTTGTGGAAATGGATTACATGTCTGCTCGTTATACCTGCCTATTTCATGCCAATCTTTGGGTAGAATATTTAAATGGCCTCCCATTCTCCCTAAATTCGGTTGTAGATGGTCAACTAGTTGAATTTGATAAAAAAAAACAACAAATGAGCTTTTGAGTGTCCCTGATGAAGGTTTAGATGACTTTGATCCTTGGAAATGGGACAACTATAAGTACAATGTGACCAAAGACAAGGTGAAAACGTTTCTTGGCGTCAACCCCTCGAAAAACACTAATGATATGCCTTTGGTTTATTGTTTTTTGCTTGCCATTGTCACTTTTTGTGTTAATGGTAAGTCGGTCAAAATCCCTAGTAACTTAGGTTTTTGCATTGCCTATCGTATAACAATGAAGGAATAGCTGAATTTCAGAAATTTTTTTTGAATGTGTTGGAAGCTGTCACCAAAAAGAGCAAGGCACTTCCATATAGCAATTTAATTTATAGATTGCTCAAGAAGGTGAATATGGTGTTGGATGAGGCTAATGAAGAGAAAATATCCACTAAGGACTATTATACAAAGGCTAATATTCAACAAATCCACAAATCCTGTAAGGAAGCTCAAAGAAGGGGTGTTCAGAATGAACCTGAAGAAGAAAAGTCTGAAAACATCCCTGCCGAAGAACCAGCCCCTCCAACATATTCCACTGATCCTCAACCTCAACCTCAATCTCAACCAAGTCCTACCTCCCGAATAGATAAAAGAAAAGCCCCGATGGGGGAGCAGTAGCTCAGAGCATAAGTTCGATGCTGAGGTTGAAGTTCACGCGCTACATTAATATTTAAATCAGTTCGGAGAAAACCTGACAAAGGAACAAATTCAGACCGACGACCTTGAGAAGTAAAATGTAAGTCTCAAGAGGAAAGTTTCTACACTTGAGACCAAATACACCAAGCTCAAGGCAAATCTCAAGGATTGTATTTCTGGATTGGCATTCTCCTCCGATAAAGAATAGAGCTCAGATTCCCCCCAATCATCCCCATTTCCTTTTTAGCTATAGGTTCTAGCTTAGCATAGCACATATTTTATGCATTTGCTACATTTTTTAGTGATTAATGAAATCTTATGCTTATCTAATCTTATTGGTTTTGATGTTTTCAAAAAGGGAGAGAAGTTGGTATTTGGCCTGAATTGCTTGCTTTGTTGCTTGATTGGTATTTGGCTTACATTGAAATATGCTTGAATTGCTTGCTTGATGTATGTTGGTAATCTTGAGTATAAGTGGTCATTTTGGATATGCAACATTTGAAATACTTGGTAAGAAATAAGAATTTGACATATATGATGAAAAATTAGGGTAAATGGAAACATACCATGACATACTTGTTGCATTTATACATTGAAGCATGTTTTAGTTGAGGGGGAGGTTTGAAAAGTTTTCATCATATCCACTGGTTTTGAGAAGATTACTTGTTGAGGGGGAATTTGGATGCTCATATGTTTCATGTCTTTAGGAGAAGCATAGAATGCATGGACTAAGGGAGAGATGTAAAGAAAATTTCAAGTTTTTAACTTGTAGCTAGATTTACAAGCAAAAACATCCTTTAAAAGTCTTGGTTTCTAAATCATTAAAAAGGAGAAGATTTTTGGGAAATGAAAAATTTTGATGATGTAAAAAGACATTTTGAATAAGTTAAAAAGGAAATCCACACTTAGAATTTGAATCAAAATGAGAAAACATATTATGAGACATAGATCTCTCACATAGATCGATATATGTATACATTAGTCTCTCAAGATATCGACCGATCTATGTTGGAAAGGTCCAAGGTTGGAAACTTTCTGTCCAACATCGATTTCTCAGACTGGGACATCAATCGATCGATGTATGGAGGTTCAAAACTGCAACCTCTCTAGAAGACATCGATCTCTGACTCTGAAGGACATCGACCGATCGATGCCACATCAGTCTCTCAATGTATGGTAGTTTCAAACTAGAAACTCTCTGGAAGACATTGATCTCTCAGTTTTGAGGACATCGATCGATCGATGTCACATCATTCTCTCAAGAAGAGACTTCGATCGATCGATGTGCTGCTGGTTTAAAACTGGACCTCTTTAGGGGACATCGATCTCTCAACCCAGACACATCGATCGATCGATGTCCCCTAGAATTCAAATTTTTATGACTGTTGGAACAAAATCCAAGGAAGATTCATGGTGTATTCTCTTTCCAATCTTGATCAAATTTCTTGTGGACTTTTCTTTAATATAATACATGCTTCCTTGACTATTGTATCCATGTATAAAATTCTGTAGGGTGGCTTTGGAGGATCAAATCAATCCATATAGTGGCTAAAGGTTTTTTTCAAATGATCAAGACTTAGGATTTACTTGAAGACATGGGGGATGTTCCAAAAACGTAGATAACACTTCCTATTAATAGAAGAAGCTTAGATGAGGCAAATATACACTTTCACCTCATTCTTTATTGTTGTAATATTTCTCTCATTTGTGTAAAAGTGCTTAAAGCTTGTTAAGCCTTTTTTGTTCTTCATTGTTGTATATTAAGAGATTGTAAGTCTAACACAAGAGGAACCATAAATATTTGATCTCTTGCTTGTGTTTAGACTAGTGAGAAAGTGTAAACCACACTACTTCCTTAAACCTACTGTGAGAAAGTTCTTTTAGATAACTTTGTTGAAGTTGTGAGGTAGAAAGAAGTTGTTCTTGCTTAGAGCTGAAGTTGTTGTAGGTGCACAAAGTTATTTTGTGCAAGTTGTCGTTGTGGTTGCCTACACTATGTTGTTAATGTAAGTATTGTTGTGGTTGTTCTTACTAAGTCTAATAAGAAGAGTAGTTGTTGAAAATCTAATTTGGCAACAAAGTGGTAGTGATGTAGAATCATTTAAGATTCGAATCACTCTGTATCCGGTGTACTCATTTATTGTCTCTCATCTCCCATTCTTGTTTTGATTTTGAATTCCATAAGAGTTGAAGAAAGGCAAAAACAACAAAATTCTGCAAAATTACCCAACACTCTATTCACCCCTCCTCTAGAGTGTTTGTTACGGACCTAACAACACTTCGTCTCGAGCCCTAGCACTTGAAAAAGTTTAGCCGCCATATTCTGCTAAAAGAAACACAAGACGTCGAAACAAATCTCGTACACGTCAGTAAAGTGACATAGACTGATATAGCGGAAACGTGATAAAACTAAAACGATTGATATAATCCTCAAATCGTAAATGATGCAGGTCTAAGAATATCTAAATCGTAGGTGACATAGACTTTTATAGCGTAAGCATAATGAAGTATCTCTAAGCCTCATAAGTCAAATCCCAAATCCACATAATAAATGTCTCCAAATAAATTTCATAAATAATTTCTCTCGAAAGGTCCTCTAATTCATTAGTATCCCCACTCTGCCTCATCCTCAACGAACATAAGATCATGCCCCTGATTCTCTGCAAAATATTACCAAATGTAGTATGGACGACAAAGCATCGTCTAGTAAGAACCCTGTCTATACACACTATAGGATCATACGAAAGGAAACAAGTGTGAGAAAATAATAAAATTTTTAAGAAAATATCGAGTTTTTCATTCGTAATGAGTTGACTATAATACCATTTACAATCAAACAAGCTCCAAAGTCAATAAAGTCAAACATACGCAACATCCCCTCATATAACCAATCAAACGCTATTCAAAGTCAAAATGATGCAAAGTTCCAAAACCGGTGCAATGCAAAGTTCAAAAGTCCAAGTCAAAGTCAAAGTCCAAAGTCGAAACCAAAAGTCTAAATCCGATTCCAAATCGGTCCAAAGTTCCAAAATATAGTTTAATGCAATGACTATAACATTTTCGTTACAAGTGACTTATACCGTAAGACCTACGAATTGATCGCCTCAATAGTCAATATGCCCAAGCACCCTATCAAAATAGTCAAAATGTCTAGACGCCCTAATTTGCAGTCAATATGTCCGAGCTTTCTATCAAAATAGTCAATATGCTCGGATGCCCTATTTGTCTAGGATCGATTCCGCTTAACGATATATTTCACCGCGTAAGGGTGAATTTCGCAAAATGCACAATGCATAAGTCAAAATAATTCAAATACAAAGAATACCCCCAACTCTCATGCATCCATATACATATATATGCTTACGTCCATACATGCGCATATACACGTACATACATATACATACATCCTTAACACACATCCCCTAAACCCCTTACCTAACCTCCCTCAGCCCAACAACCCACTCCCTCTGCCAAGCCCAAACTCGCGGCCATCTTCTCCCTTCTCCCTCTTATTTTTCTTCTTTTTTTCTTCTCCCTTCTGACCCAACGGACTAATCCCCCTTCCTCCCTTCTCAGCCCAGCGGCCTAAACCCCCTTTCTTCTCTTTTGTTTTTCTTCTTTCTAGCCCAAGGCCCATTTTTATTCTTTTCCTCCCTCTCACCAAAATTTCCTAAGCCCAATCACCCTTCCCAGCCTGCACCCCCTGACCTAATCTTGCTCCCCTTAACTCCCTTAAAACCAACCCAGCCTCCCAGAACCCAGCCCCTCTCTCCCTCACCAAGCTACCCCAACACCTCACTCCCCCCGCCACTCCCTCAACACCTCACCCTACTCCGCCCACACACTCCACTAACACTCACACACACCGTATACCACACAGCACTCATAATTCGCACACAACACATATGCACATGCACACCACTCGCCCACACGTCACCACTCTACCGATGCATGCGGCACACGCACCGCCACGGAGCTGCTTCTACATCACCAAACACCACCCCAATCTAATTTTCAACCTTACCTAATCCTCAATTCATACAAAATCATAATTTTCACCGAATACAAAAGATCATACCTCCACCACATTCATACATGTAATCATACGAAATTCACACAAAATTAACATATACATATGTATACACAAATAGTATAAATGGGTTAATTCTACCTGGTATCCATAATTTTCCACAAAGTTTTCAGTAGCATCCATACTTTTATATAATTTGATTAGCAACCATACTTACTGGTGAAATGTACACCTGACATCCGGATGACCTGCTAGTTTTCCGTTGACTACTCAAATCGACCGTTGATCTAACTTAACCCCATATTTAACCCGATGTGAACCACGGTTTAGGATCAATAAAATAATAAAGTCAAACAAAATTAAAAGTTTAAGAAAAAATAATTCAAAAACAAAAAAGAAAACCCACACCCCCACCCTATCCCCATCCCCACCCCCTTTCATCTTTTTCTCCTGTCAAAATTTTCTCCATTTAGCCATTATTAAAAACACTACCTCCAAACCCCATCCCCACCCCCTCTTTTACTGCGTCCCCTCTTTTTGCGTTCTTCAACCGCTGATTTCTATATCTTCAGGGCAATCTGGTCTTTTCAGCGGGTCCATCGGGGCAGAGTTTAATGGTGTCAAATTTTCAGATGCGCCCATACATTCAAATGTCGATTTTCACTTCATCCTCTTCTTTTCCATTGATACACCACCTCTCCTTCTCCCACCAATGGAAACTTCAATATTTTCTGGGACTCTAACAACCTCAGCCCTTCTTAAGTTTCCTCCATCAAATCCCAACACCCAAACGTTAAGGTTCGTTACATATCACTCATTTTCTCTCACAAATAGTTCCCCCGCCCCCTTTTGTCAATTATCGTGTTTATGTTTCCCAATATACAGGTTGTTGTAAGCTTAGGAATGGTGGATGGGAGACGAGACAAGATGAAAAATAAAATTAGGAGCAGAGAGAAAAGGCGAAAGAGGAGATCGAGAATGTCCCCGCAAAAAATAAACAGCACACGCAAAGGAAAAAGAGGAAAAAGATACATTCTCTAATGCTAAAAAGATGTTATTCATGTGTTTGATAGAAAAGCAGAGGCACAAGTTTTTGGAGGGAGGAACCGGTTGGAATTCATGGAGGAAAAGTGGAATTAACCATGGTTGGGAAAATTTAGACGCCAAATGGGGGAAAAGCAAAAAATAAAAGGACTTTTGATAAAAACCGCCTACAGTAGGTCAATTCCCGGTTTCCAGATGTCAGGTGTACATTTCACCAATAAGTATGTCTACTAAACGAATTAGATGAAAGTATGGATGCTACTTAAAACTTTATCGAAAAGTATGGATACCATGTGCAATTAACTCTAGTATAAATTGCATACTTATATATATATATATATATATATATGAAGATTATACAAGATCTTTACACATATATATACATCGGCCAAATACATACATATATAGTATATATATTTTTTTGGTTCTAATTTACATACAACAACAACAACAACATATACCCGACATATCCCAACAACAACAAAAGCTATTGCTAGGGTATGGGGAGAGTGAGAGGCAGGCAAACAATACATCCATCCTAAAAGATAGAGAGTTCGCTTCCAGCGAGACCATTGTAGGAATATGAGGGTTTGAGTGATTTCAAAATAAAGAAATTTGAATATATATATATATATATATATATATATATATATATAAACGTTGGATATATATATATATATATACACAAGTGTACATGTATGCATGATAACTTGCCTTATTTAGCTTATATATTATGTTGCCGAACTAACGAGCCATGAAGCTTTAAAGCTTACATCATATGGCGAACATTTGTTGAGTTTATACTATTTTCAGGTGCCACAATTAATGAACTAAAGTAGTTCATTAAGTGAAGTACTTAGTTTAATAAACTAAGTAGTTCATTAAAGGAAGATGCATTTGGAAAAGACATGAAGGCAACATGGCTATGGAAGGAAAGTTCTCTCCTCCTCCCCACATCAATCTTACACGCCATTTATATATATAAACTATATATTTTCAGATTTTTTTTAAAAGGCACATACACATGTATTCCAACGTACTACTGACACGTTATATATCTTACGTACGTACGTTTATGTCACACCACTATACTTAACTCATATTTATGAGTACATTCAGGTCTTATATCATATGATATGAGATATGGTGATGACAAATTAAATACGACACGATAAAAGGTTCTAAACCGAAATTTGTCGTATCGAGCGATACCGAAACTTCGCCAACGTGTCACGTACTTGCCATAAATAAATGGCCAGCCCATATACATCAAAATTCATTAAAAATTTCGTGCCATACACTGTATATTGAGACAAAAATACTTTCCATGTTGGCACACACAAATCATCCCACATTTAGGCCAAAATGTGAAGATTCCAATTTTATTTTTGTCACATGTTTATGGTACCACTTTAAATCAGTCAAGTGCTGAAAATTAAAGTATATATTATATATATTATGTATAACATAATATATATAGCATGTGCAAAAGTTGGAATTTAAATTAGAGAAAAATCGGGTAATCGATAAATATCGAAAATTCGGTTTTCTACGCACTTGACATGGAACGTTTTTCTTGAACATGATGTGGCACGTATCTAGACACTTTTTACATATAATATACATCTTAAAATGTTCTAGAAAATTAAATTAAGGGCTGATTGGAATATAACATGTGTGTATTATTAAATGTGCACTATTTTTCAAAGTTAGCAAAAATAAATTTCAGCACATGTATATACACTTTCAAAACGTCACCCAAGCTGATGTGGAGCACATGTGGAGCCTTGTTGGCATGTTGATTGGTCAAGAATCAATCATACAATGTTGATGAATCAAAGAGAGAAGCTACAAAAGGTAAGTTTTCAACATACACTTCTCTTATGTCACATGCTGAAAATTTCAGCATGTCACACTAGCCATGGCCGATTTCTTCATCATTAAGGAATATATTTTGTTAATTTTGCATTAAGGAATAAATCAAATGATTTATGGAAATGTTTTGAATACTTTATGGAATAAAGGAAGTGATATTTTTGAATATCACACATGCTGAAAAATTCAGCATGTGTGTAGTGTATATGGCCGAAATATAGGCCACATGGCTGTGAAGTTTTATTCTATGCATGATGAGAATATTGTATACTTAATGTTGATTGAATTCTTAAATTAAAACAATGCAAAATAGGCAACATTTTGAAGAAAGAGTGGATGTTACACATGCTGAAATTTCAGCATGTGCAAGACATGTTTGTGACCGTATGTGACATCCTTTTGGTGTCCAAATTCATTCTCAAACTTGTAGCAAGACTTGCCTTAAATATTGGTTGTATTTTTATGGAAGAAATTCAAAGAAAAATGGAAGAAATATTGATTTAATCTCACATGGTAAATGCTGAAAATTTCAGCATTAACATGTTGATATGGCCGAATTTTTTGAGATGGAAAGAGAGAGATTTGTGTGTCTCAAACTTTATGACATATTGTGACTATTTTGGCATGATTTGATAATTGATTATTTGGCATATATTTAGTGTTTTTTTTTCAGAATATCCATGTCATCAAATGATGACAACATTGAGCCAATCAAAAGGTGCCAAGTAAGCAATGACTAAATGATGGTCCAATGGAATGATGCCAAGCAAGCAAAACTTTGTCACCATGATGTCTCACACCCTCCCGAGCAAGTAAAAGGAAATTTTCAAGAGGGGGGAGTGACTTAAGGGGGACGGCCTGGACCTATAAGGGAAGAAGAGAAGAACAAACAAAAGCAAGACCAAGAATTACATTGAAAAGTGATCAAAGTGCAAAAGCTTTCTTCTCCTTCACTTTCTTTCTTTCTTCTCTTGAAAAAAAAAAGCCTATTGTATTTTATTTCTTTCATCCTTGAATAGGCTTCATAGAAACCACCATTCATACATCTTTGTAAAAGATTGATCAAGGTGTGATCAATCTTCATTCTATCGTGGTGGTGGTGTTCGTGCAAATTGTACTCACAATACAAGGTTTGTAAAGGGTTGGAGTTAAGGTGTAACTCTATCAACCCTGCGGTAAGGTGTACTGCGTGTGTGAAATTAGTGTGAACCAAGGAAGGTGTTCCTTGAAGACTGGAGTAGGTTGTTTATAACCGAACCAGTATAAAATTCTTGGTGCAATTTACTTTCTGCATTTACGTTTCAGTTTTTGCGCTGTTTACTCATATTGTTCACGTTCGCAAAAATAGTAAACTTTTTCTAAAAATTATAAAAATTTCCAGAAACATACATAAACGTTCTAGGGTTAATTTGGCACAAGTTTCAACCCTTTTGGACAAGTATAGGTCAGTCAAACATCAAAAGTTCTGAGACTAGTGCAGTCTGATTTTCAGACTTGCAAAGGTTGAGACTTTGGGTGTATTTGACCTACTTCCCAAAAGAATTTTCAAAAACTGTTTCAACCCATTTCAATATAGTGTGTGAGGAGTTATTGGTCAAATTTTCAGATCATTTGGACATTCACACAAATAGGAATTAATTTTTCAAAACCATCTACCGTTTCTGGCAGATTTGCACAATCTGAGTGCCAACGGTTTTTGAAGGGGTTAAAGGTTGAATTTTGATTTGAAATTTTTAGGGGACCCTCATAACATCTGAGGCTAAGTTCTCTCAAAATTTCATAATTTTTGGAGACCTCTAACCTGGTTTTAAAAACGTTTTAAAACAGGTCCTGAAAACAGAATCTGTTTTCAGAACTTGAATTGTTCAAGGTTAAAGAAATTTTAAAAAGCACACTTTCCGCACCATCTATTCAACCCCCCCCCCCCCCTTCTAGTGGTGCCTTGCAGATCCTACAAGTGGTATCAGAGCGCAGGAATACTCACGACAAGGAATCCAACGATTCAGTGAGATGGCATCCACAAATCTCAAAACCGAACAAGAAGGTATGTCAAGCCAAAGGCCTCCACTCTTTGACGGTGAGTCTTTTATTCAATGGAAACTTAGGATGAAATTATTTCTTATGGCTATAGACATAGACCTTTGGTCAATAATTGAAGATGGTCCATATGTCCCGTCTAAATTGTCCACTGTAGATGGAGTCACACTAGAAGTAATTAAAACAAGACAAGACTATACTAGTGAAGACAAAAAGAAACTGAGTATGAATGCTAAGGCCATGCAATTACTCTTAAATGGCTTAAGTAAGAGTGAGTCTAGTTATGTGTCCAATTGTTCGAGTGCACAAGAAATGTGGAGAATCTTAGAAATGAAACACGAAGGCACGAGTCAAGTCAAAGAGTCTAAAATTAATATGCTTATGTCTACTCTTGAGTCTTTCAAGTTGTTGCCTAATGAGTCAATTGTTGATATGGATCTTCGTTTGACTAACATCTATAACTCTCTTGAGTCTCTTGGTAAGGCCTTTACAACGCAGGAAAAAGTACAGAAAGTCCTACGGAGCCTCCCTTCAGAATGGGATCCTAAAGTGACTGCCATAGAAGAAAGCAAGGAGACTAAGTCAATAAAAATGGAAGAACTCATTGGTTCACTAAAAGTGTATGAAAACAAACTCATTATTCGGAAATCGGAATCAACCAAACAAGGTAAGACAATTGTTTTTAAATCAAATGAATACGTCTCCCCTCCCTCCGATCACATAGATGATAGTGATTCCGAATCGGATAATGATGACTTAATTCTATTGGCAAAAGGACTAAGAAGATTCATGAGAAAATCATTTAGAAATAAAAACAAGGGCACTACATCTAAGAGAAATAAAAAACAAGTCAAATGATAAGGACATTAAATGTTATGAATGCGGCAAACTCGGACACTTATCATATGACTGCCCAAACAAAGAAAAGCAAACTAATAAGTACCCTGACAAGGAGCGGAACAAAAATAGACCCGTCTCAGATCCTAAACAAAGGAAACGTGCACTAAGGGCCTCCACATGGAGTGACTCATCAGACTCTGAAACTGAAACCGAAGAGGAGACTGCTCAAGTTTGCTTCGCTTCAAAGGCGTCTAATGAGGTATCATCTGACTCTGACTCTGAACCTTCTTACGATGATTTATTTAGTCAATATCTTGAGTTACATAAATTTACTAAGACTCTCGCAAAAGAAAAGAAACGTTTAATTGAAGACAAGAAACTGTTAGAATCTTCTAACGAGAATCTTGTCGCTCAATTAAGTGATTCAAAGAAAGAGTCTTCATGTGCCATCACTGCATTAAAAACCGAGATCTCATCATTAACTTCTCAAAATAATGAAATGAAATCCGAGATTTCAAATTTGAAATCAAGGAATACAGATTTAGAGAACATGATGAAACAATTCGATACAAGGGTCAAACATGCTGCATCGCATCATATTATCGCAAAAGCATGACAGTGACAAAACTGGATTGGGGTACGTTGATACTAACGAAGTATCAACCAAACCAACCAAGTTTGTTGTGTCTAAAAAGGTAGACACCCCTAAGCATCAAGTGGCGTCTAAGATGACGCAGAAAGCACCCCCTTCCACACGCCCCACTCCCTCATATCATGTGAAATATAATGTTGTACCATATAGATATGAGAAGAAGAGATCAATGCATACACGGAATATCATCCACGCACCACGCACACACACACAAGGACATATCACAAACGTCCTTCATACATTGAGTATAGGGGAGTCCTTGGGCAAAGACCCAAAGTACATGCACCACATGTATACTATGTCGCACCTTCATCTACTTCTTGCCATTTGATAGACCGAGAAGGATCACCCAAGTATGGGTACCGAAAGGTACCTTTACTAAAAGGTGATTAACTAACTCGAAAGGACCCAAAATTAAAAGGGTACCTAAATCACCTTTTTACATTGCAGGGAGACCACTCATCAAAAGACATATCAATAAAGTGGTTCCTTGACAGTGGTTGCTCGAGGCACATGACAGGTGACCCGAGCCTCTTCTCCAAATTAAAGAAGGTCACAAAAGGCGGATCCGTGACCTTTGGAGACAACAATGAAGGCAAGATCATTGGTAAAGGTACGATTGGAAACCCGGATACACTTCAAATCTCCAACGTGTTTTTGGTAAGCAACTTATCTTACAATCTTCTTAGTATTTCACAATTTGTTGACAATGGTTTCAATGTGTGTTTTACTCACCCTTACTGTAATATAATAAATAAAAATGGAGAAACTGTTTTAAAAGGAAAACGTGAAGGAAATATATTCACACTATCTATGGATGATGTAGTAGATGCCAAAGTTAAATGTTTTATGTCAAATGAACCCAATGTGAATTTGTGGCATAGACGTTTAGGACACATAGGTATTTCTACACTAGAAAAATTGCAACAAAAGAACCTAGTACGGGGATTGCCTAAGCTTGATTTAGACAACTTTCAGTTGTGTGAATCTTGCATAAAAGGCAAACAAACACGTGAGTCACTTAAGCCTAAAAATGAGATAAGCACGACTAGAATACTAGAACTATTGCATATCGATTTGTTTGGTCCTAGTCGTACTACAAGCCTTGGTGGGCGTCACTATGCATGTGTAATTGTTGATGACTTTTCTCGTTATACTTGGACTTTATTTCTTGCACATAAGGATGATAGCGCCGTAGAAATCGCTAAATTAATTAAACAACTTGAAAATCAATACGGCGTAAATGTGAAAAGAATAAGAAGCGATAGAGGCGGTGAGTTTAAAAATAAAGAGATGATTTCATTCTGTGAAGAAAAAGGAATTAAACATGAGTTTTCGCCACCTAGAACTCCACAATTAAATGGAGTAGTAGAAAGAAAGAATCGCACACTACAAGAAATCGCTAGAACTATGCTTTGCGAAAATAAATTACCTAGATTTCTGTGGGCGGAAGCCGTAAATTGTGCATGCTATATTGTAAATCGCCTATCTATAAGAAAGAAAATAAACAAGACGCCTTACGAAATTTTGAATGATCGCATGCCTAAGATAGATTATTTTCGTGTGTTTGGATGCAAATGTTTTGTCTTGAATACAAAAGATAACTTAGATAAATTTGAATCCAAATCGATTGAGTGCATTTTTATTGGGTATTCCATAAATTCAAAAGCATATAGATGTTATGATCCTCTCACTAGACAAATCATAGAATCTATTCATGTTAAATTCAATGAATTTGGAGAGGTTGATAAAGAAAAGGAATATGATGATGACTTTGATTTGAAACCCGTTTGGATGAAGAAAATGAGTCTTTTGATATGCATGAGATGAATGAAACATTAGAAATGCATGATCATATAGAAATGCATGATAACTTAGAAAATAATCAACCAAGATGGCATAGAGATCACCCACATGATCTCATCATAGGCGACATCACTCACGGTGTGCGACCACGTAGAAGAATCACTTCGGATGAAATAAATGAATTTCATGCTATGATGTCTGAAATTGAGCCTAAAAATGTGCATGATGCTTTAAGTGATTCATCTTGGATTGATGCTATGCATGACGAACTTAATCAATTCGTTAAAAATGATGTATGGGATTTAGTGCCACGACCACAAGATAAGACAATAATAGGCACAAAGTGGGTATTTAGGAACAAAATGAATAAAGAAGGAAAGGTCGTTAGAAATAAAGCAAGACTCGTAGCTCAAGGATATAATCAAGAAGAAGGAATAGAATACGATGAAACATTTGCACCCGTAGCACGTTTAGAAGCCATACGACTCTTACTTGCTATTGCTTGCATGAAAGATTTTAAATTGGTATCAAATGGACGTCAAAAGTGCTTTTCTAAATGGGTTTATACAAGAAGAAGTATACGTGAAGCAACCACCCCGGTTTTGAAGATTTGAAACATCCTGATCACGTGTACAAACTAAAGAAGGCACTATATGGACTAAAGCAAGCGCCTAGAGCATGGTATGATCGTTTTGCTACTTTTCTTTTAGAAAATAATTTTAAACGTGGTACTATAGATAGTACACTATTTTTGAAACAAGAAAAATCAAATTTACTTATTATTCAAATTTATGTAGATGACATTATTTTTGGTTCTACCTCACATAGACTCGTTAAGGATTTTGAAAATTGTATGAAAGCTGAATTTGAAATGTCTATGGTTGGTGAACTTAATTATTTTCTTGGCTTGCAGATTAAGCAAACGAGTAAAGGAATTCATATAAGCCAAGCTAAGTACGTAAATGACATGATCAAGAAGTTCAATTTTGAAAATTTGAAACCATCCCCCACGCCTATGAGTGTCCACTACTAAATTAGACAAAGATGAACATGGTAAAGATGTTGATAATGGATTATATAGATCTATGATAGGTTCTTTACTATATTTAACTGCTAGTAGGCCTGACATCATGTTTAGCGTATGCATGTGTGCTCGTTTTCAAAGTCAACCTAAGGTGTCACACTTAAATGCGGTAAAAAGAATATTTCGCTATATTAAGCACACGCCCACCTTAGGTATTTGGTACGATAAGGATTCTACATTCGACTTACATGCTTACACTGATGCAGATTATGGTAGCTGCAAAATAGATAGAAAAAGCACGAGCGGAACTTGCCAATTTATAGGAAATTCCCTTATTTCGTGGTTTTCCAAAAAGCAAGCAAGTGTTTTCTTTGTCCACTACTGAGGCTGAGTATATGGCTCTTAGCCTTTGTTGCACACAGTTGTTGTGGATAAAACAACAACTTTCGGACTTTGGAATTACCGTAGATAAAATTCCTATATATTGTGATAGTATGAGTGCAATAAATTTGTCTAAGAACCCCGTATTACACTCTAAGGCTAAGCATATAGAAGTTCGCTATCATTTTCTTCGTGATCACGTTAACAATGGTAATATTGTCCTAGATCACGTACGCACAGAATCACAAGTAGCGGATATATTTACAAAGGCCTTAAATCAAGCCACATTTGAATCTCTCCGTTCTAAATTAGGCATGCTTCCTGTTGATGTGATTTAATGCGATATTATTTGATTTACTTTCCTTTTTGACAGGAATCTTTTGATTAACTTTCCGAAATAAAGGGGGAGAGAGAAGCATGATTTGAGGGGGAGAGAGAGATTTAAGGGGGAGAAAAATCACTGATTGATCCTAATTCCATGAATCAAGGGGGGAGCCGGATTGAAATTCGAAATTCAAATTTCGAATCTGTGCATAATTCAAGGGGGAGAGATAACACTTAAATCATGTACACTAGTTATTTTGAAAATCATCAAAAGGGGGAGATTGTAGGAATATGAGGGTTTGAGTGATTTCAAAATAAAGAAATTTGAATATATATATATATAAACGTTGGATATATATATATATATACACAAGTGTACATGTATGCATGATAACTTGCCTTATTTAGCTTATATATTATGTTGCCGAACTAACGAGCCATGAAGCTTTAAAAGCTTACATCATATGGCGAACATTTGTTGAGTTTATACTATTTTCAGGTGCCACAATTAATGAACTAAAGTAGTTCATTAAGTGAAGTACTTAGTTAATAAACTAAGTAGTTCATTAAAGGAAGATGCATTTGGAAAAGACATGAAGGCAACATGGCTATGGAAGGAAAGTTCTCTCCTCCTCCCCACATCAATCTTACACGCCATTTATATATATAAACTATATATTTTCAGATTTTTTTTAAAAGGCACATACACATGTATTCCAACGTACTACTGACACGTTATATATCTTACGTACGTACGTTTACGTCACACCACTATACTTAACTCATATTTATGAGTACATTCAGGTCTTATATCATATTATATGAGATATGGTGATGACAAATTAAATACGACACGATAAAAGGTTCTAAACCGAAATTTGTCGTATCGGGCGATACCGAAACTTCGCCAACGTGTCACATACTTGCCATAAATAAATGGCCAGCCCATATACATCAAAATTCATTAAAAATTTCGTGCCATACACTGTATATTGAGACAAAAATACTTTCCATGTTGGCACACACAAATCATCCCACATTTAGGCCAAAATGTGAAGATTCCAATTTTATTTTTGTCACATGTTTATGGTACCACTTTAAATCAGTCAAGTGCTGAAAATTAAAGTATATATTATATATATTATGTATAACATAATATATATAGCATGTGCAAAAGTTGGAATTTAAATTAGAGAAAAATCGGGTAATCGATAAATATCGAAAATTCGGTTTTCTACGCACTTGACATGGAACGTTTTTCTTGAACATGATGTGGCACGTATCTAGACACTTTTTACATATAATATACATCTTAAAGTGTTCTAGAAAATTAAATTAAGGGCTGATTGGAATATAACATGTGTGTATTATTAAATGTGCACTATTTTTCAAAGTTAGCAAAAATAAATTTCAGCACATGTATATACACTTTCAAAACGTCACCCAAGCTGATGTGGAACACATGTGGAGCCTTGTTGGCATGTTGATTGGTCAAGAATCAATCATACAATGTTGATGAATCAAAGAGAGAAGCTACAAAAAGGTAAGTTTTCAACATACACCTCTCTTATGTCACATGCTGAAAATTTCAGCATGTCACACTAGCCATGGCCGATTTCTTCATCATTAAGGAATATATTTTGTTAATTTTGCATTAAGGAATAAATCAAATGATTTATGGAAATGTTTTGAATACTTTATGGAATAAAGGAAGTGATATTTTTGAATATCACACATGCTGAAAAATTCAGCATGTGTGTAGTGTATATGGCCGAAATATAGGCCACATGGCTGTGAAGTTTTATTCTATGCATGATGAGAATATTGTATACTTAATGTTGATTGAATTCTTAAATTAAAACAATGCAAAATAGGCAACATTTGAAGAAAGAGTGGATGTTACACATGCTGAAATTTCAGCATGTGCAAGACATGTTTGTGACCGTATGTGACATCCTTTTGGTGTCCAAATTCATTCTCAAACTTGTAGCAAGACTTGCCTTAAATATTGGTTGTATTTTTATGGAAGAAATTCAAAGAAAAATGGAAGAAATATTGATTTAATCTCACATGGTAAATGCTGAAAATTTCAGCATTAACATGTTGATATGGCCGAATTTTTTGAGATGGAAAGAGAGAGATTTGTGTGTCTCAAACTTTATGACATATTGTGACTATTTTGGCATGATTTGATAATTGATTATTTGGCATATATTTGGTGTTTTTTTTTTCAGAATATCCATGTCATCAAATGATGACAACATTGAGCCAATCAAAAGGTGCCAAGTAAGCAATGACTAAATGATGGTCCAATGGAATGATGCCAAGCAAGCAAAACTTTGTCACCATGATGTCTCACACCCTCCCGAGCAAGTAAAAGGAAATTTTCAAGAGGGGGGAGTGACTTAAGGGGGACGGCCTGGACCTATAAGGGAAGAAGAGAAGAACAAACAAAAACAAGACCAAGAATTACATTGAAAAGTGATCAAAGTGCAAAAGCTTTCTTCTCCTTCACTTTCTTTCTTTCTTCTCTTGAAAAAAAAGCCTATTGTATTTTATTTCTTTCATCCTTGAATAGGCTTCATAGAAACCACCATTCATACATCTTTGTAAAAGATTGATCAAGGTGTGATCAATCTTCATTCTAGCGAGGTGGTGGTGTTCGTGCAAATTGTACTCACAATACAAGGTTTGTAAAGGGTTGGAGTTAAGGTGTAACTCTATCAACCCTGCGGTAAGGTGTACTGCGTGTGTGAAATTAGTGTGAACCAAGGAAGGTGTTCCTTGAAGACTGGAGTAGGTTGTTTATAACCGAACCAGTATAAAATTCTTGGTGCAATTTACTTTCTGCATTTACGTTTCAGTTTCTGCGCTGTTTACTCATATTGTTCACGTTCGCAAAAATAGTAAACTTTTTCTAAAAATTATAAAAATTTCCAGAAACATACATAAACGTTCTAGGGTTAATTTGGCACAAGTTTCAACCCTTTTGGACAAGTATAGGTCAGTCAAACATCAAAAGTTCTGAGACTAGTGCAGTCTGATTTTCAGACTTGCAAAGGTTGAGACTTTGGGTGTATTTGACCTACTTCTCAAAAGAATTTTCAAAAACTGTTTCAACCCATTTCAATATAGTGTGTGAGGAGTTATTGGTCAAATTTTCAGATCATTTGGACATTCACACAAATAGGAATTAATTTTTCAAAACCATCTACCGTTTCTGGCAGATTTGCACAATCTGAGTGCCAACGGTTTTTGAAGGGGTTAAAGGTTGAATTTTGATTTGAAATTTTTAGGGGACCCTCATAACATCTGAGGCTAAGTTCTCTCAAAATTTCATAATTTTTGGAGACCTCTAACCTGGTTTTAAAAACGTTTTAAAACAGGTCCTGAAAACAGAATCTGTTTTCAGAACTTGAATTGTTCAAGGTTAAAGAAATTTTAAAAAGCACACTTTCCGCACCATCTATTCAACCCCTCCCCCTTCTAGTGGTGCCTTGCAGATCCTACACCCTTGCTCTATATGTACCTGCATATACACATAATGAACGAACAAATAATGAAAGACAAAAATAAACAAAAAATGCAAAGTCAACCTAACGTTGAGAGAGTATCTAAGCCCCTTCATATACCCTAAGATGCCTCTATATCCTGTATAAACCTTGCTAAGCTTAATCTTCCGTCTCCCTGAGCTCATATCCTGGACCATGTCCTCAGAGAGGTGCAAATCTAGTAGGTCCCGCCTAATATGTTCCTCCCAAGTCAGTTTGGGCCTGCATTTACTTCTTTTCTCCTCTACAATGAGGCTTTCAACTGCTCTATCAAATGCTGTTGTCTGTCTCTGTTTAACATGCCCAAACCATCTCAGTCTGTCCTCTTGTATCTTATCCTCTATACTAGCCACCCTGAGCTTTTCAATAAATACCTTATTTCTGAGCCTTTCTAGCCTTGTATGCCCACACATCCACCTCAGCATCCTCATCTCTGCCACTTCCATCTTATGCAATTGCGTCTTCTTCATGGCCCAACATTCTGTCCCATATAACATTTCCGACCGCACTACCGTCCTATAAAATTTTCTCTTTAATTTAGTTGAAAAATTCTTGTCACACAGCACCTCCGAGACTATTCTCCACCAACACCAGCTTGCTTGAACTCTGTGCGTTACATCACTATCTATGTCCCTATCCTGCTGTACAAATGATCCTAAGTACTTGAATTTACTTACCTGTGGTGTCACTTGACCTTCGATGATGAGCTGACAATTCTCATATCAGCTGTGCCGCTGAAGTCGCAGTGCGAATATTTGGTCTTAAAATAACTATCCTTAGTCTTTTTCTCTCTAAAGCCCCTCTCCACTGCTCTAGTTTCATACTCAGGGTATGTCTACTCTCGACGACTAATACAATATCGTCAGCAAAAAACACATACCACAGAACTGCCTCCTGGATCGTCTTTGACAACTCGTCAAGGACAACTGCAAAAAGAAATGGGCTCAAAGCAGACCCTTGATGGAGGTCTACCTCCACTAGAAAGAAGTTTGTATTTCCCACAAGCGCACGGACGGGTTTCCATCCCAGCATACATATCCCTAATTATGTCTATATACAGCATAAGAACTCCTCTTGCATCTAGATTATTCCAAATTAGTCTATGTGGCACACTATCATATGATTTTTCAAGATCGATGAAGACCATATGTAGATCACGCTTTTTTTTCCAATAATTCTCCATCATTCTCCTTAACATGTGTATTGCTTCCGTAGTTGATCGCCCTGGCATGAAACTAAATTAGTTCAAAATGCAAAAATCTCGCATCTTTATATATATACAAACACACAGGATACATACATATATGAACACCCTTCTATGCAAACACTTATACATATGCATGATCCTCAAGTTTGCACACAAATAAAACTATAATTTTTGCAATAAAAAATGAACACAACGAGGGCACTTACATGTATGTAGACTAGACTACAGAATTAGTCAATCCTAGGGTTGGCTCTAAACAAACTCCCTTCTTTTCATCCTTAGGGGCGGCAGCCAAATGGGTGTATGTTAGGGTTGAGGCAGAGTTTGGCTAATTTAAATAGATTGGATAGGTATCTTGAATAAAAGGGGATATGCTATATTTCAAACCAATCAGTTAAGATTTGATTTTTATAACCTTTTTATCTGCCTTGTCCGAAATTATCCTAAATAGTATTTATCTTGTATTTATTTTATTTTATTTTATTTATTACAGGTGTAACATAATGTACGTCATGTCTATTGTTTTGGGATCTTTATATATTGAGGGGAGAACTTGGAAATAACCATATGAATATTTAGTTTTCATGATCATTTATTGAGGATGAGCATAAATGCAATGACTAAGGGAGAGACCTATAATTTTGCATAAAATCTTAGTTTGAAATATTTGAATAGCTCAAATATTGTTTATCAAACAAAAATATCTTTTAAAAGCATGTGCTTTTGAAATAATCAAAAAGGAAGAGATTGTTGGAATATGTAACATCTTTACGAAGTTGAAAGATGTTTGAAAAAGGGATTAAAAAAAGGCATTTTATACCTTGAAAGTGAAACAAAATGAGAAAAACAGACAGGTATACATATGTCTCTCACATAAATCGATCTATATTTACTTCATTCTCTAAAATGAGACATGAACTACACAAAAGTGAAACCACACTGTCCAACATCGATCTCTCAAGTTTAAGCTCATCGATTGATGTAGCCTAGAATTTAAATTTTTATAGTTGTTGAAACAAAATCTAAGGAACATTTATAATGTTTTATCTCTCCAATCATACTCAAATTTCTTGTGGCCTTTTCCCCCACATCTATATTTTTTTTTGACTATTGTAAACAGATCTAAGATATTCTAGGCTGGTTATGGAGCATAAAATCCATCTATATGATGGCTAAATACTATTTGGACATCTTCAAGACACTTGTTTGAGTTGAAGACTTTATAGAGGTTGCAAAACGTGGGTCACAACTATATATATATATATATATATATATATATATATATATATATATATATTAAGAAGCTAAAATGAGGCATTCACACACTTTCATCCTCTTCAAGCTTCATTCCCTATGGTAGTAAAAAAAGCTCTCAAATATGCAAAAGTACTTAAAGTTTATTAAGCTCTTGTTGCTTGTTCTCATTGTTGTATTCTCAGAGTAGAAGTCTAACGCAAGAGGACTTATACATATTTGATCTCTTGCTTATGATTTAGACTTATTAGAAAGTGTAATCATACTACTTCTTCTTACTTGTAGCTGCTGTTGTTATTATTGCATAAAGTGCTTTTTTGCAATAAGTTGTTATTGTGTATTTGTTGCTTGCACTAGTTGTTAGTGTAAGTGTTGTTGTTGTTGTTGTTCTTTTTCCTTATTAAAGGTAATAAAAAAATTTCTGTTCAAAATCCACTTTGAAAATAAAGTGGTAGCCAAAGAGAATCAAATGGAAATTCGAATCACTCTATATCGTGTGTTTTCATCCACTATTTCACATCTCTTTTTTATTATTTTGGAGAATTTTTGAGTATGCTTGAAGAAAATGAAAAGAAACAAAAAATAGCCTAGCACTCTGGTCACTCTCTCTAGAGTGTTTCTTATGTGGCTAACAATGAACTCGACCGAGCCAATATTGGGCTGTCAGCCATTATGATGAACCAAACTTAAACTTATCAAAACCCAGTTAAAACCTGAGTGACAGGCCTACTCATAAAACATTAGCCAACAATCAAAATCTTATTTTAGTCAATAAGATTCAAAGTCTAAATAACTCCAAACCCCTTCTCGAACGCAACTTTTAAGTTGGTTGATTCAAACTCAAATGTAAAAGATAAGTCAAGAAATGATACACTGTGCACTCTTTTAATCATTACAATCATTTGTATTGTCTTTTAAATAATACTCTTTTTTGTCTAAAAATATTTTCATATTTTAACTTGAGTATAATATTAAAAATCTAAATACTTTAATAACTTTTATTATTTGACTTTTGATTGGTTGATCAAACTAAACTAGAAAAGTCATGCAATTGTTAATGAAAAAGATTGTATCTAAAATTTAACTAATAATAAATTACTATTTGTAAAAGTAGATATTATTTTTAAAATAAAGCAAAATAAAAATCAGTACCACATTTTTGAAACGAGTAAAAAGTAACTCATGCCAACATCCACCTTTATTGACAATGAAAACGTCAATCCTTCTAGAAAGAAGGGGAGAAAAAATAGAAACCGTTAATGATGAACCACTAGTAATGGTCGTGCAAGAATGTTAAACTACATAAGCGGGTAGCCGCATCTCATTTTCTATCTTCCACGTTTTAAATATTCCGACAAAATTCATTCTTCATAAATCAAAAACATTCTCCAACATTACAAATCAAGATTCTTCAAGGAAAAAAAAAAGCAAGCTTTACAAATAAGGACACAGATATATCTTCAATGGCACCCACCAAGCTATACGTTATGTATGTGTTTCTCTTGCCTCCGAGTTCTTTTTGCTTGTTTCTTATTCATTTTTTTTTTGGTTTTATCGATCTGTAAATGTATGATTTTCTGGCCGTTACGATCCGCTCATTACATTTCGTGTTCTTCTTCTTTAACATGATCACCCATTCATACTCCAGTTACTACTCTATGTATGGACATGTCGAGAGACTTGCTCAAGAAATAAAGAAAGGAGCTGACACTATCGAAGGGGTTGAGACAACGCTATGGCAGGTAAGTTTTGATATTAAAAATAAATAAAATTATTGTCCTTCTATAGCCATTATACTATCTCATATATTTGACTGAAAATTTATTAAACAGATTCCCGAGACACTTTCTGATGAAATTCTACAGAAGATGGGTGCTCCACAAAAGAGCAATGTACCAATAATCCAAGTTAACCAACTACCCGAGGCTGATGCATTCCTGTTCGGATTTCCCACTAGATATGGTATGATGCCTGCCCAGTTCAAAGCATTCTTCGATGCAACTGGAGGGTTGTGGCGTGAGCAAAAATTGGCGGGAAAGGTTGCTGGACTCTTTTACTCTACTGGAAGTCAAGGAGGTGGCCAAGAGACCACAGCGTAAGTTTTAACATCTCTTTGTCATTCCTTTAAATGATGAACCCTTTGCATATTTAAGAATTATATAACACATACGAATTTATGCAAAACTCTACTGTTTTGTTTGTAAGCATAGGTCTTGTAAATGTAGCTTCAATGTATAAAAACCTTTTCGGCCTTTATTCATAATTACAAACTTTTCTAGTCCTTTAACAAAATATTTTCTTTTGCCTCATATATGTCAATTTTTTATGCAGACTTACTACACTCACAATATTAGCAAACCACGCGTTGATTTATGTTCCGATAGGATATACTTCAGGGCCTGGGATGGTCAATTTAGACATAGTCAAGGGTGGCAGTCCATATGGTGCTGGAACTATAGCCGGTAACGGAAGTTTGGAGAACAAAGCACCAATTGACCTTGAACTGGAGGTAGCTTTCCATCAAGGAAAATACACTGCTGGTATTGCCAAGAAGCTTAAGTCAGCTGCTTGAGCTCAACCGAAACATCTGCAGCATTTGCATTCCATTCCATACAGCATTCGTGCTCCTATGAGAATTTACTCATATATTGCGTATTGACTACATTCACAATATTATATGTTCGTCCTGTATTAGCATAATATGGTTTAGGAAAATAAGGTTCGCCGTGGGAAGTATTTGTATAGGATTCTAGAATGATCCAATGTATACTGCTTTCTTCTGTCTGATCCATGTTCCATGTATCAATCGGTTCGATGTTGTGATACACCTGGATCGATCGAAAGAAATGATTGATAATATTAAAATGATAAATTGATTTGTATTTGATGGGACGTTTATTTTGTTTATTTTACATGGAGATTAGGGAAAAAAAATTATAGAAAGTGATCGAAAGATCAACATTTGTAAACGCTCTTTTTCCTTATCTTTTTTTTTTCTTTTTTATGTAAATCATGGATCAGCAGATGCGACTCACTTTGCAACTTTGTATGAAGTTCATGTTGGGTTATTGCCAGATGCCATTTTTTGGCTTTTTCATTAGGATGATGACTTGATTTATCACGAACAATACGATCCCCTTGATCGGTCAATGCAAACTCGGAACAAATCGTTTATATAGAAGTGTTGGTTAATTTCCTTATATGATAAGGTTTAGGAAGTCTCCTAAGTAGTAGGAGTTTTATTGTGGTATATTTTCTTTTAGCTGTTATTTATTTTCTATTATGTTAAGGTTTTATCTAGGCTAGTTGAGTCTACTTAAAGGGGTCGGCCGAACCGTTGTAGCGGCGGCGAGTGGTAGTTCGATTTTGAGTTATTTTCCGAACATTAATAAAAGTGTATTGTGCTTTTATGCGTTGTGTTCTTGAATCCGTTGTTTACTTCAATTGGTATCAGAGCGGCGTTATTACTTCAATTGGTAGTCACGATATTAATCAATATGATGAAAAAAGCACAACTGGACATGTCTTCTACTTTAATAATTCTCCGATTACATTGTGTTCTCAAAAGCAAAGGACTAGCATTGTCTTCTCGTGAGGCCGAGTTCATGGCCGCCACAGCCGCGGCATGCCAAGCTTTGTGGCTTCAGGAATTGTTGTGTGAAATAACAAGTTGGAAGCAAGAAAAGGTTGTCATACGCGTGGATAATAAGTCGGCCATTGCACTAACGAAGAACCCCGTGTTTCATGGAAGGAGCAAGCACATACATGCGAGGTATCACTTCATTCGAGAGTGCGTTAAGAATGGATTGATTGAGATGGAGTATGTGAGTGGCGACGAGCAAAGAGCGGATATCTTGACGAAGCCGTTGGCGCCGACGAAGTTCAAGGAGATGCGAAGCTTGCTTGGCGTGGAAGACCTTCCGAGGGTACATTCGGAAATTAAGGGGGAGAATGTTGGTTAATTTCCTTATGTGATAAGGTTTAGGAAGTCTCCTAAGTAGTAGGAGTTTTATTGTGGTATATTTCCTTTTAGGTGTTATTTATTTCCTATTAGGTTAAGGTTTTATCTAGGCTAGTTGAGTCTATTTAAAGGGGTCGGCCGAACCGTTGTAGCGGCGGCGATTGGTAGTTCGGTTTTGAGTTATTTTCCGAACATTAATAAAAGTGTGTTGTGCTTTTACGCGTTGTGTTCTTGAATCCGTTGTTTAATTCAAGAAGGAAAGGGGCGCTAAGAACTACAATAAGAGGGATGAAAAGGCAAGACGTGAGCAACAACAACATTACTCATTGCCTTAGAGGTTCCTGTCTATGACGGAGTATAAGGATTGGATGTATGCACCCATATCCATGTGTTAGAAACACATGGAGCTTGTTTATTGATTTGCATTATAGTCAAATGGTCGTTTTCTATGAGGACAGAATTTTCCACGGCGCACAAAAGGACAATTACAAAATCTAAATAGTGTTTTCTAATAACTAAATAAATAGAAAAATAGAAAACAAGAAGAGAAAAAGAAAAAAAATCTAAATACTAAATTGCTACTGTATAAAAATAATAAATGTACATATATGAACATATATATTATCAAACAATACATTGGCAATTTTGTTCACTATCATCAAAACTTAAAATTAACATTACGTGTCATCACGTGGTTCGACCCCTGAACATCTGTATTTGTCATCACATGAACTCTGGCATTGATCGACGGTCTACCCTTCTATTGTGGGTTGTCTCTCTGAGGCAATCTTCTCTGATCTAGGGAATCTCTAACCAATTGGCTCATCTTCCCACAATTAAAGCATGCTCCCGTCTTCTTTCAACAATCGTCTGTGTGATATCGGTTGCATGCTAGGCGGGTAGGAATATCAGCCTGTGGGTTGCCTCTAGGCTGTTTTTCTTTGTTGCTGTGCTGTGGTCGCTGATGTCTCGTAGGACCCCTCCTTGGTACCTTGGCCCCGTCTTCCAGGTTTACCACTAGTTACCTTGAGGTCACGAGTTCGAGCCGCGAAAATAGTATCATGCACAAAGTATAAGATAAAACTACGTAAATCAGATCGCGAAACGATCCAGTTTATTTTCATACTATGAACAAACGCAAGAGACTAATACCAATAAAACGACTTTTTTTATCTCTTGTCCTTTTTATAAATCATTAATTCCGACGTTGAAAACATCTCCCCTTATCTATTTGCCAATTGCCACTATATTCTTCGTTTCTTCCCAATGGCTACCCTCCAAATCCCCCACCTCACCGAAACCCTAAAACCCCATTTCCAAATTCAACCCAAATCATCAGCTTTCCTCCTCTCCCTCTCCTTCCCTTGCCACTCATCATCTCCGTCATTGCCACCATGCACTCTGCCGCACCAGAAACCAGCCCATGTGTCAAGAATTCCACCTGTGAAAGCACTTGGTGGAGAGTACTCTTCTAAGAGGAGCAGCAGCAATGAGCCCAGAGAAACTATTATGTTACCAGGTTGTGATTACAATCATTGGCTGATTGTCATGGAGTTCCCTAAAGACCCTGCTCCTACTAGAGAGCAGATGATTGATACATATCTTAATACTCTTGCCACAGTTCTTGGAAGGTTAGTTTCCCAACTTTTAGATCAATGAAGGTTGCATCTTTCTTGATTATGTATTTTTTTTATAAAGGTTGCATCTTTCTTGATTATATGGCTGTTTTTGTTCCTTTTTACTGGTTTTTCGTTTTTATGATTAATTTTTTGTATTTGGCTGTTACACGAATGCTTTACATTCTCTTTAGAAGCAGTCTCTGGTTTAGCATATTGTTTTGGAGTTTCACTTACTAGTTACAGGTTAATGCGACTTTATGTTTTCAGTGATGATTGAATTTGTGGAAATTTCATATGGTAAATAAACTGAAATCAGATAGTAGATTTAGGATCAGAAAGTTAGGTTGGATCTGGGATTAATTTCAAATAGTTGGAAGTCATGAATTACGTATTTATCATACTAGGGAAATCAATTCTAGTAGTGTTTTTTAGTTAGATTATATATATGATATACAAAAGTAGTGCTTGTGCATTACTGTTTCAGAAGCAACTAAAAGCCTGTGCATTGAGGATTTTGACACTTCTAGGGAGTCAGAATCTTAAGATATATGGTGTTAATGCATCTTTTTTCTTCCTCCTTTGTTGTGTCTGCCAGCATGGAAGAAGCAAAGAAGAATCTGTATGCTTTTAGCACGATTACGTACACAGGATTCCAATGCACAGTTGATGAAGCAACATCTGAGAAATTTAAGGGTATGCAAATGGACAAGCTTGGTTCTCTTGCTTGCCACTTCTTCTTTTTCTCCAATCAGGGATGTGTTCAAAATATTCCTGCTTTTCCATCCTTCTAATGTTAATTTTAATTTGCATATTTTTATAGGTTTGCCTGGAGTTCTCTGGGTCCTACCAGATTCTTATATAGATGTGAAGAACAAAGACTATGGAGGTGTGACATATCTCAAAAATCAACAAAATGATTAAATCTTGCATAATATGTGCCTTATTAATTTTCTTTTCAGGTGACAAATACATCAATGGAGAAATAATACCCTGCCAGTACCCAACTTATCAACCAAAACAATCTAATCGATCCAAATATAAGAGCAAAGCATATGTGAGGCAGAGAGATGGTCCTGTGGCTGAGAAAAGAAGACCAAGACAAGAAGCTACCCCAGATTCTGCATCATAATTACATTGTGGTAATCTTTCATCACTTTCACCCTCTCTGCATGTTTATTGGTGGAATCTGACTTGCATTTCATTTCTTTTAATGAAGATGTAAAGGAAGAAAATGCATTTGATGCTTCTCCCATCTTTCATTGCCTGCGTGCTTTGCACTTGTTATTTGTTGTCTTGATTTTTGGTTGACCATTTAGTTTTGTTGTTTGTGCTTTCTTGCAGGTGTTATAGTTTTAAGAATCAGATCCCCCTCTATAAAATGTTAAAAGGATAGGAAGACTATCAGTAGTTAAAGGTTAGGAAACTCATCTAACATCTACATATCAGAAGGTGGCGAAGTGTAATTATTGTCCCATTATATGATTTCTAGTAGCCACATTTGTACTCTGAGGATTATTGCATCAGCCACCCAGTATGTACTTTGGAACTGCTGATGAAATCTCTTATAGAACTTGGATTTTGCCTGTTTATACTTTTTTCCCTCTTTCGTGATTTTGAGAGTGAGATGCTGATTCTGCAATGTCAGCGAAGCTTACTTTGTTTGTTCACGGAATTGAGATGTGAGAAGGAAAATGTTAATGAGAGGAAGGTATAGCAAGTAGATGATTTGGGTAATATGTATTGCAAATGACAATGACCACTGAAAATACAAGAAGATAACTGCTGTTGCGTATTCGAAGTTGCGTATTTGAAACACTGTCATTGATTAGCAATAGAAGCTAGTAAGTTCTAACGATATTAGCTAGAAGCCATTGTCTTGCAGACCTCTGGATGTACTTAACCCTATATGGTCCTTATGTTTCTAGCAAAAACTCTCTGATTTGGGACACGTTTGTAAGTCCTTCATGTTGACCCTGAAAATATAACAGAGTAATGGGGGTCACTATAGAAGAATAAAGGGCATTCTCGGTGCATTATGTTTCTGCGTTTGTGCAGGGTCTGGAGAGGGCCGGATCGCTTTGCGGTCTTATGTACGTAGCCTTGCCCTGCATTTCGTGTAAGAGGATGTTTCCGCCGCTCGAACCCGTGACCTCAAGGTCACAAAACAGCAACCTTATCAATTACCTCAAGGCCCGTACTCAGTCACTATAGAAGAATACAAAAGTTATCCAAGTGTATCAATAAGCTTGTTTGCTTGTGGATGTTTATCAACAGGTTTCCTTTGATAAAACTTGGCCAGATAAAATGTACTTGTTCTATACAGGAATTTTACGTCGAGGCATAAAGTCACAAGAAGTGCTCCTTTGGAAGAGGTAGGACTCGTGTCCTTGAGATGAAATCCAAGAGCATTAATGGCCTCCATCAGCTTAGAGAAGCCACCCCTTCTCTTTGGGCTGACTATTTTGTACTCACAGTTTACCTTCATTGAGATGAATGACCTCAACTTTTTGCTGTTTATTAGAAGAAAAATAGCCATGCAAACCGAATCCTCGGAGGACTGCTTTTCCTCATCGCTGATGTTTGTACTACTTCGGTGTATCATCTGCAGTCTGATTCTACGGTGCCTTAGTGGTTACTCTGGTCTAAGATATTTGCCTCCACCTAAAATTTGATGTTTGTTGCTTCAAAATAAAATTTTGATTTTTAATCTAAAGATTTTGTCACTGTGCAATTTTACGAGCAGGTAGAAATCTTACTTGCTGCCATGTCTTGTCTCAGACAAAATCGCATAGCTACCTCGTAACAAACGTTTTAGTTCGTTAGGTATAATAATAATGTACAACAGAAGTTGTAAAGAAGGGTTGGAGTTACAGATCGGTTGTCCGAAGGTTACTGATGGATTGGTTGAGTGATCGATGATCAAACAATCAAGCATGCTACTTAAGTTACAAACAGTCTATAGCACCCAGGCCTCCAGGACATAGTCCATCTTACTCGGGTTGAGATTTACTTCAACAAGTTAAGAGTTTGAATTCAGAGACACACAGTGTTGGTGTTCCACTGATGTTAGGCCGAAGACTTAGTTTGCAGGAGGGCACCTTGTGAAGATGTCAGAGGTCTAATAGCTACAGAAGGATATTATTCTTTCTCCCCCCACCCCCACCCCCCACCCCCAACTGAGGTAATCTCCATGTCAATTGGACAGTTACCGGTGCCATGATGAATGTTGTTGAAATATTATGTACTAACTCAATATGATGTACTTGTAAGTACTAACCAGTGATGGTATAAATCATCATGATGTTTCAAGAAGAAGTGGAGTGCCCTTTCAACTTTTAGGAACATTGCACATAATTTGATATTTTGTTTTTTTAAAGGAAATTTGATGTATTTTGCAAGAAGTGGAATAATTTAATATGTTTTCAGGGAGAGAAAGTGGGTTATTATGCATGCACAGCAACAACAACCTTACCCTATTGCCTTAGAGGCGGCCGCCTATGACGGGTATGAGGGATCGGATGTACACAACTATCCATGTGTTAGAAATATACAAAGATTGTTTTATGATGGTCCATAATGAAAATTACGTCAAGTTATGTCGATCAATTGCTACTTCACAATATAACAAACGTAGCAAATTTAATAAGTCATTTTGCTTTATTCCATCAGAAGTGATTTACAACATTCGTCAATACACCTCTTTAACATATGTAAGGATCGAAACTTGGTATCGGAAACGATAGGCTGAGAGAAACCATATTATTAGTTGAAATTACTAAGAAGAATACAATATCAAACATGTCACACCAACATATCCGTAAAGGGTGTGAATAAATAAATCAGCATGTGGAAAGTGCATCACCCAATCAACCCCCGGCCGAAGAAACACATCAGATGACATTTCCAGCAATTTTCAACATAATCTGTGCACCAAATGTTTTGTGGTAGTCTTTTGACACCAAGCTACCAAAATTAAGTGTCCGTGCTTCAAGCTGTTAAAGTATTCAAATTCTTTTCATATAGTTTTGCTCGTCGTAAAGCATCCAAAGCTTCTGATTGTTTTCCAGCCTTTTTCAAGTTTAATGCTTTTAGCCTCTCCCCTTTAATCTGTTCTTCCAACTGCATCCTCTCTTCTCTGGAGTTGTCAGTCTTATTAGAAGACATATGTCTTGCTTCAGAAGTTTGAGGTCCTTGGGAAGAGCTGGAATCATTTATTCCAATAGCCTTTAAAGCAGAAAAGAGCTGAGGATCAAGAAAATCCTCAACCATGACTTCATCTACTGGTTCGGCCGACGCCCTTTTGGGATCTTGCATGTCAGACTCTTCCAACTGTGCTTCGATAGCTTTTGCCAGCTCGAATTCTGCATCAGCTTCTGCTGTTTTACCTTCCCTTCGCAACTTAAGAGATTGACGTTTGTGATTAAGGGCCTCTCTTTGCAACTTGAAACGTTCACGACTGGATATGGATTTTGGGGCAGAATCTGGACTAGAATCTTTTGCACCATCAGGTGACAACGATTTTAGGATAGCACTTGGACTAGATTCTTCTTTTGATGAAACATCAACACCAGGCAAATTGCTGGGACTAGTCTGAGAGTTCTCCTGCAGCTGTTTTTCCAAAAGCTTTGCCTGCCTCAATTCTTCCTTGGCTTCTGCAATTTTCCCTTCTCTCTTTAATGCCAGTGCCCTCCTCTTGTGAGCCATGATAACTTCTTCCATGGAATTTCCCCCAATTTGTGGTGCATGTGCCTCAGAAGCCTCATTATTCGTGTTTGGCGTCTCACTTCCACCAATGATCTCCTCAGGTCCCTTAGGAGGGAGCAGGACTCTGCTATTCAGATCTGTAACGGGGATCAGAATACTAGGTTCAGCAGGAATGTCCTTGTGCAAAGGTGTTTCAAATTCTGCCAATTGCTCCTCTAGTACCTTTGACATTTTCAGGATTTCTTCAGCCTCTTCAGTCTGCCCTTGCTGCCTTAGTGTACGAGACTTCCTTTTCAGGCCCAAAAGTTCCCTCTGAATCTCACCTTTACTTTTCTTCGGTACATTAGGAGAGACGTTACTGGAGGCTTGAGTGACAGAATAATTATTCGAAGTTGTAGCAACATTCTTTTCATCTTTAGAGATGTGTGCTATATCGTCATTCTGGTCATCTTCCCAACCCAAATTTTTCAAAAGCGAAAGGTAAGTTGGATCATTCAAGTCATGGTCATTCACTTCATCTTCATCTGCAACATCTGCGGTCATAGTGCTATCAAACACTTTACTATTAGAACTTATGGGTGTGACTTTGGTAGTGCTTTCCACCTCTTGAAGCTGCTCCTCAAGAACCTTCCCTTTCTTCAGCAGTTCTTCTGACTCATCAAGCTTCCCTTCCATTCTCAAAGCACGAGCTTGCTTTTTTAGACCAAGAAGTTCTTTCTGGATTACTGATCTGTTCTTTGATGACGACTTTTTACTAGAATCGTTAATCTCATTGATATTAGGTACCTGAGAATCAGAAGAGGGAAGATCTTTCTCAAGTAAACTGGCCTTCTTGAACAAGGCTAACGCTTCTCCCGTATTGCCTGCCCTCTTCTGAGAAAGAGCTTCATTCTTCAATGAGACTGCTTCAGTATTAACAGCAGAAAGTTGACTCCCCAAGTCCGCAGCATAAGTAGTTTCTTCAGTCCAGCCCAACGATCTCAGATGAGCTGCTATTTCTGGATCGTTCATATCATCCTCTGTGACGTCAAGGTTATCCAAACCGACATCATCAGGAATCCCACCTACAGGATCAAAATCAAAGGTCTGTGGAATGTTATATCTGTCTGTTAGCTCGGCATCTTTAGCTCCATCCATATTACGTATTAATAAAGACAATTCATCATCAGATTCCTCATCATCACCCAACAATTCTTGTTCCTCAATCTGCTTTTCCAGAACCTTAGCTTTCTTTAATTCTTCCTTGGCCTCCGCAAGTTTCCCTTCACGTTTCAACTCAAGTGCCTTCTTCTTGTGAGCAATGACATGGGACCTATCAGCACCGTCCACTTTCCCCTCCGTACGAGGTTTTTGTGGGATGTCTCCAATAAGGGCATATAGCTCACCCTCAAGAGTCAACTTCGCTGGCTTTTTATCAGACTCCTGAAGATCCAAATCCGACCATCCCAAATCCCTGAGCTCAGAAGCAATATCATCTTTATATTTACTCTTTGTAGGGGGGATCCTATTGTCTGCAGCACCTGAATTGGAGCCATCATTGACACCAGAAGGTTCAGGGATATGGCTGGATGATAAAGCCTTTCTTCGAACCTTTCTTAATTGCATCTCCAAGGCCCCAGCCTGCTTTTCAAGCTCTTTTGCCCTTTTGAAAGCTTTAAGAGCTTCCTCAGCTTTTCCTTCTAATTTCAGAGTTCTGTGTTTCTTCTTTTCCTCAGAAGCTTGTAGGCGCAACTCGTCAGGAGTAACATTACTTCCTTCAGTCAATGCGTCAAGACTTTCATCATGCTGCCGCTTTATACCAACATCAGCTCCACTGTCACGAGAGGAGACTGCTTCAGAACTTGAAGATGAGGCACTGCTTTTGGCCTGCTCAGAACTAATGCGCCCGTCCCCGTAAAATGCTAACTTTGACGACAGTGATTTACTGTGCTCACTGCCCAAAACTTGTTGTACAACATCATCCTCATGCATACTCGTGAGTTTTGAACCACCTACCAGTTGCACACTCAAAATAAACTTCACAAGAGCAATAACATTTTTGAATACATGCTCCATATGAATATCATGCATACATATATTAGTATAAAGAATCTCATGCTCCGGATGAATATGATGCATTAACATTCATGCTTTTATTCCCTGCACTATTAATTACACTTGCCATGGGACCAAGTCATATGGAAAGACAAATCTTCAAAGCCGGATATAACATGCTGGGTATATAACATGCTGGGTTCGAACTAGTTCAGAGAAAACTATAAAAATAACCCAATTAGTTAATCCATTATTCTTCTCTGAGAGGAATCCATCATTCATCCATCATGCCTATGTGGTAGCGGAATATGGAGTGTTCATGATGCGAATCGGGGATTCCATCATTTGGACTCTGGGCCTATGACAAGAAGTCAAGCTAGAGAACTTGAGATTGACATTGCGAACTTTTTGTGTAGGCATGTGCAAGACGAGCCGAACGTGCGTTGGATTCATTTTCTTGAAACTAAGCATTTTTAGTTAATCTTGCATAATTGTGTTTGCATGTGTGTTTCTATTTTTTCTATTTTCTATTTCTTATTTTCTATGTTTATTATTTTACTAATAAATTTGCCTAGTTGTTCTTGTTTTTGGAAAGTTGATAGGGTAAAGGGAATGCTTCCTAAAGGATGAGGTCTTGAAAATACAAAAGGAAAGCCTAAAAATCAGCACACCTAGGCCGGCTAAAAAGGAAGGAAAAGAAGGAGGATTTGAGACAATTCCAAAACCAATCAAGATAGGATTGCAATCAACCTTTTGAAGATTGAGATGAGATTATCATGCCATAAAAATGGATCTCCAAAATCCCTCAAAAAGGCAAGAAATCGGCTGCATTAGTAGGAGAAGGAATATTCCATTTTCAAGATTGTTCTTTTAGGAAAATTACAATTTATCTCTTTTAACTTTTTGGTAGGTATTAAATAGAGATTATTTTTTCCTTTTTGGTTGTTTTTGGCTGAAATTTTCAGCCTATAAATAGGACAAGGCCGCCGGCCTTAGGGAACAACTTTTCATCAATAATATTTTGTGTGTTTTCTTCTCCAAGTGAGTGAAACTTTGTTTTCTTGATTTTGCACTAAAAATCAAGGCTAATATCTCTCAATCTTGAGCAAATTGAGGGTGATTGCCAAGGGTTGAAGTGACCGTCTAGGAGGGCCTATTGAAGGTTTGCCTACAAACGCACACTTGAATCTAAGGTATTGCTTAAGCCGGCAATTTCGACACAACGGAAGCAAGGAGAAGTTTACTTCTTTGTGCCTAAACCCTTGTGGAAAGGTTGTTGGAGGTGGAAGAGTGGTACCTACGCTTGTCAGCTTGCATCAGTTCATATGGGATGGATGAATCTGTTCAGTTGAAAGAAAGGATGAATATTTCAGAATTGCAGTATAAAGTGCAAATCATGAAACCTGAAGTGGCAATATGGTTCATAGTGAAAGCAAAAGCCTCAGTACTATGAAAAATACCAGAGGAATCAAGAAGAAAACAGGAATGTCAATTCATTGAGAAAAAAGCTCAAGCTCCAATGTGTTTTCTATATGTAATTTTCTAAAAAAAAAATGGAGGGAATGAGGAGGGTGGGGGTCATTCAAAAGCTCTCAAGGGGATACCAAGAATTTTATCTAAAATGAAGTAAGCGCATAGTTATAACTTGTAGAAGTCACTCTCATTCAACACTCGTAAACTGGAGAGAATAATAAGCACTTCAGTAACAATTGTTGAAAGCAACAAAAGGTAGCAGCAAATATGATCCTTAGTCACAATTACAGGAAAAAAAGTTGCTGCATCAGTGTATATACCTCTTCCAGCTCTACTCTTGTGTCCATAGCGCATTTCGAAACGAGCTGCCTCTTCTAATCTTTTGCACGGTTCACAAATGCGAACAGGCGAATCACCTTGTCCACGTAACACCATCCGTTGCTGAGTACAGCTGCCGCAGAATAGGCCTCCACACCTACGACAATGATGCTGAAATTCCATATACAGTCCGTCAATATGCAAAATATGCGAAAGGAGCAAAGCCATTTGCAGCTTTAGCATGTGCATGAAAAAAAACAAATGAAGGAACATCTTCAGGTCTCATACATGAGGTCTATGTGCATCAGGTCACTTTTTTAGCCTAATGCATGCAGTCTTATTTCATATTTTTATATAAGGCCCTTTTTTGCAATGAAACCATGACTGTAGAAAGCCTTGCCCCTAATCTCTATAAAGGACGAACTTTTTTCGCAACATGAAACCATGACCCTAGAACATCGAAATGGTCAGATAGTCAAACCTATAGCCTACTTGGTTGGGTTTGGCCATATATGGATCATTTGCGACTACTCCAATCCACCACATATAATATATTCTTCAATTCCGAGGTTGTAATTGCCCTTTATGTTTTTCCTTAACAAGTTCTTATGGTATATCTTCTCTAGCTTTTTCTCAATCTCAGAAAACCTAACAGACGATCTAGAGTTATCTCCTGCATATAGTCAAGCCGTACTAACCACATTTCCCTCATTTTCCGTTATGTTTATATAATTCTAACTTGTATGACTTAGCACCGACATCCCTGGGGAAAAAGTTTTGAACTACACTAGTTTATATATGCTGCGCCTATCATTGAAAGTTCGTCACCAACCTAATGCTACAAAGACCTTAATGCAATAATAGTTACCACAGAAATTAGAACGTCATACAGCTTCAAATAAATATTTAACGTATAATCACATATTTCCCCCAACGGAGGAGGGGGGAGCAAGGGGAAAAAGTAAAAAAAAAAAAAAAGAAACAAACCCAAAAAAAGAAAGCCAAAAAAAAAAGATAAGAAAACTCAAAGTGGCACATCATCACATTTGTGCTATCTGTGATCTCTCCTAGTATACAGCTCAGTATCATCTTCCCTTCCAGAATCACAGGAAAAAAGGGAAAAAGAAAAATCCGATCCGATGATATAATGAACCAGAAGAAGAAGAAGAAAGAAGTTGCCACATAAAAATAATAATAATCACGCAATTTTGCAAAAAAAAAAAAGAAAAACTTGCAAACGAAATTGCGAGAGAAGAGAAAAAGGGATTAAGGTGAAAGGGAAAGATCAAACCTTGCGATTGATGAAGGTGAACTGGGAAGAACATCCTTGGCAATTGGAGGCGTCAACCACCCAAGTGTTGCCTCTCAGCGACGGCTTTGGAGGCAATCCAATCTTTTCTAACATCTTCTTCTTCCTCTTTCTACTCCCACTTCTTTCTGGGTTCTTGAAATTGAAACGAATAAGCTATAATTTATCAAAGGTTGTGGAAATCTCCAATTATATAATCCTACTAGTTTCGTGATGTCTCGCTTTTTCAACGATTTGTCTTTTAGGGACTTTTTTCCAAATATATTGTATGTGTGTATAAATATATTATTTAATTCGTTTAGCAGTATTTTTCTTTTATGTGAGAGAATTAGAAATATCTTTTTGTCATAAACTCAATCAATAATCTAAGAGAAATAAAAAGATAAAACAAAGAGCATTTGGGTCTCAAATGTGTATTTCATATACGATAGGGGGTCCTATTTATAGGACTCATAGAGTGAAGATAAAAATGAACAAACCCTTTGGATATCTACATCTAATATGATATACATGGTAATATATATATATATATATATATAATACTTTGTATATTCATACTAACATAATGTCTATCTCTACAATGTATATAACATAATGTTTATGCTTGAGATTACTATATATCCATAACACTCCCCCTTGGATATCCAAACTTTATAGAATATTGCTCATTAATACCTTGCCATGAAAACCCAGTGGTATAAAAACTTGGTTGAAGGAAAAAGAATACATATTCATAATAATTGGTAATACATTTTCTCGTTAAAACCTTACCCAGAAAAACCATGTGGGATAAAAAACTTGGACGAAGGAAAACGAGTACAATGTGTATGTAGTAATCACACTTCCCTCGACGTTGACAAGAGATCTTTGAGTCAAAGCATTCCAATGTTGTAGACCATCTCTCTCTAAATATAATGTTGGTAGTGCTTTAGTGAACGGGTCGGCAAAATTCTGGCTTGATTGTAACTGTTGTATATTAATGTCGCCATTCTTCTCAAGATCATATGTGCAGACAAATTTTGGTTGATATATGCTTCGTTTTCCTTTGATGTTGCCATTTTCAACTCGAACAATACATCTACCATTATCCTCAAACAATGTTGTCGGCGTCTTCGATATGCTGAATCATCGACCTCAACCAATTGTATTCACCAATTGCTTCATGCAATGCCAAAATCTTATAATGATGAATGGATGGTTGTTAATGTCTGTTTCACTCATCTCCATAATATGACCGCACCAAAACATATCCATTCTGTGGTCTTTCCTTATGCGAGTCAGATAGATAGCTAGCACCCGCATAATCCACTAATTATGGTTCTACCTTCCTTGAGTAGTATAAACACTCCTTGGTGTTCCAAGAAGATAAAAATGTGTTTTACATCATTCCAATATCTTTGTGTTAGTGTTGAGCTATACTTTGCCAATAAATTCACTGAAAATATTATATATAGTATCAAAATTCGCAAGATACTTTAAAGCACCAACAACACTAAGATATGATACTTCAGGACCTAATAATTCTTTGTTATCTTCTGGTGGTGGAAATGAATCATTCTTTATATCTAACGATTGTACCACGCTATGACTACTCAAGGCTCTGCAGGCTGATAGAAAATTTGATCTTCTCAAAATTTTTCATATCAAACTCTTTCACGATACAACTAGAGGTTTTATTAAGCTCTTCAGGAGTTCCAACAAGATTTAGATCATCAACATGTACATTCTGCCAGATTGTTTTAATCCATACAATGATTTCTATCATTTGATTGAGTATAGTTCATTTATCCTTTGGTTACATGCTGCAGACAATTTAAATCCTTCATTGATTTTACATGATCATCTTATAATTCGTATGAGTAAGCGGTAACTACATTCATTAACCTTATATCAAGGTTTAAGTGACTGCTAGACTGACTGAATATCGTAATGTTGTGACATCAACTATCGAGAAATATGTTTCATTATAGTTAAGCCTAGTTCTTTGTGAAAAACCCATTTATATCCAATATGTTTGATCCCTTCAGAGGTTTGAACTGAAGGTCAAAATAATTTGCGAATGCGACTTTCCCTTCAAGGGTTTGGAATGTGGGTCCAAATGATTTGCAGCTTTCTAATCATCGTACTTCTGCTTAGATTGCATCTTTCTGTTTTGACCAATGATTTCTGTGTCGACACTTTTCAGTTAACATTGGGTCGAGATCCCGATTCATAATTTCACATGCTATCCCTTAATTAAAACATGATCAATGATGATCATTTGTCTATCCTAATTTTCTCTTGTACTTTAGGCGCATAATTCAAAGAGATCTTTTCAAAATTGTGTTCACTTGCTTCTTCGGGAGCAGTTTGTTTATTGATTTTTGGACTGATCAGTTCTTATTTCTATAGCGCTTTCAAGTTGTGAACATCTAATCTCTTGTTGAGTATTCTCTTCCGGAGTATTATTTATACCATTCTCTTTCGAAGTCTTTTATCTTTTACATCAACTGAGCGTCCACGTTTTAGACTTGTTTTTGGTATACCATTATCATGTCCTTCAGAGACATCAAGTCGAATCAACATATATTACTGTAAGGTGGGATTTTGTTATCCTTTTATTTCTTGCTCGCATTGATTTGTTCATGTGCTAAGGTGAGATAGTGAAGGAACGTTCCATGTAATTTCACACCGTTCTTCAGAAAATGGTACTTTCTCTCCCCCTAGCGGCGGAAAAACTAGCTCACGAAATCAATTCTGATGCATGTATAATTGCATGTCCCCAAGTTTATGTGGGTGAATTGGATCTTAAAATCAAATGTCTAGCAATCAATTGTAAACATTTAATAAATGACACTGCTGGGCCACTTGCAACTGAATGCTCAACCCCAATCTCAAGACATACAATAATCATTGGAAGCTTGGGATATAAATTCACATGTATTATCAATACTTAATAAATTTAATTGGATAACCATATAATCTGAGCAAGAAGCTGGACAAAAGCTACTAGTCTTTTCGAAAGCAAACTTACATGAACAAGCAACAGACACAAAATCACGAGATAATGTAATCTTTTTGTTCATGAAAGAGTTTTTAGAATCTTCTAGTTCTTTATCGAGTTACTAGAATCTTTTAGTTCTTTAAAGAGTACACATGTGAGTAAAGAGTACACATGTGAGTGTTGTACAATTGCACATATCATTATTCCATCTGGGTGACCAAGTCGATTATGTCATAAATAACTTTGGATTATCGAACTTCTGGTTCATAACAATATTGCATTCGACTGGATGTATAGTCGCATAATACAATACATATGAAAAAATTGAGAGTTTTTCTTTAAAAAGATTCTCGCTTGGATCACCCCTCATTCATGGTTCAATATGAACGCCACTAAGACGTATATATTTTAAACTCAATAGTTTCCTTTCGACATATTGGGAAATGATGTCATATTAACCAATATATGTGTATCACCTGTCAATTAAATGGTTGCTCTTCCGGAGCCTTCGATCAATGTCGTAGTACGCGAATTGGTACTAACATTTGCTTTTGCCAATTTTGTTTGGGGCTTTTAGTCAACTTCGTGCGTGTCATTCTAATGTCAACTGGACATATGCCCATATCATTCACCTGGGATGATATATTAATATCAAAATTAATTTTGGAACATCAACTCAGAAATAGTCAATGTTGTTTCTTCAGGAAACACGATTCATATATTAATCAATGTAATGTTACTAACCTAGGCAAAATGCACTAGTTGTCTCTTGCTTTCATCCTTCTAGGATGTCTTGATAAAGATCAAAAAAATTCCTTCGTGGAAGGACCATTGGCCTTGGGCTCAACATTAATAACAAGTTCGTTTAGTTAGTGCACCATTTTTCATAGCCTTGACATTTTCTTGAGGCTTTTCCTTATTTTATCACTTCATGTGGTATGATGTAAAATTTCTATAACTTCTATGACCACGACCACTTATTATAATTACTTCCATTCGCTTCAGGTAATATTGTTAATCAGGTCTGGTGATAATAGTGGGTTTTCATCGAAAGTTCATTGTATTATTCAGCAACTAGCATACATGAAATCATATGAAGATACATTTCAAACTTTATTTCCTAATATTGCTACTGCAGGAGCATATTGGATACGTAGAAAGTGGGAAACATATGTATTTGTTTTTAACATATACATGTAAAATATCTGATAAAACAAGATATTCACAAAACTACAGGTTTGAGTTAAACGTTATATGCTTCAGGCATAATAAATAGATCATAATAAAATCGTACTAATAAAATTTAATAAAAAGAAACTGTATATATAAAAAATTGAATATATGCAAGAACATACAAACTTGATATTCATTTCCTAAATGTAATTATATAACCTGTCCTTGAGATTCTTATATATCCATAATACTTTTCTTTTTTCCTTGAACGATTTCTTTTGTGATCTATGCCGAGTAAACAAAACCTTTTATCTTACTTTCTTTTAGCAACAAATATAGAGATTTTTATCTTTTGTGTTCTATGCCAAAAAAAAAACAAACAAACACTTTCTCTTTCTTTCTTTTAGCAACAAACATGGAGATTTCATAAACTAATGATAGCTAAAACGGCAGAAGTTATAGAAAGGGCAGGAGAACATCTCAATTAGCAGAAGATGGGTTAAGTAAGGCAAAACGCGTTAACAAATAAGCAAGATCGTTTGATGTTTGACTTCTAATTTTGTAGACTTCAACATAGTCCTCGCAAAAATTATTGAAATACAATGGTAAGATGATTGTGACTCAACTTTAATATATTACTTTATTACTTGAAGATTCATTCAAAAGAATTCATCATAAGACATTTTACTGCACGAATGATATCTCTCCTACAACAGTACAAATTTGTATTAACTTAGTTTGGCCAGAACTTCATCTAGAGACCCTTTAGTTGCTGCATAGGACTTTTCTGCTGCACTGCTGCTCTTTTTCTTTGCTGCATAGTCCAGCTGTTAAAACAAGATTAACCACTGTCAATCAACCTTGTTCTTCACAAAAACATGAACATTTTTAGAAAATATACTTTACTATAAGAAAAGATTAACAGGGAGTAGTTTTTTTCTCTCTCTCATTTAATTACAAAATCACTATCACTTACAAAAATGGAGTATAAGCTAAGACATCCCACATGCAGAGTCCTTGACTTTTTTCTGCTTCTCTGCACATTTCTGATCTTTTTTATAATGGCTTTTTCTTTCAAGATGTATATAGGGGAAAAGATACACTATAATGACCACAACGACAAAATTACCAAAAAGGCTATCGGCTATGGCGGAGTATGGGAGGTCGGATGTACACAACCATACCCATGTGTTAGAAACACACAGAAGTTGTTTTTTATGACCTACAATAAAAATGACACGCACGAAATTGACTGAAAGCGCAGCCAATATAATTAGTCATTTTGCTTTATTCCGTCATATTCCAAAGTTAAGAAAGACATTGTCGTTGACTCCATTAGAAATGGAAAGATACACTATAATGACCATAACGTACAACCCATTGATCATGGTGAACTTGCACGTTAATAATCACCTCTTTTCTCCATCTAGCTAAGCTTCATAGGAAAACCGGACTATTTTTTCAATCATAACTCTAAAGTTTCTTAGGTAGGAAGAAAAGAGAAACTCACATCGCTGATATTCTGGAAGAGCTTGCTGGTGAGGTTCTTCAATTCAGTCTTTTCAGGTTTAGGTTTTGAAGAAATAACGGTGTTGAGGTCATAACGCAAGTATTCGGCCCTAAGGCGAAGATCGTTCTGGACATAAGGCCAAGCCTTCTTGTCAATCAAACCTTTGACATTGAGGATCTCTTTGGCGGATTCCTTGGCCCTTGCTGCAGCCTCAGCTGGAGACAGAGGCTGAAGGAAAAACCGATCCTTCAGGGGCAATGTCAGGTCTCTTGCTTGATCTGAGTTCAGAGTTCCGGCTACCAATTCACAGTTTCAGTAATATTGGTTAGTAAGAAGCCACTTGGAACATTCAGATCATTACATATATGCTGCTATATCGAATAGGATCTCCTCATCCCCATGTGGAGCGGTAATAAAGGACCACGCGCCACGTGGCAGTTCCGGAGTGGTGAGGCTGGATGGGGGTCACCCTTACCCAGCTTCACCATCCCCTACTGCCACGTGTCGGACGATCATAAAAGGAGGAGAGAAGGCGGTCAGGAGATTCGGACCCAAGCAAATTTTAAAATACTCTACGAATAACTATTAGCCGAAATAAATAAGTAGAGGATGAGCATCTTTGTCCTAAACACATACTTTTACTAACATGTTATTATCTTTAATTTGTATATCTCCTCTCATTATTTGAATAGTAACTATTAGAAACATTAACGGTTAGTTCTAATAATAATAATATCATCAAATGCTCTCAGAGTTATATTTAAAACAAACAAAAACACTTCTAAAATAATTCAAGTCCATGGATTACTACATTACTCGTTGGCCTTCAGAATGTAAATCATTATATATAAAGGTGGATTTTAATATAGTCAATAAAATTGCTAGACATTCTAATCATTAGATAATAACCAATAAAGAATTAAAATAATAGAGACGGATCTCTTTTTTTGTGATATGTATCATTGTTCACATGTAACATCAAGACATGTTTCGTTACCTTGTGACAAAACAGAGAAGTATGTACTACATGAGACAGGGAGCGATGGAAATGTGTTGAGAATATTGTCATCGGACATTTTGAGATAAAATACATGAGTTATATAAAGACAATGTATCACCATCCATTGACTTAAAGTTTTGATCGGATATGTGCCTTACCTTATGTAAGATCAAGTTTCAACGTGGTATCAGAGACAGTTTAAAATGTGGACTCACACCTTTCCTGACACATGATTGACCATTTATTGTCTCTCCTCACCAAGTTCAGAGTTTAAGCCTAGCTTGTGTATTGTGATTGAGGACGGTTCAAGTCTGGCTTGTGTATTGTGATTGAGGACGGATTCTAAGACGCGTGTATATGTCAAACCACGTTCAACAAAATGCGTAAACAACTCACCAACAATGCAGAGAAGATCTTATGATCCAACTTTTATCAATTTTATGTTATATTAACTGCATATGTAATCAATTATAAAAGATTAAAATAAGCATAACTCAAAGTATAAAATGAAAAAAGAAAGAAAGAAATGAAACCGAGAATAAAGAAAGAAGTGCTAACGCAGTCCGCCAGAGGGGGGTGGTGGGCCTCCAATCTTGATTGGTGTGGCAGCAGCCCAGACAGACTGAACAAAAGATCCGGTGGCTAAGCCGGCTATGACAAGCCCCAAAACTGATCGGCGGCTAGCCTCTTTCTCGTCTGATCCTTGCTGGGCTTTAACAACGAACCCCGGCTTCACTATGGAGATTCTGCTAGCATGATGAGTGATCAATCGGCTTGAGCCGCTGAGTTGGCGGCTGCCTTCGAGTACAGCTTGAATTGAGCCATGTAGACCGGATGTCGAAGCCATAGATTGAGCAATGGATAGACCGGAAAAGCCTTCAGGGGCTCTGATGATAAATTTTGATGTGTTTTTGGTTCTGTTTTGAATTTTGTTTATTTTTCTAAGTTGGATGTAGAGTGGGAAGTTGCCTTATCTTACTTTGGATATGCTATCAGCCAATGAATGAGCTCATTCTTGACAAGTGGGGCCGGATATTACTTGGCACGATAATTATTGGACGTGTGGACATGAAATGTTCTTGCTGATGTTTACTTGATGTTTACTTGATGAATGGACATAAGATGGAAAATCATTTCTAAGAAAAAGTGAAAAACTTAATCCGATTGGAGATGCTATCAACCCTTAGGTGGACGATCTCTGAAAACGCTGGTTTCCGCTTCCTAAAATTTGAAACTCGAACTGTTTGAACTATTGATTTACGTAATTAGAAGTAACCAATTAGGTTTACGACGAAACCTAGAATTACTAAGGTCTTATAATCAATGATTCTAATTTTTAACCGTCGATTTCTGGTTCCAACATATGTTTTTTTACTGTTTTATTTGCAGTTTTGTTTACGGTTTTATTCATGGATCACATGCCTACATACTTATAAAGTAATATAGTTATACTAGAATATAAGTATATTAATCTGTAACTATATAGGTATATTACTATATAAATATATAACTATATAGCTACATATGTATATAACTCTGTAAATACATAACTAAATAGCTACATACGTATATAACTATACAAGTATATAAGTATACACCTATATAGTCATACATTAATATAACTGTACACCTTTACAATTGTATAACTATATAAGTATATAAGCGCATTACAAACATAAGCATATAACTATAATTATATAAGTATGTAGATATAAAACTATACAATTATATAATCATATAAGTATATTGGGTAGATAGCTATATAAGTATATAAGTATATAGGTATTGTTGGACCGCGCACCTGCAATAAACACCACTAGAGGGGAGGTGAATAGTGGTTAGCGGAAATTACACTACTACCCTTTGTAAAAATCCCCTTTGAAAACAGAATCTGAGACCACCTCAGATTCAGAACCCGTTTTTGAAAAATTCAAAAATAAGTGTACACAACTCCAAAAATTATGAAACTTTTCAGAATTTAACTTCAATGTTTAACAAGACTCTGTCCAAAAATCAGACAAAAATAAGATCGTTTGGCTCTTCAAACAAATAAAAAGATTCAGATGGTCAATCTGGACAAAATTGGACAGAATGTTGCTGATTTTAAAAAACGTGTTTCTCTTTGAATACTCAATCAAAAAGATCGATCCTTATATCAGAACACTCCTTACGATGTGTAGATGATGTTTCCAAAAGACATTGACCTTAAGAAATTCTTGATAAATACAGAATTTAAGTTTTCTCAAAACTTGTCAGATTGCAGCCAGATTGGAGCAGTTATCTTGCAAAAACTGAAAAACTAACTTTCTCTTGCTCAAATCAAGTGATTCTTGTTGCAAATGAAAGCTAATAGTCTGAAGTATAACTCCACCAGAAATCACAAATTTAGAAAGTGTTTAGATATTTTTTTCAAATTGTGAGAAGTTGTGTGAAAATTGCAGTAAAAACGGGTAGAAAACAGAAATGAAGAAACAAGACAAAAACACCGAGAATTTATCCTGGTTCGGTCAATGTGACCTACTCCAGTCCCAAGGAACACCTTTTCTTGAATTTCACTATGAAATGAATCACCTTACAACAAGAACCAAGCTTGATCCTTGGGTTATAGACCAACCCTATTCAAGACTTGGATAATCACCTTCTATGCAACACTTAGTTGCAATACCTCTAAAACCTATTGATATAGCCTTATAGAAATGGCTAATCAATATTACAAATAAAGCTCAAGAGGCTTGTAGCTCAACAAAAACAACAAGAACACCTTTGCTACAAAGAATGAGACAAGAACAACAACAACAAGAAGATGATAGCTAGACAATTCAACAAATGCTTGTAAGCTTCAAGTGTGTTTCATCTTCTTCACCATTGCCTCCTATTTATAGTGTGAATTGAGCCTTAGAGATAAGATTGCATATGTGTCACCATCTTCATCATCAAGTCCAAATGTCTTCACATCATTAGTTGGCCTTTGTACATTTGGCAAAGTGAGACAACATAATTGATCCATCTTGGACATCACCTTGTTGGCCGATTTTTACTTCATAAATGACATGGAATTATCTTGAAAATGTGAAGATAATATGACCATAATAACTCCATCATCTTCTCAACTCTTTGACAAGATAATAGGCATGTGGACATTTACAATTTCAAACTAAAAAATTCAGCTCCAAAATGTCCAAGTAGCTGTTGGCTACATTCAAAAGAATAACCTTAATAATCCTGTGTAAATTGTAGATAATAAGAAAGGATAATACCACCAAAATATCATCAACTCCAAGCACAAGAATAGGACATATGAAGTCTTCATTTTGACTCCAAAAAAATCTGATGAAAACACCTTGTAGCCGTTGGCTACATTTGAATATTTCCAAGTTGGCAAATTTTGCCAACTAGCTCTTTTTTGGTTGGTCTACTTGTCACCAACTCATAAAAATAAGTACACCATCATATCCACCTGATTAATCACATTTTTAAGCATACATATATGTGTAGCAACTCAGATTTTTGAAGAAGAAATCAATAGATAATAATTGACAAGATTATGTCAATGTGTAACACCAAAATTCTCAATATTTCTTCTTATATTTTGTGATCATTTCCACACCTTTGATACCTTTTATATCTCTGAATGATGATGATAAATATGCTCCCATAACATATATAAGAGTGTCTTCAAGAAAGAATAGAATGTGACATCTCAAATCGTCGCATATCCAGCTATAGTCAATAACATCATCATACGAGAGAATAAGATAAAGAATCCCCATATAACCTTAAAGATAACAATATCTCAACTCCAGAATGAAGATAATAATATGCTCAAGAGATTCCTTGAGTGAATAAACCAAAAATATCCTTAGGAGTGAAATGACCAAAATACCCCTGGTATGTGAAAACTCCAGAAATGACCGGGATGGTCATAATACTCATGATATCACCTTTGCCTTGATAAATAGTATAAGAATACACTCTTGAAATATTTTCACCATGTGATGTTCCTACAAAACTCAAAATACCAATTTTGGCCTTTTTGGTAAGTTGTAGAAACTTCCAAGGCACGTTAGTCATAAGACAATTATAATCACCAAAAACACATAACAATCACATAATAAACATGTATAAATCACATACAAATGAAAACAACCATTTTATCACATTTTAGAAAAATATTTCTAAAAACCCTAGACATCGATCGATTGAAGTGCCTCAGCTTCAGAGATCGATGTCTCACAGTAAGGTTCAGAATTCGTTTCTGACCTACATTGATTGATCGAAGTGAGGGTTCGATGTACATCGATCGATCGATGTGTCTCAGGTTTAGATATCGATGTCTCACTGCAAGGTCTTGAACTTTCACTGCCTTACATAGATCGATCGATGTGAGAGATCGATATACATAGATCGATCGATGTGCAACCACCTGAGATATCGATGTCAACTTTTTCAACTTTTTCAACTTTGAATCACATATAACACCATGTGTGACATTTTTAAGGATTCACCACTTAAAATCATGACTTTGAAAATTATCCAAACATATTTCTCAACAGGTATGTAATGTAGTTAGATAAGTATAGAACTATATAACTATATACTTGTATAATTATATTTTTGTATACTTCTATGGTAATATGTTTATATAATTTTTTATACTAATATATTTATATAATTATGTATTAATATATTTATACGCTTATATAACTATACAAGTATATAACTATATAAATATATAATTGCATTATACATATAAGTATATAGCTATAAACTACATAAGCATATAAAAGCATTTAACTATATTGGTATATGAGTGTATAAGTGTATAGTTATATAGTATAGTGTATAACTATATACTTATACACTTATTTAACACTTCCCTCACTGCCCAAGTTGCCAAACCTGTCCCCTCCTCCTAGATTCGCTACCACAGCACTTCTTCTTCATCACACATGTCTGGCCTTCTTCCCACCTCTCACCCTTCGGAATTCGCGACTGATTCATCTTCCCCACTTGTTTGTCAATTTTTTTTGAAAAGCATGGTGTTAAGAAAAGATAACGTGTAATTTGATTTGTAAGATAACGTGTGATTTGATTTGTACAGTTTAGGAAATGATTGTGGTGTAATTAGCTGTAAATCAGTTGCGATTATGATTTCCCCAGAATCAAATTCCCTAAGTTATGCAACTTACCTTAGATAGGGGAGGATGTTTGTACTATAAAGAGGTTGTATATGGAGATTGAAATCAATGAAGAAAAGATTATTCTTTCATTCACTGGTCTAAATTTACTTTGATGGTATCAGAACAAGTTCTGCTCCCGGAACCAGATTATTCCGCCAGCAAACAGAAATAGTAGGCAATCCAGAAAAAAAAATCTCCTTTTTCACAGAAAATTGTTTGTTGAAAAAGGTGATCAGAAAAATATCATCATCGCCCTAGAAATTTACCTTTCACGACCATTCAGCAGAAACCATACAATACCTGTTTACCATGTCTGGAGAGAGCTCGGCACCGAAGACAGGCCAAGGTCTCTCTGGGGAACTCACCATACAACTTGCCAACCTTCTTCGTCAGAGTCTGGATCCCAATCCCTGACTACAAATACAGAAAATCTTACCATTGGGGCTAAACTCAATGGTGAAAACTATGATTTATGGGCACACTGATCCATAAGGCAATCGGCGGCAGGTGAAGGAGTTCCCACTTAACAAAGACTCCTTCTCTGCCTCAACCAACTGAATCAGGCTATCAATGATGGGAGCAAGACGATGAATGCGTGTTCACTTGGTTAATCCAAAATATTGAACCACACCTTGTGAACAACGTCTCTCAGTATCCTACAGCCACAGCGATGTGGGATGGACTCATGATTATATATGGATTGGGCACCGACTCGTTACAGGTGTTTGATCTACATAAACAAACAAACACACTCAGACAGGGAACTCACACACTTGAAGAGGTCTAGAACAAGTTCCAATCCATTTGGATGACTATTGATGTAAAAGATCCAACTCCGATGAAAAAACCAGAGGATATCCAAATCTATAACCAAAAAATTCAGAAACAGAGGCTGTTCCAATTTCTCACCGCAGTAGACAAAAAATTTGACCAAGCAAAGAGAGAATTACTGAAGATAGAGCCACTTTCGTAAGTGGAAGTGGCCTATGGGTTAATTCGGCGGTAATAGGCCAGAATGGCCATTTTAAGGACAGACCCCTCAGTTGACGGAGAAAAATCATCCGGTACGGGTTGTCCGCCAGAAACAACTCAGGCAGAGAACGAGGGGCAGCATCCGAGCGCTCAGAAGGTACCTCACGGTGCTCAGACCCCCTCCAAGGAGAAGACAAGTCTCACCTGCGCTGTACTCACTATGGACGGAAAAGACACTTCTGATAGGCAATCCAAACTGGTGGAGCAGCAGAAGTTCAACCAGCAGAAAAACTGTCGGACGAGGGGCCACAGCCATGGGAACCCCGGAGGGTGGTAGTAGCGGCCTTGGCCAGAGGGAACCAGACAGCGTGAGAGGAACTAGATGTGAGCACAAAGAGACTGCACGGGGCTTAGAAGGTTATCGCAGAGAGAGAAATGAGAGTGCTCCAGAAGGATCTGGAGAAGGAAGGAAGGACCAATCAAAGGAAACAGCTGCCGCGGGTTGGGATTATGTTTAAATACCCCTAATTTATTCTATGAGTCCCTTGATTTTTTTTACATATGCAGAAACAGGTTCCTAAAAAATCCATTACACCAGGGTCAGCCCCTCTGCTTCAGACTGCACCATAAACGGTCCGTTAATTCCAGTTTTTGTGACAATTTAGTCCCCAGGGCACATGCCTTCAACACTCACCCAGGTAACCCTTCCAATGCCTGGATTTTTGACTGCGGTGCTACGACCACCATGACCAACAATATTCGTGATCTAAAAAATCTTTCACAACCAACTAGGTCTTATATTAAAACAACCAACGGTGAGCGAATTCCTGTTTGTGGTGGGGGTCCATTCAAATTTCTCCTAATTTAGATGTACCTGACTGTTTATATGTTCCTGACATGTCGTCAAAATTACTATCTCTTAGTCATATCACCAAAGCTCTTGACTGTGTTGCGCTCATCTATCCACGTGTTGCTTGTTGCAGGACATATATACGAAGGAGATTATTGGACGTGGCACTGAGCACATAGGTCTATACTACGTTGATGAAGTTGCTCAACAAGGCCGGTCTATGCTTGCTCACCGGACAGTCGAGAGACAGTTGTGGCTCTGGCACCGCCGTTTAAGTCATCCCTCCTTGAACTATTTAAAGTTGTTATTTCCTAGTTTATTCACTCAACAAACTGTTCAGTTTCAGTGTAATTCATGTATTCGAGCAAAAAGCCATCGGTCTTCATTTGGACCAAATAATACTAGAGTACCAACTATGTTTTCTTTGGTTCATTCTGATGTCTGGGGACCTGCTAATGTGTCAAATCAGCATCCATCTCAATACTTCATGTTATTTATTGATGATTTTTTCCGAATGGCATGGGTCTATTTCCTTCGACATAAATCTGAACAAAAATATTTACCCATTTCTTTCACCTCGTCCAAACACAATACAGTACCACTATCAAAACTTTGCGCACCGATAACGGTACTAATACCGGCCTCTGAGTACCTTCTTCCATAACCACAGTCTTGTCCACCACACATCATGTCCGCACACCCCACAACAGAATGGGGTTTCCGAACACAAAAACGGGATCATACTCGAAATGACCCGAGCCATGCTTCTGGAGTCTCATTGCCTTAAATACTTATGGCCTAATGATGTTGGCACTGCTGTGTATTTATTGAATCGCCTACACACTAAAGCTCTTAATCATCAGACTCCCTTACAAGTACTTGCCACTCAGGCCCACATACCACCTGTCCTTACACTCCCGCCTCACAAATTTAGGTGTTCAGTTTATGTTCATATACATAAAACACATCGAACTGATACAAAGGCCATTCTTTATTTGCAACTAATGAAAACATTACCCGAATTGTGTCGATTTTGTGACTGGTGAAAACATCTCTGAATAGTCGATACCATATGTCTACGTGTGACGAAAAGTGTGTTTTTGTTGGATATGCCAGTCATTCAAAAGGATACTATTGTTACAATCCATCCACTCGTAAACTTCAATTACTATGGACTGTGTCTTCCTTGAGTCCGAATATTACCTTGACCATCACGTCGGGGCTCAGGGGGAGAATATCAGTGAGACATCCTCTCTTGAGTGGTTACATAGTCTTGACTGTCTTGAGGTAGTCCAACACGAACAAGCAGGTGGCGCCACCGATCTGACTGCTATCAATGAAAGTACGACCGAAGAGCTAGTAACCATTTCTGAGATGTCTGTTTCGGAGGTCGTCCTACAAGAGGTAAATGTCCTATCATCTGGAGAATCATACCCTAGTAATTTTGAGTCAGTTCCATGTGAAAGACATGTTCAAGTTCTTCCTCCAAGGCATAATCAAGGGATTCCACCAGGACAATACTCACCCGAAAGAGTGTCTAGATCATCGAAGTATCAATTGGGATGAGGAATGGATTTATTGGGCCAATGGACTCAAAAACCATTCCACGTACAGTCCAAGAAGTGAGTGGTAAGACTGAGTGGTGCAAAGCAATGGCAGTCGAAATGGAGACGTTACTGAAAAATGAAACTTGGGACAGATGCATGCTTCTAGAAGGTAAAAAGCCAATGGGATGCAGGTGGGTATTCACGATCAAGTATAAATCCGATGGATCGATCGAGAGGTATAAAGCAAGGCTTGTGCCTAAAGGATACATGCAGACATAGGGTATCAATTATTCAGAGACGTTCTCACCAGTCGCAAAAACGACACAATTCGGGTAATATTTTCATTAGATGCAAATAAAGAATGGCCTTTATATCAGTTTGATGTGAAAAGTGCATTTCTTCATGGAGAGTTAAAAGAAGAAGTGTATATGGGGGCTCCTCCAGGTTTCTCCAGTGACTTTAGACAGAGGGAGGTGTGCAGGCTGAAGAAAGCTTTGTATAGACTCAAGCAGAGCCCATGAGCGTGGTTTGGAAGTTTACAGTGGCCATGAAGAAAAATGGATTTCAGCAAAGTAATGCCGATCATACACTCTTCTTCAGGAAAAAAGGAAGGAAACATGTCTTATAATTTATGTTGACGATATGATTATTAATGGAGATGATACAGAGGAGATAGCGCGGCTGCGAGAAAGTTTGTTCGAAAAGTTCGAAATGAAAGACCTGGGCAATTTGAAGTATTTCTTGGGAATCAAAGTTGCTCGGAGACGCCAAGGTATCCTAATCTGACAACAAAAATATATTCTCGATATGTTGACTGAAATAGGAATGCTCGACTGCAAGCATGCGGCGACACCCATGGTAGTGAACTAAAAACTACTAGTAGAAAAAAAATGCTCTAGTGGTAAACTAAGAATAGTATCAGTGATTGGTCAGAAAGCTAATTTATCTGTCTCATACACAGCCAGACATATCATACGTAGTAGGAGTTGTCAGCCAATTTATGCATCACCCACAAGAGGAGCATATGGTAGCAGTGAAAAGGATAGTAAGGTACATAAAAGGAACAGCAGGACATGGGATCTTTTTCAAGAACCATGGACATTTAAGTGTGGAAGTGTTCACTGATGCGGATTGGGCAGGAAATCCAAATGATCGGAGATCTACGTCTGGGTACTTCACGTTTGTCAGAGGAAATTTGGTCACCTGGAAAAGCAAGAAGCAGAAAGTAGTGGCGTTGTCCAGCGCGGAAGCTGAGTTCCGAGGAATTGCAAAAAGGAGTCATTGAGATCTTATGATTGAAGAAGTTGATGGGTGAGATAGGAATTCAAATGAGTCAACCAGTGCAATTGATGTGTGACAATAAAACTGCAATTAGTATTTCTGAGAATTCAGTCCAGCATGATCGAACCAAACACATTGAGGTCGATAGACATTTTATAAAGGAAAAGTTAGAAGAAGGGATTATTGATCTATCGTTTGTAAACTATGAAGATCAGCTTGCTAACATACTCACTAAGGTTGTTACCGGAAGAGTGTTCAATGAAGTATTGTGTTAGTTGGGAATTAGAGACTCCAATGCCCAACTTGAGGGGGAGTGTTAAGAAAAGATAACGTGTGATTTGATTTGTAAGATAACGTGTGATTTGATTTGTACAGTTTAGGAAATGATTGAGGTGTAATTAGCTGTAAATCAGTTGTGATTATTATTTCCCTAGAATCAAATTCCCCAAGTTAAACAACTTACCTTAGATAGGGGAGGATGTTTGTATTATAAAGAGGTTGTATACGGAGATTGAATTCAATGAAGGTATTCAATGAAGAAAAGATTCCAAATGATCTCTACGAATGGCCTTAGGTGCTCTGTGAACAAGGTAGTCGATCTATGGCTGTCAGCACTGGGGTTCCGGCAACTACGTCTCCTTTTTTCTGGTAGGGTCGCTTGGCCATCGTTCTGTTGAGAAATATGTTTGGATAATTTTTAAAGTCATGATTTTAAGTGGTGAATACTTAAAAATGTCACACATGGTGTTATATGTGATTAAAAGTTGAAAAGTTGACATCGATCTCTCAGGTTGTTGCACATCGATCGATGTATGTACATAGATCTCTCACATCGATTGATCTATGTAAGGCAGAAAAGTTTAAAACCTTTCTGTTAGACATCGATCTCTAAACCTGAGACACATCGATCGATCGATGTACATCGAACCCTCACTTCGATCGATCGATGTAGGTCAGAGACAAAACCTGAACCTTTCTGTGAGACATTGATCTCTGAAGCTGAGACACTTCGATCGATCGATGTCTAGGGTTTTTAGAAATAATTTTCTAAAATGTGTTAAAATGATTGTTTTCATTTGTACATAAATTATACATGTTCATTATGTGCTTATTATGTGTTTTTGGTGATTATTATTGCCTTGTGACTAACGTGCCTTGAAAGTTTCTACAACTTACCAAAAAGGGCAAAATTGGTATTTTGAGTTTTGTAGGAACATCACATGGTGAAAATATTTCAAGGGTGTATTCTTATACTATTTATCAAGGCAAAGGTGATATCATGAGTATTTATGACCATCCGAGTCATTTCTGAAGTTTTCTCACACCAGGGGTATTTTGGTCATTTCACCCCCGAGGGTATTTATGGTATTTTCACTCAAGAAATCTCTTGAGCATATTTTTATCTTCATTCTGGATCTGTGTTATTATTTTGAAGATTATATGGTGATCTTATATCTTATTCTCTCAACCGATGATATTATTGACTATAGCTGGATATGTGACGATTTGAGATGTCACATTCTATTTTTTCTTGAAGACCCTCTTATACATGTTATAAGAGAACATTTATCATCATTATTCAGAGATATTAAAGGTGTCAAAGATGTGGAAATATTCTTGACATATAAGAAGAAATATTGGATAATTTCGGTGTTACACGTTGACATAATCTTGTCAACTGTTATCTATTTATTTCTTCTTCAAAAATCTGAGTTTCTACACATATATATGTGTTGAAAAACGTGTATGGTCAGGTGGAGTTGATACATTATTCATTTTATGAGTTGGAGACAAGTGGACCAATCAAAAAGGAGCTAGTTGGCAAAATTACCAACTTGGAAATTTCAAAGATGAAACCAACGGCTATATGGTATTTTCAGAAGATTTTTTGAGTCAAGATGAAGCTCTCATATGTTCTATTATTGTGCTTGAAGTTGGGGATAATTTGGTGGTATTATCCTTTCTTATTTTATTAAGAAAAAATCAAAATATATATTTTTTAAAAAAAAGTGGAGTAGCCAACGGCTACTATGTTGTTCTTAGATCTGAATTTTAAATTTGGAAATGTTCAAGCTCACATGCCTATTCTCAAGTAAGGAGTTGAGGTTATCTTGGGGCATTTATCTTCTCTTATTATCTATTCTTGCTAAGGATAATTCAAGGCAATTCTAAGGTGGAAAATCGGCCAACAAGGTGTATCCAAGGTGGACCAATTATATTGTCTTATTTTGCCAAGTGTACAAGGCCAACCAATGATGAGAAGACATTTGGACTTGATGATGAAGATGATGACACATTGGAAATCTTATCTTCAAGGCTCATTTCACACTATAAATAGAGGCAATGGTGAAGAAGATGAAACACACTTGAAGCTCACAAGCATTTGTTGAATTGTCTAGCTTTCATCTTCATCTTCTTGTTGTTGTTGTTTCATTCATTGTAGCAAAGGTGTTCTTGTTGTATTGTGGTGAGCTATAAGCCTCTTGAGCTTCATTTGTAAGATTGATTAGCCATCTTTATAAGGCTACATCAATAGGTGGTAGAGGTGTTGCAACTAAGTGTTGCTTAGAAGGTGATTATCCAAGTCTTGAGTAGGGTTGGTGTATAACCCAAGGATCAAGCTTGACTCTTGTTGTAAGGTGTTAATTTCATAGTAAAATCCAAGGAAAGATGTCCCTTGGGACTGGAGTAGGTCACATTGACCAAACCAGGATAAATCCTCAGTGTTCTTCTCTTGTTTCTTTATTTCTGTTTTCTGCCCGTTTTTACTGCAGATCTCACACAAATTCTCACAATTTGAAAAAATAGATAAACATTTTCAAAATTCGTAATTTTTGGTGGAGTTATACTTCAGACTGTTAGCTTTCATTTACAACAAGAATCACTTGATTTGAGCAAGAGAAAGTTAGTTTTTTAGTCTTTGCAAGATAACTGCTCCAGTCTGGCTGCAATCTGACCAGTTTTGAGAAAACTTAAATTCTGTATTTTTTAAGAAATGTTTAAGGTCAGAGACTTTTGGAAAATTCATCTAAACATCCTAAGGAGTGTTTTTATATAAAGATCAACCTTTTTGGTTGAGTATTCAAAGAGAAACACGTTTTGCAAAATCAGCAACATTCTGTCCAATTCTGTCCAGATTGACCATTTGAATCTTTTTATTTGTTTGAAGGGTCAAACGATCTTATTTTGTCTGATTTTTAGATAGAGTCTTGTTAACTCATTGAAGTTCAATTCTGGAAAGTTTCATAATTTTTTGAGTTGTATACAATTATTTGTGAATTTTTCAAAAACGGGTTCTGAATCTGAGGTGGTCTCAGATTCTGTTTTCAAAGGGGATTTTAACAAAGGGTTGTAGTGTAATTTCCGTTAACTACTATTAACCCCCCCTCTAGTGGTGTTTATTGCAGGTGCACGGTCCAACATTTGGTATCAGGGCCAGGTTAACACCACTCAAAAGAAGCAAAATTCAACACCATACAAACAATAGAAGGCCAAGAAACAACAATTCATTATATACTGCTTGTCTCAAATCCAAGGTATATACAATGGCTATTGTTTCTCACAAAGGTGAGTTGGAAGGTATGTCTACATAATGCCCTCCTCTTTTTGATGGCAATAATTTTGTTCATTGGAAACTAAGAATGAGGCTATTCTTAATGGCTATAGACATATATTTATGGTCTATAGTTGAAAATAGGCCGTACATTCTAATGAAAGTTGTACAAGTTAGTGGAGTCACTCAAGAGGTAGAAAAATATAAAAGTGAATGGTCATCGGATGATAAAAAGAAAATGTCCATGAATGCTAAAGCTATGCAATTACTTTTGAATGGACTTACAACTTCTGAAGCAGGATATATGTCAAATTGCACAAGCGCACACGACATGTGGAAATCACTTGTATTAAAGCATGAAGGTACTAGTGGTGTTAAAGAGTCAAAAATAAACATGCTTATGACTGAATTAGAGACTTTCAAAATGTTGCTGAACGAATCCATAACATCTATGGATTTGAGGATTACTAATATTTTCAATGCCCTTGAATCTTTAGGGAAGTCATTTTCGAACAATGAAAAGGTACAAAAGGTGCTACGAAGCCTTCCTGCTGAATGGGATCCAAAGGTGACTGCAATCGAGGAGACAAAGTCAATCACCAAGATGGATGAATTGATCGGGTCTTTTGAAGTCTATGAGGTAAAGTTAAACCAACGGAAGTCCGAGTCATCTAAATCATCAACCAAGGACAAGGAGGCACAAACGACAACGACAAAGGAGTCTAAGACAAGGAAAGGGAAACGAGCAATGAAGGTGAGCACATTGAGCGACTCATCCGACTCAGAATCCGAAACTGAGGAAGCTCAAGTTGCTTCGTATCAAACGAGGATAAACGCAAGGAATGCAAGAAGGAGGCAAAGTCAAAGAATCTAAAAACCAAATAGTTTTTAGATAGTGGGTGTTCGAGGCATATGACGGATAACCCCAAACTATTCATCGAATTGGAACATATCAAAAATGGAGGAAAAGTGACATTCGGTGACAACAACAAAGGACAAGTTGTTGGAAAAGGAACAATTGGGGACCCTAAAACATTTCAAATACGAAATGTGTTATTAGTAAGCAATCTATCTTATAATTTACTTAGTATTTCTCAACTTATAGATTGTGGTTATAATGTCTCATTTCTTCCCAATTCTTATGATATAATAAATGAAAAAGGAGAAGCGGTTTTAAAAGGAAATAGAGATGGAAATATTTATACTCTTACCTTAGATAACATGTTAGATGCTAAGGTTAAGTGTCTAATATCACATGACTTAGATGTAAATTTATGGCATAGAAGATTAGGCTATATAGGAATTTCAACCATTAAGAAATTGTCTAAGAAGAATTTAATTAAAGGAATGCCTAAGTTAGACTTAGATAATTTTCAAATGTGTGAAACATGTATTAAGGGAAAACACATTAAAGAAACTTTAAAACCGAAACATGAAGTGAGTACTAGTCATGTACTAGAATTGCTTCACTTAGACTTATTTGATCCAAGTAGGACAAGAAGTCTAGATGGACACTACTATGTGTGTGTCATAGTAGATGATTACTCACGCTATACATGGACATTGTTCTTAACACATAAAGACGATGCTCCATTAGCAATCGAAACCCTTATTAAGCAACTTGAAAACATTTACGAAGAAAATGTCAAAAGAATTATTGGAGGTGGAGAATTTAAAAATAAAGACGTAATCAAATTTTGTGAACTACATGGAATAAAACATGAATTCTCACCACCTAGAACAACCACAACTCAATGAAGTTGTTGCACGTAAAAATAGAACAATTCAAGAAGTTGCTAGGACAATGCTGTGTGAAAATAAATTACCTAAATATTTATGGGTTGAAGCTGTTAGTTGTGCATGCTATATTATAAATAGGCTCACTATTAGAAAGAAATTAAATAAAACGCCTTATGAATTGCTAAACAATAGACAACCTAAGATAGATTATCTTAAAGTATTTGGATGTAAATGTTTTGTGCTGAACACTAAGGATAATCTAGATAAATTTGAACAAAAGTCTATTGAATGCATATTTGTTGGGTATTCAACTAACTCAAGAGCATATAGGTGTTATAATCCTGCATCTAGAAAGATAATTGAATCCATACATGTGAAATTCAATGAAAATGCATGATTTGAAGTTAGTGATAAACATCAACATAAACAAGAAACAAATGTTGAAAATATGTTTGATGATGATTTATTACTTGAGCCTGTACTTGATCATCTAGAACCAACTCCCCCTGAACAAGACATGCATGAACCCTTAGATGAAATAAATGAAGAAACTTTGCATTTAGAAGATAATACAACTGATGATCCAATTACATATGATAATGTTCACACTAATGAAACATTTGAACAAGACGAGGGTGAACCTAGTCAATCTAGGAATTGGTGGCATCTTAGAGAATTAATCGTTGGGGATCCAAGTGTTGGGGTTAGAACACGTAGAAATATAAGTCAACTTGAAGGACATAGCTTAATCTCACAATTAGAACCTAAGAATGTAAAGGAAGCCTTAGGTGATATATCTTGGATAGATGCTATGCATGAGGAATTAAATCAATTCACAAGGAACAATGTGTGAGACTTAGTACCTAAACCCAAAAATAAGTCAATAATAGGAACTAAATGCATGTTTAGGAATAAGATGGACGAACAAGGAAACATTACAAGAAATAAGGCTAGACTAGTCGCACAAGGTTATAATCAACAAGAAAGAATAGATTATGAAGAAACCTTTGCACCCGTTGCACGACTAGAAGAAATTAGATTGTTATTTGTGATTGCAAGTCTAAGCAATATTAAGCTCTTCCAAATGGATGTCAAGAGTGCATTCTTGAATGGATACATCCAAGAAGAGGTGTTTGTCAAACAACCCCCTGGATTCAAAGATCCAAAGAATCCTAACCATGTTTACAAGCTTAAGAAAGCTTTATATGGTTTGAAACAAGCTCCAAGAGCTTGGTATGATAGATTTGCAAGCTTTCTTATTGTAAATAATTATCAAAGGGGAACCATAGACAACACATTATTCCTAAGAAGAAAAGATAATGATTTGTTAATAGTTCAAATCTATATAGATGATATAATCTTTGGTTTAACAAACCCTACCTTAGTAAAAGACTTCGAAGAATGTATGAAGTCAGAATTTGAAATGTCAATGGTAGGAGAGTTGAATTACTTCTTAGGGCTTCAAATCAAACTTTTTCCTCAAGGAATTCATATTAGCCAACTTAAGTATGTCAATGATATGATTAAGAAGTTTGACTTTGAAGAGTTGAAACCTACAACTACCCCCATGAGTGTTAGTACCAAACTTGATAAGGATGAAAATGGTAAACCTTTTGATGACACTCTCTATAGGTCTATGATTGGATCACTGTTATACTTAACTGCATCAAGACCTGACATCATGTTTAGTGTATGTATGTGTGCTAGGTTTCAATCTTGTCCTAAGGTATCATATTACAATGCAGTGAAAAAGATCTTTAGATATCTTAAGCATACACCTCACTTAGGACTGTGGTATGATAGAAATGCTAAGTTGAAATTACACGCATATAGTGATGCTGATTATGGTGGTTGCAAATTAGATATAAAATCCACTAGCGGTACATGTCAATTCATAGGAACCAACTTGATCTCTTGGTTTTCTAAAAAACAAGATAGTGTAGCTCTTTCTACCACTGAAGCCGAGTATATTTCTTTGAGTTTATGTACTACCCAAATACTTTGGCTTAAACAGCAACTTAGTGATTTTGGCATTAAAATGAATAAGATTCCAATTTTCTGCGATAACACAAGTGCAATCAATCTTTCACGGAATCCGGTGCTTCATTCTAAGGCCAAACACATTGAGGTGCGATACCACTTTCTTCGCGATCATGTTCAAAATGAGGATATAGTCATAAAGAACTGATCACCAAATCGCTGATATCTTTACCAAACCCCTTAATCAAGCCACTTTTGAAAACTTACGAGCCAAATTAGGAATGATGACTTACGATACCATTGCATAGTTCTATCTTTTGCATGATTTGCAAAATAAAGGGGGAGATAGAATAAGAACATGATTTTAGTTGGTAAGTCATGGATTTTAGTTGGTAAGTAATGATGAATCATATGCTAAGTTTTAATTGGTATAAATTTTGGAGCATAGGTTAAGGGGGAGAGTATGAGTTGAGGGGGAGTAGCATACTATTTAAAAGTTGAAAACATTTGGTTAAATTTTTAGTTATAAGTTGTGACATTAAAATCATCCAAAAGGGGGAGAATGTTGAGAAATATGTTTGGATAATTTTCAAAGTCATGATTTTAAGTGGTGAATACTTAAAAATGTCACACATGGTGTTATATGTGATTAAAAGTTGAAAAAGTTGAAAAAGTTGACATCGATCTCTCAGGTTGTGTACATCGATCGATCTATGTACATAGATCTCTCACATCGATTGATCTATGTAAGGCAGAAAAGTTTAAAAACTTTCTGTGAGACATCGATCTCTAAACTTGAGACACATCGATCGATCGATGTACATCGAACCCTCACTTCGATCGATCGATGTAGGTCAGAGACAAAACCTGAACCTTTCTGTGAGACATCGATCTCTGAAGGTGAGGCACTTCGATCGATCGATGTCTAGGGTTTTTAGAAATAATTTTCTAAAATGTGTTAAAATGATTGTTTTCATTTGTACATAAATTATACATGTTCATTATGTGCTTATTATGTGTTTTTGGTGATTATTATTGCCTTGTGACTAACGTGCCTTGAAAGTTTCTACAACTTACCAAAAAGGGCAAAATTGGTATTTTGAGTTTTGTAGGAACATCACATGGTGAAAATATTTCAAGGGTGTATTCTTATACTATTTATCAAGGCAAAGGTGATATCATGAGTATTTATGACCATCCGAGTCATTTCTGAAGTTTTCTCACACCAGGGGTATTTTGGTCATTTCACCCCGAGGGTATTTATGGTATCTTCACTCAAGAAATCTCTTGAGCATATTTTTATCTTCATTCTGGATCTGTGTTATTATTTTGAAGATTATATGGTGATCTTATATCTTATTCTCTCAACCGATGATATTATTGACTATAGCTGGATATGTGACGATTTGAGATGTCACATTCTATTTTTTCTTGAAGACCCTCTTATAGATGTTATAAGAGAACATTTATCATCATTATTCAGATATATTAAAGGTGTCAAAGGTGTGGAAATGTTCTTGACATATAAGAAGAAATATTAGGGAATTTCGGTGTTACACGTTGACATAATCTTGTCAACTGTTATCTATTCATTTCTTCTTCAAAAATCTGAATTTCTACACATATATATGTGTTGAAAAACGTGTATGGTCAGGTGGAGTTGATACATTATTCATTTTATGAGTTGGAGACAAGTGGACCAATCAAAAAGGAGCTAGTTGGCAAAATTGCCAACTTGGAAATTTCAAAGATGAAACCAACGGCTATATGGTATTTTCAGCAGATTTTTTGAGTCAAGATGAAGCTCTCATATGTCCTATTATTGTGGTTGAAGTTGGGGATAATTTGGTGGTATTATCCTTTCTTATTTTATTAAGAAAAAAATCAAAATATATTTTTTTAAGAAAAGTGGAGTAGCCAACGGCTACTATGTTGTTCTTAGAGCTGAATTTTAAACTTGGAAATGTTCAAGCTCACATTCCTATTCTCAAGCAAGGAGTTGAGGTTATCTTGGTGCATTTATCTTCTCTTATTATCTATTCTTGCTAAGGATAATTCAAGGCAATTCCAAGGTGGAAAATCGGCCAACAAGGTGTATCCAAGGTGGACCAATTATATTGTCTTATTTTGCCAAGTGTACAAGGCCAACCAATGATGAGAAGACATTTGGACTTGATGATGAAGATAATGACACATTGAAAATCTTATCTTCAAGGCTCATTTCACATTATAAATAGAGGCAATGGTGAAGAAGATGAAACACACTTGAAGCTCACAAGCATTTGTTGAATTGTCTAGCTTTCATCTTCATCTTCTTCTTCTTGTTGTTGTTCCATTCATTGTAGCAAATGTGTTCTTGTTGTATTGTGGTGAGCTATAAGCCTCTTGAGCTTCATTTGTAAGATTGATTAGTCATCTTTATAAGGCTACATCAACAGGTGGTAGAGGTGTAAGAACTAAGTGTTGCTTAGAAGGTGATTATCTAAGTCTTGAGTAGGGTTGGTGTATAACCCAAGGATCAAGCTTGGCTCTTGTTGTAAGGTGTTCATTTCATAGTAAAATCCAAGGAAAGGTGTCCCTTGGGACTGGAGTAGGTCACATTGACCGAACCAGGATAAATGCTCGGTGTTCTTCTCTCGTTTCTTTATTTCTGTTTTCTGCCCATTTTTACTGCAGATTTCACATAAATTCTCATAATTTGAAAAAATAGCTAAACATTTTCAAAATTCGTAATTGTTGGTGGATTTATACTTCAGACTGTTAGCTTTCATTTGAAACAAGAATCACTTGATTTGAGCAAGAGAAAGTTAGTCTTTTAGTCTTTGCAAGATAACTGCTCCAGTCTGGCTGCAATCTGACCAATTTTGAGACAACTTAAATTCTGTATTTTTCAAGAATTGTTTAAGTTCAGGGACTTTTGGAAACTTCATCTGCACATTCTAAGGAGTGTTTTGATATAAAGATCAACCTTTTTGGTTGAGTATTCAAAGAGAAACACGTTTTGCAAAATCAGCAACATTCTGTCCAATTCTGTTCAGATTGACCATCTGAATCGTTTTATTTGTTTTAAGGGCCAAAAGATCTTATTTTTGTCTGATTTTTAAAAAAAGTCTTTTTAACTCATTGAAGTTCAATTCTGGAAAGTTTCATAATTTTTGGAGTTGTGTACAATTATTTGTGAATTTTTCAAAAACGGGTTCTGAATCTGAGGTGGTCTCAGATTTTGTTTTCAAAGGGGATTTTAACAAAGGGTTGTAGTGTAATTTCTGCTAACCACTATTCACCCCTCTTCTAGTGGTGTTTATTGCAGGTGCATGGTCCAACACGTTCTCTCCGAATAATTGATCATCTTGCCAAGTCTGGTGATTTGTTGTTGTCGACAGCTATTTCTTCTGCTTTCTTTTGTCCTTTGTGTCCATGTAATTGTCAAGTGGTATAACCGAAAAAAGAGTAGAAAGACAGCTTGCAGAATTTTTCTTGTATATTCATCTTTGTATGTACGTATGATTTTATACACTTTTTCCTATCCATATACAAGGAAAGTCAATTACTGTTACATCTATCCTCACCGAAAATAGCTACAATCAAATTCCTAAACTATATCTTAATTTACAATCACATTCTAAATCATTGCTTAATTAACTCAAATCTTCAACGTCCCTTTAATTTAGGGATTCTGACACTCCCCCTCAAGCTGAACAGTGGGATCGACAACGTTCAGCTTGCATATGATTGCTTTAAACTTCTTACCATTAATCGCCTTGGTTAGTACATCTGCCAACTGGTCTTCTGATCGTACAAACTTCAGCTCAATCACACCCTCGTCCAATTATTCCTTGATAAAGTGACGGTCGATCTCTATGTGCTTGGTTCAGTCATGTTGGACTGGATTTTCTGATATACTAATAGAGGCTTTATTATCACACAGCAACAGCGTAGGCAGATTCACTTTCACACCAATGTCTCTTAATAGTTTTTGTATCCACAGTATCTCAACTATCCTTTTTGTAATTCCACGAAATTCTGCTTCCGCACTTGACAATGCTACGACCTTCTATTTTTTGCTCCTCTAGGTCACCAAGTTTCTGCCTACAAGCGTAAAATAACCGGACGTGGACTTTCGATCCACGGGGTTTCCTGTCCAGTCTGCATCAGTATATGCCTGTATGTCAAGATGTCCATTATTCCGAAACACAATGCCTCTTCTAGGTGTGGTCTTCAAATACCTCATAATTCGCACAACTGCATCCATATGTTGTTCTTGAGGGCTGTGCATGAATTGTCTTACCATGGTTACTGCATATGCAATATGTGGCCGAGTGTGAGACAAATAGATCAATTTTCCAACCAAGCGTTGATACTGAGCCTTATCCGTAGATGATCCTCCCTCAACAACTGTTAACTTGTGATTTACTGCCATAGGGGTATCACAGGGTTTCCAGTCGAGCATCCCCACCTCTGTCAGTAGATCCAGGATGTACTTACGCTGTGATATGTAGATTCCTGAACTTGATCTTAAGACTTCAATTCCTAAAAAATATTTCAATCTTCCGAGGTCCTTCATTTCAAATTTTGTGAACAAATGCTTTTGGAAATGTGCAATTTCCTCAACATCATTTCCTATAATAATTATATCATCTACATATATAATTAAACATGTAACCATACCTGGTCTCCTTTTGATGAACAACGTGTGATCCGCATTGCTTTGTTGATAACCATCTTGTCTCATTACTTCGGTGAATCTACCGAACCATGCTCGAGGTGATTATTTCAGTCCATACAATGAATGCTTTAGTCTACACACTTCCCTGTTTCTGAATGTAGCAGAAAAGCCTAGTGGAGGATCCATGTAAACTTCTTCTTCCAGTCTCCCGTGCAAAAATGCATTCTTCTCATCGAATTGATGAAGAGGCCATTCCTAGGTCGCGGTAATGGAAAATAGTACCTTGATCGTGTCTATCCGAGCCACAGGTGAGAAGGTCTCAGATAATCAATATCATACGTCTGGGTGTATCTTTTAGCGACAAGGCGAGCTTTATACCGTTCAACACTTCCGTCAGCTTTATGTTTGATTGTAAATACCCACCGACATCCAACAGGCCTTTTTCCAGGAGGGAGAATACAACGTTCCCATGTTCCGTCCTTTTCTAATGCACTCATTTCAGCTTCTATGGCTTCTTTCCACAATGGTTGGGTTTGAGCTTCTTCCACTGTTTGGGGAATCTTTTCCGAACATAGAACTGAAAAGAATCCCTGGACTTGATCTGAGATTCCATGCCTGGTCGTTTCAATCGAGTAACGGGAGGACTTAGATGTTTGGGGTGGTGAATATCGGTTGGGTGGCACTCCTTGCTTCGCTCTGGGTGGTAAAACTCGCTCTTGCATCTGTTCACCTGAGTCTGGTATATGTGGCTGTTCATCAAAAAGGTCTGCACAAGGGGCACTTGGGTAGCTTGGGGAAATGTCAGTGTCGTCTGCACAAAGGGCACTTGGGTAGCTTGGGGAAACGTCAGTGTCAGAGTCATTAACCACAGATATAGATTGATCATTATGTGTATCAAAATTTGTTACCTTTGGTATTTCATCCTCCGGGGAAGAATCATCAGTGAACACTGGAACCGTGGACTATACATTGTCAACATCGTCATGGCAGGCGACGCCATCTACTTGCCGTGTTGAGATACCATCGGACCTGTATTTAATGACACAAGCCAATCTAGGGTTCCATCACTTGGGTTGGTGGTCTCCCCTGAACCCTAGAGTGGTAGTAATATTCGGTTTCAAGGAAGGTACGGTCCATGGTTACATGTATGCGATGTGTGCGAGGGTTTATAACAACGGTAGCCTTTTTGTGTGGTTGCATATCCGACAAAGAGGCATTTGCCGGCATAAGGGTCAAGTTTAGTGCGTTCATGTTTGGGTTGATGGAGGAATACAGTGCACCCAAACACTCGTGGAGGAAGAGTAAATATAGAGGGGATAGCATGTTGGGTGGATATGGTTTGGATAGGTGTATGGTAATCAAGAGTCTTGGATGGAAGGCGGTTAATGAGGTAGGTAGCTGTGGATATTGCCTCCGGCCAAAAACTCATCGGAACACACGAATCTAGCATCATAGCTCGGGTCATCTCAAGAATGGTACGATTACGATGCTCAGCCACATCATTCTGTTCAGGAGTGTAGGGACAAGTGGTTTGGTGGATAATGCCTTTTTCTTGAAGGAACTAACGGAGATTAGTATCCATGTATTCTCCCCCGTTATTAGATCGGAGTATTTGGATTTTTGTATCAAATTGAGTAAAAATCATGTGGTAAAACTGGATAAACTTTTGACTGACTTCAGATTTATGTTTTAAAATATATAGCCATGTCATATGAGAGAAGTCATCAACAAATATCATAAAGTACTGATACCCAAACGTAGTAGAGTATGGTGAGGGGCCCTATACATCAGAGTGGACTAGTGCAAACATGCGATCAACCCAAGTATTATTAGCTAAATACGTTGTCCGAGTTTGTTTAGCCCGGAGACAAGTATCACAAGGAAAATTATGTGGTTTGGAAGTAAATAAAGTAGGAAACAAGTGTTTTAAATAAGAAAAGGATGGATGCCCTAGACGGTGATGCCACAAACATACTTCTCTTCTAGTTGTCCCGGTGGCAAGATTAGACTGTTCCTATTGCCCAACAGTGTCAACAAAGTACAGTCCTCGGCATTCAGTACCACGCCCAATGATGTCCCCCGTATGAATGTCCTGCAAGAGGCAAAAATTAGGATATGACATAACAATGCAATCTAACTCTTTGGTGATATAACTGACGGAGAGTAATTTAGTAGATAAGGCAGACACATATAGGCAATTTTGGAGGGTTATGGCAGGGGTTATTGAGACAGAGCCACCACCCGTAACGGGAATGATTTCTCCATTGGCAACTTCAACGGATGTTTTGGTTGGTGAAGTAGGGGTGATGATCTCGGAGGGGTCATGGGTCATGGTATCTGTGGCACCGCAATCAAGGATCCACTGGGAATTTGACTTAGTTGGTGGCAAAGGGGTGTGTTAGGTAATTGTGGGGCTGATTGGGGTAATTTTTTAGTTCTTGAAATAGATGGGTCTAAACGTGGAGGTTGATCAGAAACTGAGGGTTTAAATGGGCATGCTCCTGCGGGGGAGGTATTGGGAAGTTTGGGAGTGAACTGTAATTCTTTAAAAACCTCAGGGTGGTCCTGCGCAATTATGGGGTATATAAGTGGATTAGGGTTAGGGTCAGCCCTGCCCTAACCCTTGTACCTTTCGCCGCTGGTGCTGTTTCGTCGTGACTTCCAGATTCTTCTTCTCTGCTTCTCTCTGCACCTTCTCCTCCGGCGCTGAGGCTTCTGCTATGGTAGCCTATGCTGCTACCCCTTTCTCTCCCTTTTTTCGTTGGACTTCCTCCCACCATTCTGGATACCCGTGAATTTTGAAGCATTTTTCACGGGTATGGCCCTTGCGTTTACAGTGGCTGCACTCTTGCGTTTTTTCCTCACCACCACAATGTGATGGGTGGCCTGAGCGTGGTGGTGCAGTTCCTTATTGTCTGAGTTGTTCTGATGTCCCATTCGCGGTCAATCCTTGCCCTAACCCAAATGATGAGTTTACCTCTGATGGGGGCACAAAGAGTACCCCCTTCTGCACCTCTGAGCGTCGCAGATCATTATATGCTGTTTCCAGAGACGGTCTGGGTTCTCTCTTGAGTATCTCATTCTTGGTGTCGCCATATCTTTCGTCAACTGCCTGTAGAAGTTGATAAAGTATCTGCTCTTGCACCTTCTTGTTATAAATTGCTATATTTGTTGGGGATTCCATAGGGTTTGGGTCAAGGGTGTCTATAGACATCCAAAGCCCCTGAAATTGATCTCAGACGGCTTCAAGTGCCCTGTTTCCTTGTTTGATCGAGTAGCACTATTTATGTAAGTCAAAGATCTGCAACAGGTTACTCCCAGAACCATAAGTCACGGCCAATCCGTCCCATAGTGCTTTGGCCGTCGAGTATCTGAACACATTGTTGACCAAATTGTCATCAATGTTGTCTATTAACCATGTGAACACCTGTTGGTCTTGTTGTTCCCATGTAGGAAAGGCAGGATCAGTTGGCAGGGGAGGTGGAGGGACCCCAGTAATGTGGGAGCTCCTTCCCCTGCCGCCAAGTGCAATCTTCATAAGCCTACTTCAGAGGCTGTAATTGGTACTTGTCAATTTGACCTTCAAGGTCAGATTCGAAGCGGGTATGGAAGGTGTTATGTTTAAATTGTGTTGCAAGAATTTTGCAAATTGTTCAGATTAGTCATAATTTCCAGGGAGGTTTTGGTTTAATTTCTGTGTTTTCTGGCCTGGTTTCTGAGGTTTCTGGATTCTGAGCTGAATTGTATACGGACAAAGATACTGCTCTGGATTTTGGACAAGGTTAAAGGTATAAAAAGTAGGCAATGAAGAAACCCAAATTCTGAGCCTCTTCGGGTAAGACAGATGCGACACTTGGTCACTGAGTAGGATTTTGGCAGTGATGAACTCGTTTCTGAGCCAACACACCACTGTATCACTACAGGTTCAATGGAACGATTCCTGCTCTGATACCATGTCAAGTGGTATAACCGAAAAAAGAGTAGAAGGATAGTTAGCAGAATTTTTCTTGTATATTCATCTTTGTATGTACGTATGATTTTATACATCTTTTCCTATCTATATACAAGGAAAGTCAATTACTGTTACATCTATCCTCACCAAAAATATCTACAATCAAATTCCTAAACTATTGCTTAATTTACAATCAAATTCTTAAATCATTGCTTAATTAACTCAAATCTTCAACGTCCCTTTAATTTAGGGATTCTGACAGTAATAAGTGTCAAAGACTAGCCTTTGGGGATTCTACCTTAAAGTGATGATCCATTAAATTTGGTTTATACGGATGTGTGGAACCTCCCCTGTTTCGTCTTCTCAAGGTTTTCGTTATTATGTTACTTTTATAGATCATTTCTTGAAGTACATTTGGTTATATCCAATGCACTTAAAGTCTGATGTGTTTGATATTTTCGGCACTTTAAGGCAGTGGTTGAAAAGCTTTTTAAGCGACCTATTCTCACTTTGTACTCAAATGGTGGCAGTGGATATACAAATACAATGTTACCGCATTGCTTTAGAGGTTTCCGTCTATGGTGGGGTATGAGGATTGAATGTATGCAACCATACTCATCTGTTAAAAACACACAGAGGTTGTTTTCCGATGACCCACAATGAAAATTGCGTCAAGTTTTGTCGATCAATTGCTACTTCACAATATAAGAAGCGCAGCCAATTTAGTAAGTCATTTTATTTTATTCCATCATATTCCAAAGTCAAAGAAAAGTGTGTCTTATGAAAAATTTTCTGCAAAAAAAAGGGAATTCAACACCTTCAAACACCTCCGCCTACTCTCCAACAGGGTGGGATCACCTCACTCCAAATCCCTCACATCCTCATCACCTCCACATGGCAGTAAGGGAGGATTGGTGAGGGTACATGAAGAGTGGCCAGCAAGGAGTGTACAATGATGGGTGGAAGACACGTAATAGACGGTAAGGAAGGGGGTGAGGGATTTAGGGGTGAGGAGATCTCATCATGTATCCAACGTAATGGCGTTGCCAAACGGAATGAGATATCCTCATTCCCAAACCCCTCACCCCTTTCCAACCGCTCCTCACGTGGTAACAGCCTCCCTCATACACCTCTTCCTCCCCACTGTTAGGTCCCTTAGAACACACTAGAAGGGGGGGGGGGGTTGAATATTGTGTTTACCAAGTATGGATATTTTAAGGTTATTTTTCGTTTTGAAGTGCAACCAATACTTGGGTGTCTTCTTTAGAAAGAATAAAGACTTGAAGGAAAATAAAGAACACAAGTATGTATAGAGGTTCAAGTCAAATGACTCTACTCCTCTACCTTCTTGATGTTTCACAAGAAGGATTTTGAAATGGGGATTGTTATTTCTTTTGGGGGAAACAACAATCAAAAACGAAATCCAGAAAATACAAAAACTAGGCACCTTGCCTAGACCACAACCAAGAATTCTAACCCTTTGAAGTTTAGCCTCCAAAGATCTTCTTTGCCCTCAAAGAAATCTTGTAGGGAGAATAGTGCACCACACACTATCAACTAACCCTTCAAAGTCTAGAAATCTCAACCAAGAAGCACCCTTGCTCCTCGACCAACAATCTACCCAATCTCTCACAATATGATCTCACCAAGAAGAAGACTCTTCTTCTTCTTACAATAAACACTCTCAACAATAAAGTAAAATGTACAAATATTACAAGTATTTTGAGAGCTTGAGCTTGAGAGAATTTGAGAGCTTGCAAAGTAGAAAGTTGGAGAAGACAATGGAAGAAACCCTTATTTTATCAACTTCAAAGTTTCTTCCCGTTTGAAACCCTCTGCACTGACATTAATGGATTTTGGCATCATGTGTTGGTGAGTCCTCATCATTGGAGATCTCCCTTTGGCATGTAGCAACATTCTTGGAGAGATTTCAAAATGAATGCCAAGAAAGGAAACCTGAAATCTTCAGCAGAGAGGAACCTGTGAAAAAGACACTGAAAGGGGAGGTACAAAGAGTCAACTGATGTTAAAAAGTGAAGTTTAAGACCTTTGTAACGTTGGTCACATGAAGCGCCTAATGTGCTAAAAGCACAGGCGTTCGAAGTGACATCGAGCGCTTGATGTGAAAATGAACAGTCGTTCAAAGTCACATCAAGCGCCTAATGTGGGCTTCTTAAGTCGTTCGAAGTCACATGAAGCGCTTAATGTGGCACTTCATGCTTGTTCGAACTAACTCTGACTTTTACTCAGAGGAAGTACTTAGGAGTACGTGCCCAACCAGGGGAAAAGTACTTTTGGCATGGTGGACTGCATAAAGCGCCTAAAGAGGCGTTCAAAGTGTTTGTACTTTTCAACGGGTCACATAAAGCGCCTAATTAGGCGTTCAAAGTGTCCTATTTTTCAAACACACACATGAAGCGCCTAATCTAGGCGTTCGAAGTGTTCGTAGATCCAGACACTTCACATAAAGCGCCTAATCTAGGCGTTCGAAGTGTACTGGACTCCACCAAGGTACATTAAGCGCCTAATGTAGGCGTTCGAAGTATATTGACTTCAAACAATACACATGAAGCGCCTAATCCCTTGTTCAATGTGCCAAAATGTGCAAATCATCAAAACTCAACATATTCTAACATTCTCCCTCTTTTTGATGATTTCACAACATGCATAGCTTATCAAGCTCCCCCTTAACATATGCTCCCCCTCACCCATGGATCCTCCAACATCTCCCGAGCCACCAGCATCACCACCGCCGCCAGAAATTCCACCAGCACCACTAGCACCATCACCACCACCACCAGCATCACCACTTTCTCCCCCTAAATCATCAAAATTAGGAGGAAGAGCCCATGGACAGACTTGCATGAGTGCATTGTGAAATGCAGTCATGCGCAGTTCATTCCGTACATGCCGAGCTTCATGCTCGGCATCACGAAGATGCAATTGTTGAACAGTCTGTTCAAGGGCGGTAATGCGTGATAGCAATTCCGAAGAATCACTACCACCAGCAGCATCTTGAGGTCCCTCTGCGACCTCATCTTCATCAGGAATGGTGGCGGCCTTCCTTTTCTGCGAGTCAACGGCCTGGGCGATGTTGTAATGATCATAGACTTCAGATTTAGCAACTTGGGTCAAATCTTCATCAGAAATGTCAACGCCTTTTGACTTCAACAATATTGTGACAATATTGGCAAAAGGCAAAGCTTTTGACCCTTTTCGGAGAGCTGCAAACATGACTTCTATGATGATCCAGGCGAGATTCAGCTGGGTCAGATGTTTGAGACGGTAAGAGACATAGAAATCCATGTTGCTTGGATTTCTAGTGGCCTTACCATTTATGCAGTAGGTGACCACCGCTAGCAGAATGCGATCCACCAATGGCATGTTGTGAGTCTTCTTGGAGGGGAAATACCCCAAATCAAATTTAACGTCCTGCTCACGGACGCCGTATTTGACACTCCAGTCAAACACAGAGAAATCAGTCAGTCCCTCGTTTCGGATTCTCAGGACTTCACAAATTTCAAGAATAGTGAAGCTAAGAGGAGTACCAACAAATAACAGTGTTGAGGGAAAATGATTGAGACTCAGATTGTGGAGTGACCCACAAGTTTGAATAGAAGAGCAGGGTGTGCTCGCGGGAGTATTTTTGCATATCAGGCCTGGACCAAAGAGATGTCCAGCCTTGATGTTCCAACAGAGGAACAATTTCAAAAGCAGTGCTCGTCTCAGGGAGATTGCTTAGATTGAGCAGTTTCAGAGGGATGATAAGACGGCTGGATGCTATCCACTCTCGGAACAGCATCCCGGAGTAGTAGGAGATGTGAGCACCTTTATCAATGGTACGAGGAGGCTTCTTGATATCGGGATCAAATTTCTTTAACCAAGGAAAGTTGTCCTTGGTGAACCCTTCACGAATGGCTGTGATTTCTGGAGGCTCGACAATTCCTCGTCCAGCCGTTTGTTTTCGCTTTTGAGTACAGGGGCATTTAGAAGGACCAGCAGAAGCCATTGGTTAGAAAGGTTTTGAGAAGGAGAGGAGATCTTAGGAGAAGAGGCTGATGAATAATATGATGTGTAGAAGAATGAGGAGATAGTTGGATTATAAAGGTGAGAAGGGAAGATGAAAGGATGATAGATTGATGGTGGATTAATGGGAGTGGAGGGATGGAGGAGTGGGAGAGAGAAGAAGATGAAGAGTCTTAGGTTAATGGGAGGAAGAGAAAGCAAAACGTGGGGAAGTGGAGAGGTGGGAAAGAGAAGGAAATTTGGTCCTTGAATGGCGCGAAAACTGAAGAGGCGGCGGAAATGACAGTGTAGAAGTAGGGTTAAAGCGCCTAATGTGACTTCGAACGACTTCACAAAGAGGGATAAAGCGCCTAAATACACATTGAACGGCTGTGGAGATGAGGATTGAGCGCTTTATGGTACATCAAACGAGTGAACAAATTCAGTTCAAGCGCTTAATCCTACATCGAATGCCTTTGTAAATGTACATAAAGCGCCTGATGTCACTTCGAACAAGTGACATCCTTAACATCAGGCGCTTGATGTGACATCGAACGCCTGAAGCAAGTGTGATGAAGCGCTTTATGTGCACTGATCTTGAAAATTTGAAATTTTCATGCTCAAAACTCAAGATGGTTTTATCAACCCATATTGAGCAACCCCAACCTACTTCTTATGGATACAAAGACATCACTAGGTAAAGGTTTCGTGAAAATGTCCGCTAATTGATCTTGTGTGGGAACAAATTCCACACTTACCAAGTTCTTTTGTACACAATCACGGATGAAATGATACCTCACTTCGATGTGCTTGGTCCGACTATGTTGGACAGGATTTTGTGCAATATTAATGGCGGACGTGTTATCACACAAAATTGGCACCTTTGAGAAGTGAATGTTATAATCATTTAACATGTTTGTCATCCATAATAATTGTGCACAACACGAGGCGGCCGACACATATTCGGATTCCGCCGTAGAAAGAGACACACTGTTTTGTTTCTTGGAGAACCAAGAAACGAGACAATCTCCGAGAAACTGACAAGTTCCGGAGGTGCTCTTTCTATCAACTAGACTCCCCGCATAATCGGAGTCACAATAACCTCTTAAATCAAAACATGCATTCTTAGGATAAAATAAACCAATTTTCAAAGTACTTCTAAGGTATCTAAGGATGCGTTTTACCTCAATAAAATGCATCTCCCTAGGATCACTTTGAAATCTAGCACATAAGCATACTGCATGTAAAATATCGGGTCTACTAGCTGTTAAATAAATTAGACTACCTATAATGCCACGATACAAGGTTATCTCGACATGCTTTCCCTTTTCATCCTTGTCAAGCTTTGCACTTGTGCTCATAGGAGTGTTCACCTCTCTTCCTTCACAAAAATTGTACTTTTTGAGCAAATCCATTGTGTATTTGGTTTGGAAAATGTACACGCCATCTTTCTTGATTTGCAATCCAAGGAAATAATTTAGTTCGTCCATTATGCTCATCTCGAACTCACCTTGCATAAGACTAGCAAATTGCTCACAAAGACAATTGTTAGTAGCACCAAAAATAATATCATCAACATATACTTGAACAATTAAATGATTTCTACCTTGTTCTTTTATGAACAAAGTAGTGTCAACTTTACCTCTTGAAAAACCATTATTAAGAAGAAAAGTACTTAACCTCTCGTACCAAGCTCTTGGAGCTTGTTTGAGGCCGTAAAGAGCCTTTTTAAGTTTGAAGACATGATGTGGTGAATCATGACATTCAAACCCGGGAGGTTGTGCAACATACACTTCCTCTTGAATAACACCATTCAAGAAGGCGGATTTAACATCTATTTGGTAAAGTTTAAAATCCCTATAACAAGCATATGCCAACAACATCCTAAGAGCTTCAAGCCGTGCTACGGGTGCAAATGTCTCATCAAAATCAATAGCTTCTTCTTGACGGTATCCTTGAGCAACTAACCTAGCCTTGTTTCTAGTGACATTACCTTGATCATCCATCTTGTTACGAAAAACCCATTTCGTACCAATAATAGGATGATCGTGTGGTTTGGGAACTAACTCCCAAACATCACTTCTTTCAAATTGGTTTAATTCTTCTTGCATAGCCAAGATCCAATTTTCATCAAGAAGTGCATCTTTAATATTTTTAGGCTCTATAAGAGAGACAAATGCATTCTCTCTATATTGCCTTCGTGTGGTGATACCCCTATTTGAATCATCTATGACTAACTCTTGAGGGTGAGAACTTTTGTGTTTAAATGATCTAGGAAGATTGGAGACATCACCTCCAACTTCCTCTTGATCATGTTCCGGAAGAGATGAACCTTCATCATCAACATGAACCTCATGTTCCGGAGAGTGTGATGCATTCTCTACATTTTGTGTATCAACATGAGTATGAGAAATATTTCTATTTGACTCACTAAGTTCATTCACACAAGGTGGGGGAGTACCTTCAATAGGTTCAACTCTCAAATCAATGAAGATGTTTCCGTTTGGAGGATCATCAACGATCTCTCGTTGAGAAACGACCATAGGAACATCCTCAAGAATTTCTTCTTGAGAAGTCACATCTTCATCCTCTTCACAATCCTCATTAAGTTTAGGTTCGTCACTAAGTGACTCATTAAACTTAACATGGATTGATTCTTCCACCTTTTGACTCCTTTTGTTGAAAACACGAAATGCTTTACTATTTGAGGCATAACCTAAAAAGATACCTTCATCCGTTTTGAGGTCAAGTTTGTCCAAAGTATCTTTGGTATTAAGTATAAAACACTTGCAACCAAAGACTTTGAAATACCCAATGTTGGGAACTTTTCCATTCCAAAGCTTATAGGGTGTCACATCTAAGTATGGTCTCAAATAGACACGATTGATCACATGGCAAGCGGCATTTACCGTTTCGGCCCAAAAATACTTAGGCAAACCGAACTCATTCAACACTGCTCTACACATTTCTTGTAGAGTTCTATTCTTTCGTTCGGCCACACCATTTTGTTGAGGAGTTCTAGGTGCCGAAAGGTCATGAGAGTATCCTTTGGATACACAAAATCTTTCGAAATCACCATCGAACTCACCACCACGATCACTACGGATGGTTTTAATGGTGTCACCCACATGATTTTCCAATCGTTTACTTAGACTTATAAACTCACTATATGCATCACTTTTCTTAGCTAGAAACATCACCCACGTATAACGAGTATAGTCATCTACTACCATGAAGGTATAATGTTTACCACCCAAGCTTCTTGTTCCAACATCCCCATACAAATCCATATGAAGCAATTGTAGGGGCTTGGAGGTGGAAATATTTATCTTGGGTTTGAAGCTTGTTTTCACAAGCTTCGCCTTTTGACAAGCGTCACATAAGTCATGGTTTTCGAAACTCATTTTTGGAAGGCCTCGGACTTTATCATTTTCGCAAATAAATTTAAATGTTTTGAAACATACATGTCCGAGACGTCTATGCCATAGTTGCGTCAAATCATTCTTAGCAACTAGACAAGATACATTTTGAGAAACCAAATCATTGATGCTAAGTTTGTAAATATTTTTGAAACGCAAAGCCTCAAATAAGATCTTTTCTTCCTTTTTCACAACACACTTTGTTTTCAAAAACGTTACCTCATAGTTAGCATCACAAAGTTGACTGACACTTATCAAGTTAAACTTAAGACCTACAACATATAAGACATCACTAAGAGAGAAGGAATCGTTACCCACAATACCATGTCCTTTGATTTGGTCTTTGCTACCGCCAAAGTGGACAACTCCTCCGTCTTGCATAGTGAGTCTATGGAAGAGACGTTTGTCTCCCGTCATATGGTTGGAACACCCACTGTCCATGACCCATTTGACCATCTTATCTTCGCTTTCTCTATTGAGTGCTAGGGCCTACAAAAGAACCATATGAAAGTGGTACCCTTTTTGTTTTGGGTCCTTGAAGGTTAGTTACCTTCACTTCGCCTTTCGGCACCCACACAAGACTCTTATTATTTTTGACTTTACACACTCTCTCTACATGGCCCTTTCTATTGCAATAAAAACATGTGGGAATGTGTTTGTGTGTATGAGAATGTTGATTGTTTTTAGCTCTACACACTCTTTCAATATAACCCTTTTTATTACAATAAAAACATGTAGGTATATGTTTGTGTGAATAAGAATTTTTATCGTTTTTAGTTCTGCACATTCTTTCTACATGACCCTTTTTATTGCAAACAAAACATGTAGGAATGTGTTTGTGTGGATAATGATGATTATTATGCTTGTGTGTTTACACGTTCCGTGATTCCCGTTTAGGGACAACATTCTTTGGCATCAAAGAAGGATTATTTTTCACGGAATCAACACAAGACTTAGGCACCTTGGTTTGCTTCGCCTTTCTTTTAGGCATGTGCCTTTGCATCTTCAAGGGAGCTTGAGACTCCTTGAAGTGTGATGCTTGTTCATTTGTTTTTCCCTTTTTAGATGCATACAAAACGCTAGATTTAACCTTAGGTTTCATACTAGATGAGGATGCATCTTTGACTATCATAGTTTTATTTGCACTTTTCTTTTGAGAATTCTTATTCTCAACGGTTTTATGAGAGATGCTTGATTTTATCAAATCATGCTTCTCCTCTAGTGCAATCATATGCATAGTTAGCAAAATTTCATGCTCGAGTTGTAATGCAATATGATTTTCTACTGTGTCATTGTATTCGTATATACATGCTTTAAATTCCTTTTTGACACGAGTGTATTTTAGTTCTAAGAGGTCAATTTCTTGCACTAAGTCATCTCTTTCATCTATTAATCTATAATGTGAGGATGTAGTGCATACCTCCATGTCGTCTTTGATGGCCATAAGAGAATAAAACTCCTTGTTGAGATCATCGTCACTGATCTCCGTGAGAGTTAGATTCTCATGATCATCGCAATCGCTTTCGGATCCAGACAATAAGCATTCCCAATGATCTATTTCTTCTTGTAGAGCCTTCTTCTTTTGGTAGAAGGCATTCTTGTCTTTTGGGAAGCTCACATGGTCAAACGTGGGTACTTTGACCTGTACACTTGAGATAGAAGGGAGTAGTGACTCTTGTCTTCTTCTTCTAGAAGCATCACTACTTGGAGAACTTGCATCAACAAAACTGAAGGGATCCATACTATGAAGATCAAATCTTGTATTTGGACTCAAATAAGCAAGATGTGGCTCTGATACCAATTGTTAGGTCCCTTAGAACACACTAGAAGGGGGGGTTGAATAGTGTGTTTACCAAGTATGGATATTTTAAGGTTATTTTTTGTTTTGAAGTGCAACCAATACTTGGGTGTGTTCTTTAGAAAGAATAAAGACTTGAAGGAAAATAAAGAACACAAGTATGTATAGAGGTTCAAGTCAAATGACTCTACTCCTCTACCTTCTTGATGTTTCACAAGAAGGATTTTGAAATGGGGATTGTTATTTCTTTTGGGGGAAACAACAATCAAAAACAAAATCCAAAAAATACAAAAACTAGGCACCTTGCCTAGACCACACAACCAAGAATTCTAACTCTTTGAAGTTTAGCCTCCAAAGATCTTCTTTGCCCTCAAAGAAATCTTGTAGGGAGAATAGTGCACCACACACTATTAACTAACCCTTCAAAGTCTAGAAATCTCAAACAAGAAGCACCCTTGCTCCTCGACCAACAATCTACCCAATCTCTCACAATATGATCTCACCAAGAAGAAGACTCTTCTTCTTCTTACAATAAACACTCTCAACAATAAAGTAAAATGTACAAATATTACAAGTATTTTGAGAGCTTGAGCTTGAGAGAATTTGAGAGCTTGCAAAGTAGAAAGTTGGAGAAGACAATGGAAGAAACCCTTATTTTATCAACTTCAAAGTTTCTTCCCGTTTGAAACCCTCTGCACTGACATTAATGGATTTTGGCATCATGTGTTGGTGAGTCCTTATCATTGGAGATCTCCCTTTGGCATGTAGCAACATTCTTGGAGAGATTTCAAAATGAATGCCAAGAAAGGAAACCTGAAATCTTCAGCAGAGAGGAACCTGTGAAAAAGACACTGAAAGGGGAGGTACAAAGAGTCAACTGATGTTAAAAAGTGAAGTTTAAGACCTTTGTAACGTTGGTCACATGAAGCGCCTAATGTGCTAAAAGCACAGGCGTTCGAAGTGACATCGAGCGCTTGATGTGAAAATGAACAGTCTTTCAAAGTCACATCAAGCGCCTAATGTGGGCTTCTTAAGTCGTTCGAAGTCACATGAAGCGCTTAATGTGGCACTTCATGCTTGTTCGAACTAACTCTGACATTTACTCAGAGGAAGTACTTAGGAGTACGTGTCCAACCAGGGGAAAAGTACTTTTGGCATGGTGGAATGCATAAAGCGCCTAAAGAGGCGTTCAAAGTGTTCGCACTTTTCAACAGGTCACATAAAGCGCCTAATTAGGCGTTCAAAGTGTCCTATTTTTCAAACACACACATGAAGCGCCTAATCTAGGCGTTCGAAGTGTTCACAGATCCAGACACTTCACATAAAGCGCCTAATCTAGGCGTTCGAAGTGTACTGGACTCCACCAAGGTACATTAAGCGCCTAATGTAGGCGTTCGAAGTATACTGACTTCAAACAACACACATGAAGCGCCTAATCCCTTGTTCAATGTACCAAAATGTGCAAATCATCAAAACTCAACATATTCTAACACCCCACCCCTTCATCTAGCTCCGCCACCCTTCTCTGTTGTCAAGTGTCAGACGGTGAAGAAGAGAGTGAGGGGTTTAGATGTGAGAAGATCCCATCCCTTGCCAAACGCCGCCACAAACACATGGTTGACACGGGTCTTACTCTTCTTTCTCTTGGTAAATTTTCATATCATGGCTGGCCCTTTGCATTTCAAAACACTGTCCATCTTAATAACAGGCTTCCCACGCCTCTCTTGCAACCTCTTTCCCTTTATGAAAAATTGTTCCGTTCCCCGCCTAATTACAACAAGCTACGTCATTTTGGTTGTTTATGTTATCCATGGTTAAAACCTTACACATCCCACAAGTTTAAGCTGAATTCTTCTCCGAGTACTTTTTCCTTTTGGATATTCTATTGATCAAAGTGTTTATCCTTGTCTTGACATTAGTACCCATACACTTTACACTTCTTGATGCCATTGATGCTGCAAACACACACATATGCATATACATACATACATACATACATACATACATATATATATATATATATACACATACATATATATATATATACATACATACATATATATATATATACATATATATATATATATATATATATGTCATATATATATATACATATATGTATGTGTATATATATATATATATGTATGTATGTATGTATGTATGTATGTATGTATGTATGTATGTATATGTGTATGTATATGAAATGAAATGAGTTCTTTTTGTCACTAACAAAACCTTAGGATCTATTTGAAGGGGAAGCTTTAATGCTTGAAGTGAAACCCTAGATCATCGATATTTCAAGGAAAAAGGTAGTAAAACATAAAATAATAGTAAAAAAAACTTCAGCGTCACTAACAAAACATTTGGATCTATCTATTCTTCAAATCTGACTACTGAAACTCCACTTCTTCCCTTCCCTTTTTGCCTCCACGGATTCAATTTTGAATTTTTGTGCACACCTTTTGGTTTAAGATTTTATTCTTCTCCTCTTTTTCAGTTTTCAATTTTGTCTCCGCCGATTCATCCGTTTCTCCAAATACTACATCAGAATACTCTTGCTGGATGCAGAAAGAATTATTTATTTCTTGATCAAATCACTGTGTAAAATGAATGAGTTAATAGCATATATTTAATGAAAAATAAGAAGGACTTGCTCATTGCAACCAATTATACTCTGGTTATATGACCGATTTAAATCTAGGAGAAACTAATAAAGGCATAAAGAAAATGCTAATATTATTCTATTATTTTTTGTAACTAAAGGCTAAATAATGCTATTTATCTATGGTTATTTCAAAGAAAATACATATATATTTATCTATACATATATAAATCTAAATCGGGCTTAATGTTAATTAGGGTTCAAACTCAGCTTTACTCGGCTCACAATATCTCAAAACTCAGCCCTTTATTTTTTGGGCCAGGCCGGCCAACTTCAAGACATATGGAAGAAAGAAGAGAGATGATTCGTTATCAGCTAGGCTGAATTAAATAAACGTATTTTTTTAATCAGTAAATTATACATATGGAATAACAAAAAAGAAAAAACTATAAAATGACATACAATAAACATATGAATGGGAAAAGAAACACTCAAAATTGACATACAATAAACCCAAAAAAATGCAAACAAAAGCGGGTTTCTCCTTCTCTAGCCTATGGATACTAGACTATGAAACTGCACATTCTGCTTTGGTTTCTTTCATCGTCTTTCTTTAGGCGTAAATTAGCCTTGTGGCACGAACGAACTTTTGCTTACATCTTAAAAAGTATGGCTCCCATGTATTTCCGTAATGGACTCCTTCCAATGTCAGGCACAAGCCAAAGGATTCATTAGCAGGGCTGCTTGAATCCCATATAGCTTCCATTCTTATAATCGCGCCACACACGAATACCTTCAATAGTAGGCATTAGAACAGTGCTCAAAGCCAAAACCAGACCAAGTGAGAACACAATGAGGGAGGGTCTGCCATACTTTTCTGTGGCCCTTTGTATTATCCCTAGACCTATAGCTGAGCCAACAAAACAAGCTATGGAAAATATGCATGCTGCTTCAATGTGCTCCATTCCAAGAAGTATATATTGAAATGCTGACATTGAAGATGCAAAGAACACCATGAATGAACTAGTAGCTGATGTTACCTGTGTAAAGAATAAATCATGAATAGCGTGACAAAAATTCTCTATGAGTAACCTGATGGAAAGATGCTCTTGGGAGAGAAAATAAATTTAATCCAGTAACTACTTACTGTAGGTGGTATGCCAACTTGCAAGAGGAGTGGACCTGTGAGCATTCCACCTCCAATGCCAAAGGTTCCTCCGAAAGCCCCAGCTAAGAATCCCATTGCAGGGAAAATGCTGTTGTGAGGCTCTTTCACATTGATAACGGTGTCTAACTTCTAAAAAGAAAAACAGGACAGGTATGTAAGTCATTCTAGGAACTGTAATATGTATGTATGAATGCAATTACACACCTGCTGATTGCGCAAACTGCCTCTGGTATACAATATCAATGAAGTCAGAATTATGGCAAGAGGAACTTGTACTGCTGAGATGATCCAATATCCCACTCCACAAGATTTAAGATGTATAAGGCCCTGAATACACAAATGAAACGTTCACTATGTTTACAGTTTGACTGAAATAATGGAAGGGCACAATTCATATGAAGCTCAACAGCTCTTCTTCATAATACACATCATAAATGAACATATTCACATTCAGCCTTTTGAAATTTATACGATTACTTCAAGGAAATTTAGCAAGGGACAGTCCGTTCATGATCAAACATAGCCTATTTGAGAAGTCCAAGTATGACCATTTTAAGATAATTCAGTTCTAAAGGACAGAACAAACTGCAGCTGCATCACATGAGGCGGGGGGGGGGGGGGGGGGGAAGAGCGTGATATCCTATATCTGTGTACATTACCAAATTAAGATGTAAAGGGCATTGCAACTTTGGGGAAACAGAAGAAAAAGGATAAGAAAAACAGAGGAAAGGGGACATACCCTTGTATAACGATTTCCACGAAGAAGATAAAGAAGGCAGAAAGAGAACCATATCAAAGCTAGCACAGCCAACTTGCTCCATGGAATGTCCAATTTGCTCCATGGTTGTCTCTCAGAGCTGTCTCTCCTAATCCCTTGGGATTCAATCTTCCAATGATTAACCCCAGATTTGAATGTCTTAAATGTAGACCAACCAAGAACAAAAACAAATAGGATTGTGATTAACCACTCGGGGAAGCTGATGTTGCAGATGACTCCAACACTTACTCCTAGCAAATAGCATGGCTCTGACAAAAGTGCTATGTCAAAATCAATCAATGGCTTATCACCATTTTTCTTCGATATGTTGCTAATCACATTAGCAACAGAACACCCTGTGGCCATAAGAGCTGAAAAACTTATGGCTGTTTTGAGGTCTAATCCAGCTACCACTATCAGAATTGGTACGAATAAGCCGCCTCCACCTATCCCTCCGGCACTTGATATGGATGCCGCGACAAAGCACAGGCACCCTGCTAGTATCACCCTTCCTATAGTGAAATGGAATCTGGAGTCCTGGGATTCTACCTGCTGATCGATTCTTGTTCTAACAGTAGCATGCAAGAATTGATCTATCATCTTTGGGGTCGCAAGTTGTTGCGATTCTTTTGCATGGAAGGGACTGAAGATGGCTAGGAAAGTGACAATAAGAAATGCCATTTTGAAGCTTTTCTTCATATTAATTGTTCTACTAACGAGTTCTCCTAAAATGATAGGAATTTGTTTAGCATGTGATGATCTTTTATCGAAAACAATAGAAGCAGATATAGATGCATTAACATGGAAGAGCAGTGCCATTGACAGGTAATTGTAATTGGCAATAACTATAAAAGAATAGGATAAAAACTATTCACGCAGAATCTATTTCATTATAAAAGAAGGCCATGCCGGAAAATATATAAATGCATTTATCGCGGGCACTATTATAAAAAAGTAAACAGCGTATCTTGTATCTGTTGAGAGGCTAATCAGATACAAGTGCCAAATCTTTTCAGTACGAAGGTTTATTAAAGAACTAATCATATTTGTCACGTTACTTATTTTTGTCCCTATTTAATCGGAGCATCTCCACCTCATGGATTATAAAATAATCGATGGTCAACTGAGGATCACAATACATAGTCGTATTATGAAATACATTGTCGAAATAAACATATCCTCACGCGGAAGCTTAATACACCGAAAACGTTAGATGAGATTTGTATCCACACACCTTAAGACATGGATAGTAATACTCATCTCCCAATAATCTATCTAGTTTCTTTTTAAATCTACAGTGTAGGGCTAATTCTTAACACTGGTCAATTCTTGATCTAACAGTAATATGCAAGCATTGATCAAACATGCATGAGTTCTGAATTTGTTGCCATTCTTTTGCATGAAATAAACAAAGGAATTTCACTTAGTAGCCAAACGTTTGGTCCATTACTCAATTAACAGTTACGTTAATGAAACTCACTTACCAGCCAGTCTTTTTGAGTAATGGCTCACTTACAGCCGGTAACCGGATAATGACCGTTAGAGGCCCAGCGCTAATGCCTCGAGAAAAACCCTCCGACGCACAAGTCAGTTATATGCATATTTGTATAAATTTATGTTGGAAGTAGAGGTTGAAGCAACCAGAAAAGCGGAAGAGCTAATTGAGCTTAAAATGGGTTTAAGACGAGCTTAGAATTGGCTTGAATTGGGCTTAGTTCGTTTTCAGATGAAGAAGTGCTCTTTTTATAGACGTTTGGAGTAAATCCTGCATGGCAAGGAGCAATATGGTGGTGATGCCTTGCATGGATGCCATGCTGTGATAGGTGGATGCGCTATTGACAGTCCCCGTATGTATGGTGACCACGTGCTGCCACGCATCGGGCTGTGTGGCCAAGGTTGCTGGGTGGTAGGAATCTGCCTAAGCATGTTGCGGCCGAGCTGAGGTGTTGTCTGAGCAGTTCAGCTAGGAAACTGAGGTGGGATTAGCATGCATGTAGTCCAGGATATTCTGACGAGCTGATTTGGATGAGCTGATTTGAGAGGTCATGCCCTAGGCTCTCTTGTCGGGCTGACATGAAGTAAGCTCTTACTAGATCTAGCCGCACTGAACTGAAGAGCGTTATCCTGGTCCTTTAGCTGAGCTGAATCTGAGCTGAGACTTGGGTGTTTGAGCTGGCTGAGCTGAATTGACCACGACCCAGTGAGGAAGCTCATCTTCTAGGCAGAGCTGGCCTGCAGGTTCGGAGGGTGGAATTGGACTGATCGTGTTATATCCTGATTTTTAATGAAGGGCAAAAGAGTCATTAAGGCATAATTAATTACTAAACCTACTTTGATTAGGAAATTTTCCCTAAACCTTAATCAAATTTCTATTTAATCACGTGAATTCTCCTCATCTCTATTCTAAACAAACATCCGCCTTCTTCTAGAGAGGGAAAAACGATTCTTGCTTCTTCCAAGCTTTTAGGCTGCCGGTTCCGGGAGAGCACCACGAACCCGGACAACTCTTCAAACGCGTAGTAATCATCAAGTAGGTGTCCCCTTAACATCCTTAGTATGAAAACCATACAATCCTTAATTTCTTTATGAAAACGAGATCGTGCACCAGTATTTGTGATTGTATTGATGATTGATATTTGATTATTTATGTATCTGATGAATCGTATATCCGTATATGTAATCGCATATGTATATATATGTATGATGTTGTTTTCATCATATTAGTATGAAAAGGTTGTGTTTTTTATGTTTATATGAGTGACAGAATCGGTTTGGAGGTGGCGGTGATGGCGGTGCGTGGCCGGTGGTGGTGGGCTATGGCCACGTGCTACCGTGCTGGTGGCAGTTGAGGGAGTGGGGGTGAGGGAGGGGGTGGCTGGAGGGGGTGCGGTCCTGGGGGTGCGCTGGGTGGGGTGCGGCTGAGTGGGGAGGTGCTTTGGGCGGGGCGACTGCAGGGGGTGTGTTGAGCTGGGGGGCTGAGGGTGTGGAGGCGGGGGGAGTGGAGGGCTGTTGGCGGGGGAAATTGAAAAGAGAAGGGATGAAAGTTTTGAAAAGTAAGGGGGGGAACTGAATTGGTGATGACGCAGGGAGCTGAGGGCGTAAGGAAGGAAAAGAAAAAGAAAAAGAAAAAGAATAAGGAAAAAGAAAAAGAAAAAGAAAAAGGAAAAGAAAAAGAAAAGGAAAGGGGAAAAAAGAAAGTAAAGAAAGGATTCCGAATGTGATTTTTGTGCATTCATGCGTTATGACATTGCATATATGTTCTGTTCTGTTCCATTCTGTTTTGTTAGGATTTGCGAGACATAAGTCGCATATCTGTTCTATTCTGTTCCGTTATGTTCTATTAGGTCCCGGGGTCATGCATTGCACGATAGAATGTATGTTTCTGAGAATGTAGGTTTATCATGCATCACATATGTGACATTGTATTTCACGCTCATTTAGCATGATTATGTGTTTTGATTGTTTTAAGAAGTTATGACCGTTATACGAATTTGTGAAAAGTGGACAGTCTATTTTCGTATTACCGTACTTATATGTATTTCACTACTGTCCTAGCATGTATGATCTCACAGGGGTGATGCAGGCGGGGTAGCTACTGAGTGACGTTTTTTTCGCTCACACCATTCGTTATGTTTTCTTGCAGATGAATTAGGGTACGATTATATATGGGTTAGAGAAAACTCTGAGTGGGCTCACTGGGACTCATAGAGGCTGTGGGAGATTGATGACCAGGAATTTGAGGAATTTTATTTTATTTATTATTTCATTTGAGGACTTAGCTTAGAGATTTTATTTTACACACTTTACGATGTCGTTTAGGAGATTTTGACTTGATGTTGACTATTTATGGTTTATGGATTTTACTTTCGATTTATGGTTTTGAACTGATTTCTTTTGGCTTCCGCAATCGAATACTCTGTCATTTTGACAAGTGCATGGATTCGTACAGCTCCTTGTATATCCCTTAGCGGAATATGGCGGGTGTACTGATTATGACCCTAGGGTTCAGGACGGGCGCTACAGGTGGTATCAGAGCCGAAGCTCTAGATCTGCTGCAGAAACATAGAATTAAGAAATAATCTTAGACGTAAGAGATGACTATAGACTAAGTTTGATTCTAGGCATAAGCTGTGATCTGAGACTAAGTTTGATTCTAGACGTAAGCTATGATCTCAGACTAAGTTTAACATTAGAATAAGTTTGATTTAGACTAAGTGACGATCGGACCGGGGGACACGGTTGGTTTTTATTTTTGTTTTTATTTTTCTGTATTTGACTGTTTTCTGTTTCTTAAGTTTATATATTTCCTGAAATGCCCTTGACCAAAAAAAATGAAATTTTCCTTGTCGTAGCAAATATGCCACCGAGAAGAGAACGGTAGGAACGACAATGGGAACCACTCTGAGAATGAGGCTCCACCACAGGTCGTGCTTCCCCAGGCCTTGACCGACGCACTACTGATCTTGGCCCAAGCTGTGGCACAACCATATCAGCAACCACAGGCTCCACCACCACCGCACTCAGACTTGAGACTCTTCTATAAGTGGATGCAGAGGAGTGGTGCTGGAGCACAACTAACACCGTCGATCACTTGGATCTAATTTCAGAATGAGTTCAAGAGGTATTACGTGCCGACAGTATAATCTTCACAGCATGGCTCTAGATCCACAGCGGAAATATAGAATTACGCCATGATATTAGAAAATAAGTTACGATTTTCCCTCTAAGTCACAATCGTAGACATAAGTGATGATCCTGAACATAAGTCACGATCTTAGACATAAGAAACGATCTCAATTAAGAGTTGACTTTAGACATAAGTACTGATTTAGTAATAAGTGTTGATTATGTACTAATTATGATTTGGAAATAAGACTTGATCTTAGGCTTAAGGAATGATGATGCTAAGAACGATCCTAGAAATAAGTTATTATCCTAAACTTAAGAAGACGATGGGTTTTGAAACATGTATACTAGAATATCCCATACAATTCTCCCTTATCTAAGGTTGATCATAACTCTCTAAGTCGTGATCTTAGTAACCCTAGTTGAATACTATATAATTGATTTGAATGAATTACAATGTTAACCAGAATACCCCACTACAAACGTTAGTTGACATATTAATGGGTTAGGCGGTAACTCGGCTGCCTTACTATAACTGCAACATGGTACTAAGTACCATTAGGGTAAAGTAAAGCGGGTCCATATCCCTACTTGGACGGTAGCATCAGAGTAGGCTTAGGTCTAAGTTGGGACCATAGCTACTAAGACATAAATTATAATAGTATGATAAATACTAAGAGATGATTTATAGTAGAATGATAGAAATTAAATAACGATTAGTGTTATAACCAGTAGAGTTTAGTTAAGGATATTGTACAAGGGAATTTATAGTTTAGGGTTAAGATGTTGAATGTAGGGTAATCAAAATAGGTCGACGATATTAGCCTTATTAGAGGTATTGAACAATAGCGACATACGAGAATCGACTATAGTATGTGTCTTGGAATACTATATCATTACAAAATTGTGGGTTAAGTGCTGACATCGGAACATTTGGTTAGAATCTAGTAGGCTTGAATTGAAATAGAGTATGCATGAACCAGTAGTGGTTGCTTGTTCAGGTGAGATTTAACTAGGATAGTTAGCTGTTCAAATATCCAAGTAAAGAAATACAGTGGATCAGTATGGCGCGCGGAAGCATGATGAATTAAAACACCTTAAGTCGATAAATATTTAGTGTCTCATGCTAGGATTGGACAATTTAAGTTAGGGATTTATCATAGTAGGCGAAGGTTAGACTTATAAGAAACGATACATAGAGGGATTGTTCTTTTGAAAATAAGGATGAATTATATAAATTATACGAAATATTAGACTATTATTTCTGTAGCAGATAAATATTTTATATAAGCACGTACGTCGAGTTATACCTATATTTTACAGAGACTTCAAAAGACAATTTATTTTCAAAAATACCTTATTGAGTCTCATTTCTTTATATAGTCTACAAAACTTTACGAGGCTATTTTTTTCCGTACTTGTAAATCAGCATAATAAAAATTTCAATTTTTTTGACGATCTTGAAAAGGGGAAAAATTTTAAAATATTGACGTTCTTGCAAAAACAATGTGTTTATATATACTCCTTAAAGAATATTTCAAATTTTCGTTTTTGTTATATCTATTTTTTAGTCAAAAATAATTTAATTTGACGACTATTGATATCGCAAGCAGATTAACTGTTTAAATATTTTCGAAGTTATTTATCCGCTTGCGATGAACTTACTTTACTTTTGTGAAGGCAAAAAAAAGTAGCTTTCAAAAATATATACCTGTTTTGAAAACAGAAGGTATCGTATTCAAATCGCTTCATAAAAACCTTACATTATTAAGTTTTCAATTGTTTTGATGCAATTTTACCAAAATGCCTTGCAAACAAGTTATATCATCGTTTTTAAAATGGTCATTTGAGATATCGTGTTGCGAAAATAAATCTATGATACTTTGGGATTTGTGTTTACAAAAATTAGAAGGTTCAGCATTTTCAATAGTTAAAGCTATATTCAAAAGTTATAGCTACGTAAGCTACTTTTCTTTTAACTTGAAGAAAAATATGTCCATACACATATTTCGTATACTAAGCTGCTGACGATATATCTGAGAAATTAAGAGCATGATCATAGAGCTAGTTCGTAAGTATATAAAAACTGATTTTGAAGACTTGGTTGTGTTAAGGAAGGGTAAGGGTTACCCTATTGGCATACACAAAGGATGTTTATTTAGGGGATGAATCATATGTGATAAGTTTAAGAATCCGGTATTGTAGATTGCAATAGGTTGAATGATACACGTCAAGCAGTATAAGTGGAAGTTTGTAAGCACTAATTATAGAGAATTAAGTAAGGATTGAACCTTATAAGGACTAGATCATCTTTTGAGATACTAGTGATAACTAAATTAAAATCGTGCTAGAATACAACGTAATTCCAAAAAATACATACAGCTTCAAGGATGAGTCTTATGAACAAGGCGTTAAGTAAAAGATTGTACTACACCTAAGAACTGATTTTAAAGGGTTGCTCATGATAGCAAATATAAGCACGATATAGACCGACGATAAGTTATGAAACCAGTATAATGACGATACCCTTAAGGTTGATTCGATAACTACAGAAAGAATAGGTTACGATCTATCAGGCGGAGGACAATGGATTTAAAGATTACATTGTAAATATGCACACTGAATGATTTGAGGATTTAGTCATGTATCGAGGAAGTGGAATGAGTAACGCAAGGGATACTAAGTTCGGTCATGATCTAGGTAAATGAATTATGTAGAACTATACTAAGTTATTGATTACGTAATACACAAGTTTCGAGGACGAAACTTTTTGTAGGGGAGGGGGGATGTTATATCCTGATTTTTAATAAATGCCAAAAGAGTCATTAAGACATAATTAATTACTAAACCTAATTTGATTAGGAAATTTTTCCTAAACCCTAATCAAGTTTCTATTTAATCACATGAACTCTCCTCCTCTCCATTCTAAACAAACGGCCGCCTTCTTCCAGAGAGGAAAAAACGATTCTTGCTTCTTCCAAGCTTCTTGGCCGTCGGTTCCGGGAGAGCGCCACGAACCCGAACAACTCTTCAAACACGTAGTAATCATCAGGTAGGTGTTCCCTTAACATCCTTTGTATGAAAACGGTACAATCCTTAATTTCTTTATGAAAACAAGATCGTGCATGAGTATTTATGATTGTATAGATGATTGATATTTGATTATTTATGTATTTGATGAATCGTATATCTGTATATGTAATCGCATATGTATATATATGTATGATGTTGTTTTCATCATATTAGTATGAAAAGGTTGTATTTTTGATGTTTATATGAGTGACAGAATCGATTTGGAGGTGGCAGTGATGGCGGCGCGTGGCCGGTGGTGGTGGGCTATGGCCATGTGCTGTCGTGCTAGTGGCAGTTGAGGGAGGGGCAGCTAAAGGGGCTGCGGTCCTGGGGGTGCGCTGGGTGGGGGTGCGGCTGAGTTGGGAGGTGCTGGGGGTGGGGCGACTGCAGGGGTGTGGTGAGCTGGGGGGCTGAGGAAGTGGAGGAGGGGGAGTGGAGGGCTGTTGGCGGGGGAAATTGAAAAGAGAAGGGACGAAAGTTTGGAAAAGTAAGGGGGGAACTGAATTGGTGAGGACAAAGGGAGCTGAGGGCGTGAGGAAGGAAAAGAAAAAGAAAAAGAAAAATAAAATGAAAAAGGATAAGGAAAAAGAAAAAGAAAAAGAAAAGTAAAGGAAGGATTCCGAATGTGATTTCTGTACATTCATGCATTACGATATTGCATATATATTCTGTTCTGTTCCGTTCTGTTCTATTAGGATATGCGAGACCTAAGTCGCATATTTGTTCTGTTCCATTCCGTTTTGTTAGGCCCCGGGGTCATGCATTGCACGATAGAGTGTATGTTTCCGAGAATGTAGGTTTATCATGTATCATGTATGTGACATTGCATTTCACGCTCATTTCGCATGATTATGTGTTTTGATTGTTTTAAGAAGTTATGACTGTTATACGAATTTGTGAGAACGTGGACAGTCTATTTTCGTATTACCGTACTTATATGTATTTCACTACTGTCCTATCATGTATAATCTCACAGGGGCGATGCAAGCAGGGTACCTACTAAGTGACATTTTTGTCGCTCACATCGTTCGTTATGTTTTCTTGCAAACGAATCAGGGTATGATTATATATGGGTTGGAGAAGACTCTAAGTGGGCTCACTGGGACTCATAGAGGCTGATGGGAGATGGATGACCAGGAATTTGAGGAATTTTATTTTACTTATTATTTCATTTGAGGACTTAGCTTAGGGGTTTTATTTTACGCACTTTACGATGTCGTTTAGAGGATTTTGACTTGATGTTGACTATTTATGGTTTATGGATTTTACTTTCGATTTAGGGTTTTGAACTGATTTATTTTGGCTTCTGCAATCGAATACTCTGTCGTTTTGTTAAGTGCAGAGATTCGTATAGACGCCTTGTATATCTCTTAGCGGAATACGGCAAGTGTACTGGTTCTGACCCTAGGGTTCAGGACGGGACACTATCGACTGGGCCGACCTGAGCTGCGACCAGCATTGGGGCCAGCAACGTTGATTGTTGATGATTGACGTAAAAATACTTGTCGTATTCGGAAGTTAGTTTTTGGATTCATCACGGAAAGAGAAAAAGTGATTTTCTATAGATGCCATATATGTCAACATGCTACATGGACTTTCTTCATATTGTATAGTAGATAATGGTTTGTATCTTCACTCTTAGTGAAAAATCACAGGCAACATTCCCTCTTTGGACAATGCTCTCTTTCCTCTTTGAGCTTACAAGAATAAGCTTCTTCAAGAAGCTTGTATTCATCCAAGAGAAGATCTCAATGGAAGAGGATATGTCATCAGAAGAGACAAAACTCATTATTTTCTTCCACAGCATAAACAACGGCTAGAAAGTGAATAAAACAAGGGTTTTCATCATTTTCATCTTCCAAATTTCTAACCTACGAGCTCTCAAGTTTTTCTCAAGCTTTTGCTCTCAAAATATTTGTATTATTGCTTATTTTACATTATCTGTGAGAGTGTCTGATTTGTAAAGAAGAAGAGTCTTCTTATTGAGTGAATATTTTGAAGAGCAAGGTGTAGATTGTTGGTCAAGAAGCAAGTGTGCTTCTTGTTTGAAGAAATCCAAGCCTTGAAGGGTTAGTGATGGTGTAGTGGTGCATCATACTCCCAAAAAGAATTCTTTGAGGAGCAAAGAAGTTCTTTGAAGGCTAGACTTCAAGATAGTTGGTTTTCTTGTTCAAAATCTAGGTGTGTTGGCCTAGTTCACCTTCTTGAATTTTATCTTTGATTGTTGTTTATCCCAAGAGAAACAACAATCCCCTTATTCAAAAATCCTTCTTATGAAAATCAACAAGGTAGAGGAGTAGAGTTTTTGACTTGGACTTCTATATATTTGGTGTTCTTTACGCTTCCACAAGTTTATCTTTTTAAAGAACACACCCAAGTATTGGTTTTTCTCATCATTAAGAAAATATCCAAAAAATATCCATACTTGGTGAACACACTATTCAACCCCCCTTCTAGTGTGTTCTAAGAGATCTAACAATTAGTATCAGAGCCTAAATCTTGAGTGTTTGAGTTCAAATAGAAAGATTTGATCTTTTTGAAGCATGGATCCCTTTAGCTTTGAAGATGCCGGTTCTACAAGTGGTGACTCGTCTAGAAGAAGAAGACAAGAGTCACTACTCCTTTCTATTTCAAATTTACATGTCAAAGTGCCTATGCTTGACCCTCTAAATTATCCCCTATGGAAATCCAACATGGAAACACATCTTCGTTCATGTGGATATCGCATTTCGAGAGAGGTGTCTAAAGGTTCCACTATTCCATTTGATGTTGATGATCCTACTCCGAAGGAAGAATTACAATTCGCTATAAATAGCAAAGCTCTTGCTATTTTAAATATCTCTTTATCTCCAAATGAAAGAGCTCAAATACAATGTGTTCAATCCGCTCATGAAGCATGGACAAAGTTGGAAATGATTCATGAGGGAACATCTCAAGCAAGGAAGACAAAGAGGAGACAGTTGATCAAACAATTCTACAACTTCAATGTCCCCAAAGGTGAAAAGATGAAAGAGTCCATCCAAAGATTCACCAAACTTGTCAACATACTTACGGCGGTTGGAAAGAAAATAGAACAAGAGGATCTCAACCGTTGCTTCTTAAATAGTTTAGGAAGAGAATAGAATGCAAAGGTGACGGCCATTAATGAGTCAAAGGATCTTGAAACGATCACGCTAGATGAGCTTTATGGGAATCTCATCACTTATGAAATTCATCTTGAAGCTCAAGAAAAGAATGATCTCATTTGAAGCTCGCCGAAAGCTTTGGCATGCGAGTTGGAGGAGTCGGACGACGAAGTTGGACTTCTCATCCGAGGATTTAAAAGATTCTCAAGGAACAATGAAGATGAAGCCAAGAGGTTCATCAAAGAAAAGTTTTTAAAGGATAAGGACAAAGTGAAGGACCAAGAAAATACATGCTATAAATGTGGAAGATATGGTCACTTCATGAAGGATTGCCGGGTGAGGATCGTACTCAAATGACAAGGAAGCCATCTAGCAAAAGAAAAAGGCTTTGCAAGCGGAACTAGCCCATTGGGAAAGTCTCTTATCCGGGTCCGAAAGCAAAAACGACGACAACAAGAATCTAGCTCTCACGGGAATTTTCAATGATGATCTCGACAAGGAGTTTTATTCTCTCATGGCCATTGAAGATGACATGGAGGTATGTACTAAATCCTCGCATTATAAATTGCAAGATGAAATGGATGATTTAGTTCAAGAAAATGATTTATTAGAAATGAAATATAAACGTGTGAAAAAGGATTTCAAGGCATGCATAAATGAGTATAATGACACACTTGCATTGCAACTAGAGCATGACATTCTATTAACCATGCATGTGATTGCACTAGAGGAGAAGCATGAATTAGTAAAACCAAGTATTCCTCATCAAACCCTTTGGAAAAAGAAAAATCCCCAAAGGGAAAGTGCAAATAAAATTGAGATAGTAAAAGACGCATCTACTACAAGCATGAAACCTAAAATTAAATCTAGTGTCATATATGTGTCTAAGAAGAGAAAATCAAATGACCAAGCATCATCCTTCAAGAAGTCAAAAACCTTCTTGAATAAGCAAAGACACATGCCTAAGGGAAAGACAAATTCAACGAAGGTGTCAAAACCTTCCGTTGAATCCATGGAAAATGTTTCTTTCTTGATTCCAAGGAATGTCATCCCTAAACAGGAGCCACAGAATACGCCATCGCGTAAGCATGATAAAACATTCTTCTCCTCACAAACACATTTACACATGCTTTTATTGCAATAAGAAAAGGCATGTAGGAAGAGTTTGTGGAGCTAAGAATAATAGAAATCTTGTGTGGGTGCCAAAGGGTATAGTAAATATAACTAACCCTCAAGGACCCAAAACAAAAAGGATACTAATGTCATATGGCTCTTTTGTAGGCTCTAGCGCCAAATAGAGAAAGCAAGTACAAGAAAGTCTAATGGGTCGTGACAGTGGATGTTCCAACCATATGACAGGAGACAAATGATTATTCCATAGACTCATTATGCAAGATGGAGGAGTTGTCCACTTTGGAGGTAGCAAAAGCCAAATCAAAGGACATGGTATTATGGGTAATGATTCTTTTTCTCTTAGTGATATTCTATATGTTAGTGGGCTAAGATTTAATTTGATAAGTGTCAGTCAATTATGTGATGCTAATTACGAGATTACGTTTTTGAAAACAAAGTGCATTCTGAAAAATGACAATATTATTTTGTTTGAAGCTTTGAGATTCAAAAAATTTATAAACTTGGCATCAATGACTTGGTTTCACAAAATATATCTTGCCTAGTTGCCAAAAATGACTTGACACAACTATGGCATAGATGTCTCGGACACGTATTTTTAAAACTTTTACGTTTATATGTGAAAGCAAAAAGGACCGAGGCCTTCCAAAAATGAGTTTCGAAAACCAAGACTTATGTGACACTTGTCAAAAGGCAAAGCTTGTGAAAACAAGCTTTAAACCAAAAACAAATATCTTCATCTCCAAACCCCTACAATTACTACATATGGATTTGTATGAGAATGTTGGGACTAAAAGTTTGGGTGGTAAACATTATATATTCATGATAGTAGATGACTATACTTGTAATACATGAGTGATGTTTCTTGGAAAGAAAAGTGATGTATGTAGTGAATTAATTAACTTGAGTAAAAGATTGGAAAATCACATGAATGACACCATTAAAACCATACGAAGTGATCGTGGTGGTGAGTTTGATAGAGATTTTGAAAGAATTTATGCATCCAAAGGATACACTCATGACCTTTTGGATCCTAGAACTCCACAACAAAATGGTGTGGCCGAACGAAAGAATAGAACCCTACAAGAAATGTGTAGGACAACGTTAAATGATTTCGGCTTGACCAAGTATTTTTAGGCTGAAGCGGTAAATGCCGCTTTTCATGTGATCAATCACGTATATTTGAGACCTTACCTAAATGTGACACTTTATGAGCTTTGGAATGGTAAAATTCCCAATATTGGGTACTTCAAAGTGTTTGGGTGTAAGTGTTTCATACTTAACACTAAGGACACTTTGGATAAACTTGACATCAAAACGGATGAAGGTATCTTCTTAGGTTATATCTCAAATAGTATAGCATTTCGTGTTTTCAACAAAAGGAGTCAAAAGGCGGAAGAATCAATCCATGTTAAGTTTAATGAGCCACTCAATGACGACCCAAAATTAACGAGGATAGTGAAGAAAATGAAGTTGATGCTCTGAAGAAGAAATTTTTGATGACATTCCAACGGTTGCTCATTGGCAAGAAATTGTTGATAAGTCTACTAATGGAAATATCTTCATTGATTTGAGAGTAGAGCCTATTGAAGGCACTCCTCCACCAGATGTCCAGGAATTAAGTGAGTTAAATAGATACACTTCTCACACTCATCTTGTTGATACACAAAATATTGAAAATGCATCTCATGTTCCAGAAAATGATGATCATTTGAATTATGATGATTTGTGTCATCCGGAAAGTGATCATGAAAAAGTTGGAGGAGATGTCTCCAACCTTCCTAGATCATTTAAGCATCTCACCCACACGAGTTAGTCATAGGTGGTTTAAATAGAGGTATCACTACACAAAGGAAATATCAAGAGAACGCATTCGTATCTCTCATAGAGCCTAAAAATATTGAAGATGCACTTCTTGATAAAAATTGGATCATGGCAATGCAAGAGGAATTAAAAGAAGTGATGTTTGGGAGTTAGTTCCCAAACCCCTTGATTATCCCATTATAGGTACGAAATATGTATTCCTTAACAAAATGGACGATCAAAGAAATGTCACTAGAAATAAAGCTAAGCTAGTTGATCAAGAATACCGTCAAGAAGAAGGTATTGATTTTGATGAGACATTTGCACCCGTAGCACGTCTTGAAGGCATAAGAATGTTATTGGCATATGCTTGTTATAAAGATTTTAAACTTTACCAAATGGATGTCAAATCCGCCTTTTTAAATGGTGTTATCCAAGAAGAAGTGTACGTCACACAACCTTCTGGATTTGAATGTCATGATTTACCACATTATGTATTCAAACTCAAAAAGGCTCTCTATGGCCTTAAACAAGCTCCTAGAGCTTGATATAAGAGGTTAAGTATCTTTGTTTTAAATAATGGATTTTCAAGGGATAAAGTTGACACCACTTTGTTCATTAAAGAAGAAAGCAAAAAATCAATTGATTGTACAAGTATATGTGGATGACATTATTTTTGGTGCTACTAACAATTGTCTTCGTGAGCAATTTGCTAGCTTGATGCAAGGTGAATTCGAAATGAGTATGATGGGCGAGCTTATATACTTTCTCAGACTTCAAATCAAGCAAACTCAAGAAGGTGTGTATATCTCTCGAACTAAATACACAAAGGACTCGCTCAAGAAGTACAAATTTGGTGAAATAAGACAAGTGATCACTCCAATGAGCACAAGCATGAAGCTTAACAAGGATGAGAAAGGAAAGCATATTGAGGTAAACTTGTATCGTGGCATGATAGGGGTCTACTTTACTTAACTGCAAGTAGACCTGATATATTGCATGCAGTTTGCTTATGTGCTAGATTTCAAAGTGATCCCAGGGAATTGCATCTAGTTGCGATAAACTGTATCCTTGGATAACTTAGGTGTACTTTGAAATTTGGATTGTTCTATCCTAAGAATGTATGTTTTGATTTAAGAGATTATTGTGATTCCGAGTATGCGGGGAATCTTGTTGATAGAAAGATCACATCTGGGACTTATCAATTTCTCAGTGATTGTCTTGTTTCTTGGTTCTCCAAGAAAAAAAATAGTGTAGCTCTTTCCACGGCCGGATCCGAATATATGTCGGCTGCATCATATTTTGCACATTTTCTTTGGATGACTAACACATTAAATGATTATAACATTCACTTCTAAAGTGCCTATATTGTGTGATAACAATTTCGTTATCAATATTGCACAAAATCCGGTTCACCACAGTTGGACTAAGCACGTTCAAGTGAAATCTCATTTCATTCGTGATTGTGTACAAAAGGAATAGTGTTGAATTTGTTCCAACACATGACCAATTGACAGATATCTTAACAAAACCCTTGTCTAGTGATGTATTTGTTTTAATAAGAAGTAGGCTAGGGTTTCTTAACATGAGTTAAAGTTAACCCATCAGGAGCAGGAAGAAAATATTCAAATTTTCAAGCTTGACTCGCATAAAGCGCCTTATCTTAAAGAGTTTAGGCATTCAATGTAACTTTAAGCGCCTAATCTAGACTAAGACACTAGTTCAAAGTGACGTCAAGCGCTTTATGTTTTTAAAACAGTCGTTCGAAGTGGCATTAAGCATTTTAAATAAACAAGGTCACTTGTTCGAAGTGACATCAAGCGTTAAATCCCTCCAACGCAATCGTTCAAAGTCACTTCAAGCGCCTTATCCTTCTTTGAACAGTCGTTCCAAGTGACTTAAGACGCATAATACCACATTTCTCCTCGTCGAACCCAGTGACCCTTCACCTTTTCACGCCAATTGAATGATTTGACCAACGGCGCCGCCAATCCCTCTTCCCACGACGAAGAAGTCATTTCCCACTCTGCCATTACTTTCCCTATGTTCCCCACTTCCCAAGTTAGTTTCACTGCCCTTCTTCTTCTTCTTCCTTTTCTTCAACCTTAAAATCCCACCTTCTCCTGGTATCTCTTATTCAATCCGTCATTCTTTTTCTTTTTCCTCAACTCTATGCAAATTCCATTTTTCTTCCTCTTTTATCACCGAAATCATACTTTCATACCTTCAACAATGGCATCTGCTGAACCTTCAAGGCCTGTCCCAAAGGGACATAAAAGAAAGCAGACCGCAAGGGTCGTTGAGCCCAAAAATTTGGCATCAATCCGCCAAGGGCTCACAAAAGGCTTCCCTTGGATGAAGAAGAAATTTGACACTAATGTCATGAAACCTCCGACTCACGCCGCAAAAGTTACCTATCTTTCTTTACACTCTCATATGTTGTATGAGGAGTGGAAGAGTAGCAACAGGCCGGTGGTGTCTTTGAAACTGATTCAAATTGGTGACTTCACGGAAGCTCACAATGCGAATCAAATCATTGCGCTTTTGATCGACAAGGTTGGACCCAACTTTGGTCTAGAATCGATATGATGTCCTTTTCCAAGAGCTATACCCAGATGTTCTATGCGAATATGTAGATCACCCCAAAAATTCAGTCAAGAATTTTCCATACACACGGTTATAAATGGTACCTCTCTTAGTTTCTCACTGCAAGACATTTGTGATACACTGAGAGTGAGAAATGAGGGGCTAAGTGATTTTTCCGTATTTGACTGTAGTGCCAAATACGGAGTCAGTGAGCAGAATGTCAAATTCAACCTTCAGTACTTGCCCACGAAAAAGACCCATAACATGCCTTTGGTCAATATAATTTTACTTGTTGTGGTCACTTACTGTGTGAATAGGAAAGCGACTAGGAATCCGAGCAACATGAATTTCTATGTCACTTACCGCATTATGCATGAGACATAGTTAAACTTAGGCTGGATTCTTGTGAAGGTAATGATGCTGTCCTTCAGAAGGGATCAAAGGCTCTGTCCTTTGCCAATGTAGTCACAATTTTTATCAAATCCAAGGGCATTGAGATTTCTGAAGGGTCAATGACAAGGGTGGCTAAGACAGATTACTATGATAATTTGAACATCGCCCAAGCCGTTGACTCACAGATGAGAAAGACCACAACATCTACTAACAATGCAGATGAGGTTGATGAAGGACCTCAAGATGGTGAAGGTGGTAGCAATGATATTGAATTGCTATCACGAATTCAGTTTGGAACAAACTATTCAGCAGTTGGAACTCCGTAATGCAGAGCACGAGGCTCGGAATGCACAGAATGAATATCGTATTACAGTTCTTAAGACTGCCTTCTTGCAAGCCATGCCTTGGTTAAAATTCCCTCCTGATTTTGATGATTTAGGGGGAGAAACTGGTGGAGGAGGAGCTAGTGGAAGTGGTACTGGTGGAGGAGCTGGTGGAAGTGGTGATGGTGGTGATCAAGATGGTGGCTCGATGAGTGGTTTCACTGAATTTGCAACAAGTGGAGGTTTCGCCTTTAGGGGCTTCACATCTGAGAGTGGCGAAGCCAGTGGAGCGGGAGACGGTTGCAAGGATACCAATGATTTTAGTTCTAACTTTTGAATGATTGGAATTTTTTTGTTTTATGATGATGACTAGAACAAATTTTCCGTATGCTTGGTAACGATGTAAATGTTAATGAAATTGATTTCTTTTGCTTATGTTGAAATGTAATGATGATGATCTTGATTATTATTATATGCATTATGACACTTGATTTATCATATCCATTTGAGCAAATTTTAGGCATAATGTGAGGGGGAGCATAAGTTAAGGGGGAGTTAACTTTTAAAAGTTACGTACATTGTGAAATCATCAAAAAAAGAGAATGTTAGAATATGTTAAGTTTTGATGATTTGCACAAATGACAATTAGAACGCCTAGATAAGGTGCCTTACATGAAGTGGTTGAAGACCAATACACTTCGAACGCGTATATAAGGCGTTTCATGTGAAGTGTCTGGAAAACAACACACTTCGAATGCCTACATAAGGCGCTTCATGTAAAGTGGTTGTAAAACAGAACACCTCGAACGCCTAGATAAGGCACCTCATGTGTCAAACTGTGCTTCTCTGAAACCGCACACTTTGAACACCTTAACATGCGCTTCATGTGTGTGTCAAAAGTCAAATGTGGCTGTTTCTCTCCCAAAACGGACATGAATATCAAACTAGTTTTGACAAATCTCAGAATCACTTTGAACGAGTATGAAGGCTAAGAACATGCGCTTCATGTCACTTCAAACGAGTGTATTGCCCACAATAGGCGCTTCATGTGACATTGAACCTGCGCTCTTTATTCACTTAAGGCGCTTCATGTCACATTGAGCGCCAATTCTAAATTCGTATTTGGCGCTCCATGTCACTTTGAACGCCCATTTAAAAATAACATCAGGCGCTTCATGTGACTCAAAGTTACAAATGTTTTATGTTGCACTTTCTTATGATTACTTGACGTTTGTATCTTCTCTCTTAGTGAAAAATCACAGGCTACATTCCCACTTTGGACAATGCTCTCTTTCCTCTTTGAGCTTACAAGAAGAAGCTTCCTCAAGAAACTTGTATTCATCCAAGAGAAGATCGCAATGAAAGAGGACATGTCATCGGAAGAGATAAAACTCATTATTTTCTTCCACAGCATAAAACAAGGGTTTTCATCATTATTCGTTTTTCAACTTTCTAACCTACGAGCTCTCAAGTTTCTCTCAAGCTTTTTCTCTCAAAATATTTGTATTATTGCTCATTTTACATTATTTGTGAGAGTGTGTGATTTGTAAAGAAGAAGAGTCTTCTTATTGAGTGAATATTGTGAAGAGCAAGGTGTAGATTGTTGGTCAAGAAGCAAGGGTGCTTCTTGTATGAAGAAATCCAAGCCTTGAATGGTTAGCTGATAGTGTAGTGGTGCGTCATACTCCCAACAAGAATTCTTTGAGGAGCAATGAACTTCTTTGGAGGCTAGACTTCAAAATAGTTGGTTTTATTGTTCAGAGTCTAGGTGTGTTGGCCTAGTTCACCTTCTTGTGTTTTATCTTTGATTGTTGTTTCCCCGCAGAGAAATAACAATTTCTTTATTCAAAAATCCTTCTTGTGAAACCCAAGAAGGTAGAGAAGTAGAGTATTTGACTTGAACATCTATATATTTGCTGTTCTTTACGCTTCCGCAAGTTATTTTTTTAAAGAATACACCCAAGTATTGGTTTGTTCTCATCATTGAAAAAATATCCGAAAAATATATATACTTGGTGAACACACTATTCAACCCCCTTCTAGTGTGTTTAAGGGACCTATCAATAGGCACATATGACTTTCATGGTTTGGTCGACAGATTATCGCATATGATATGTTTATCATTTCACATTTAAATTATGAATTTCTATATGTGCTTAAAATTGTACTAGTGTTTTATTTTTGTGCATTTTGTAGAATCACAGCGTAACATTTCTGCAATTGACGCTCGTAAGTTGGTGATTGCACAGTCTTAGGTAGGAGGGCATGTATCATCGCACTGATAGTCAACCTGTTGATATGTCCAAATAGAGTACTGTATCACCTTATAATAGACCATCTAAATTTCAGACTCATTCTATTGCAAGCCGATCCACCTCTTACTGGACAGCAACACGTTAGTCAGAGTCAGGTCTTCACGTAGATATCCATTATGCATAGACAATGACATTGATATTGAGGAGTACAAGAACTTATTCACTTGGATGCTCATCTGATTCAGTCACTATCCAGTCCATACGCACCACCATCGGCATCGCCACAGACATAAATATCAGATTCACAAACACAACCACCAGTGACTGCATCACAATCTCAGGATCCGCCACAGCCTCCATCATATATGCTACACAAACTGTTATCCTACCGACTCCATAGCTGATAAACCATAACCGGATCGTCAGCTAGTCAATAACAGTCAACGGTTTAATCCCGAAAGTCCAATATATTGAAGCACTGCAGTTCAGCTGCTTGGTGCCTAAGAATGACTGTCCGACCTCAGCAGCACCTCAATAGGGCAACACGACGGCCTTTGCACCTCGGCATTAACTTCAGCGTATGTTCAAATACTGCTCTCCGGACTACTCCATTTAAGGCAAAGTCATGCACTTCGGCAAGGCTCAGCTGCGTATCACAGCAGCTAACGCACTTCGGCAGAAAACAGCTGTGTACCACAGCAAGACGAACCCTATACGATAATACTTCGTGGGACCCTCAAACGGAGATACTTCTTCAATATATCGACTACAACAATTTAGCCTTCCTGAACACGCCAAAGTCACAACGGTCGACCTACTAAGTCACATCAACCGGACTACTGATCAACATCAGCAGACCTACGACGTCCTAGGCTCTCTGCCCTAAACGAAGCTTCTTCCTCAAACTATGATCAGAGTTTTTGGGGTGAGAAAGAAATCTATAAAGGTAAGGAGATCAAGACAAAGAAGGGGAGAGACTGAACAACATACACATACCCCTTGCTCCTCGGCAAACACTGTGAGAGATTCTCAACTTATCCCTTTACATTATAATCTCATTGAAATATGACCCAAACTGACTTGAGTGTCGGAGGGTTTTTCCCGGGGCCAACCCCCCGAGACCTCTAACATGTGTTACATTGTGCAGGATATTTGGCGCTATTCCAGCTACATATTATCAATTCCAGTTGACAGACTTTTTGTGTTAACTGACGAAGTTAAATCGAGGTCATCTTGACCCTTGGTGGAGATCCGGCTTCATCATTTGGCGCTAGAAGGAGGGCCCCCTAGTCCCTTAAGCAAAAACAAAACAGCCAGCAATCACTTATGACAAAAGGCGGACGAGAAGGTTTGGGTGAATCATCCAACCCGCCACGACGTATGGTTACGCGTTCTGCTGCCGCAGAACAGGTATCTCTGGTACCTGAATCGCTTATGCCCAACCCTGATCCTGTCCCCGAAACATCAAAAGAAATAAGGGAAAAGACGATGAAATGTGTGGCTGAAAACATGGAAATGTTCGAGGCCATGGTACGACATCTTAAAGGCAAGCAGCCGGAGCTGCAAAACATGGAGGTAGACCCACCCCCTCCCTAGAGAGAATTATCACAAGGCCATTCCACTAGGCCACATAAAGGATTCATGGCAGACGCCAGGAGACACAGTTTCAAGGCCCCGGCTGGGAAGTCAGAGCATACGTCCAGGCCTCACTTGAGTGTGAGGTCAAAATCGTTGAAAAGCGTTCCTAGGGACGAGGAGGTTCCTCGTAGGCCGAGGGTTTACTACGAAGATCACAGGCAAGAATTCGTGCAGGCAGTCCAGGACAGCCCCTTTTCCTGGGATATTGCTGAATACCTGGCATTCGATAGTTTTAAGGTACCAAAGATGGACACCTATGATGGAACCACCGACCCAACCGACCATCTCTTTCAGTTTCAAACTGCAATGAGTCTCAAAAATATCCCAGACCCGTTGCGTTGCAAGACTTTCCCTTTATATTTGAGGGGGAAGGCCCGAAGATGGTTCCAAGAGCTCCCCTCTAAGTCTGTGAAGTCTTTCAAACAGCTGGCACAAAAGTTTAAGTCACAGTTTGCATCCAGCACTCCATTCGTAAAGAATTCATCCCACCTAATGACCTTGAGGCAAGGACCAGGTGAATCCGTGTCGCTACAGGTTAGTGACAGAAATGAAGGCGTTATAGCTGCCGCCTTTATTAATGGGTTACGGGCAGGTCGCCTTTTCTCGCAGTTAGCTGAGGAAGGGCCTACCACCTTAAGAGAGTGCCTAGAGAAGGCTCATCAGTTTGCCCGAGGAGAGGAGGCAAATAGATTAAAAAGGGATGCTGAGCATTCAGCCCGGCAGGAAAGCTGCCCCAGCTCGAAGAAGGAAGACCAGCGCCATGAGGGAAAAAATCATGATCGACGCAGCACGTATAATCGAATGGGCGGAAAAGATAAAGGTAGTAGGGAAGGCTTGCCACTGTTGGCTTCACAACAATATATTTTGGCTGTCATGGAAAAAGAGGGGCTAAAAACAGAGCCAGAGCCTATGAACGGGCCCAAGGGGAAGAGGAATCCTAAACATTATTGCCACTATCATAGAGATATCGGGCACGATACGGAGGAATGCAGGCAGTTGGCTCAGGCTATCAAACGACTTATCAAACAGGGGCATCTAAAACAATTTTATGACCCTCGGATGCGCCTAAACAACCGCCAGGATTATAGCGGGGCTCCCCAGAAGGACAAATGCCGTCCCGAATATCCACCCCGGCACTACGGAAATGAGGATGATGGAGAGCAAGGGAGGCGAATGGCTGTAGGCCAGCCCCAGGTCAACGCTATTATATATACAATTTCTGGAGGCCCACCTCATTCTGGTCAAGGAGCACCTAGTTCCTCGGAAACCTCATCAGAACCCTCAGCCAAAAGAGCCAAGATGGCGAAAGAGCTGACTTATGGTCCCGAAGACCCCATTCCCCTGGATTCCAACAACACAGGTTTGGTGGTAGAGATATGCATGCACCTTCCTCCGGACAGGGTGGTACAGGTCCGTCGCGTTTATGTGGACACTGGCAGTGCCGTAAACATAATGTTTTACTGAGTCTATCAGCAGCTGGGGTTACCTGATTCCTTGATGAAAGCGGTTACCTCATCGCTGTATGGCTTCACCGGAGCTGCAGTGCGGCCAGCAGGTTTGGTCACCCTCAGCTGCAGCTTTGGTAAACCTCCCGCTTATCGATGCATATGGATAGACTTTCTGGTTGTCAAAGACATATCCCCCTACAACATCATATTGGGACGCCCCGCCTTGGTGGCATTAGAAGCCATTGTGTTGCTCTTGCACGTTAGCATGAAATTTCCCACTCCGGGGGGAGTGGCCACAATCCAAGGTGACACGCAAGTAGCACAAAGCTGCTACGCCATTGCCGCCAAGGAAGGTGAATCGCCTCAGCAGGTCAATCTTGACGAGCTGATACCATTGGGCGAGGAGCGTTTACAATCAGACGATGCAGTGCAGGACTTCATCCTCGATCCAAGTAGACCTGAAAACATCTTAAAAATTGGGACTTGGATGCCATCCGAGCTGCTAGTTCAGCTGCAAGATCTGTTGAGAGAGTTTGCAATTATCTTCGCCTGGACTGCGGAGGACATGCCGAAGATACCTCGACATCTGGCTGAGCACAAGCTAAATGTTGACCCTCTGGCAAGGCCTGTAAAGCAGAAGAAAAGGCATTTCGCTCCAGAACGGAACAGAGTCGTTGAAGAGGAAGTTAGGAAGTTGCTAGCCATAAAGTTCATTATGGAAGTACTTTTTCCAGTCTGGTTAGCTAACCCAGTGGTAGTCCCTAAACAAGACGAGTCCTGGAGAATATGTATAGATTACACTAACCTCAACAAAGCATGTCCGAAAGATTGTTATCCACTTCCAAAAATTGACAGGCTGGTTGATTCAACACTTGGGCATGAAATCTTCGATTTTTGGACGCCTTCAAAGGATATCATCAGATCCTCATGGCGTTGATGGATCAAGAAAAGACTGCTTTTATAACCGAGTCAGGGACTTACTGTTATGTGACTATGCCTTTCGGGTTGAAGAATGCGGGGGCCACTTATCAACATCTAGTCAACTCCCTGTTCAGTGAGCAAATTGGCCGGATAATGGAGGTTTATATTGACGATATGCTGATCAAGACTAGGACTCTTGGTCAATATATAGGAAATTTAAGGGAAGTTTTTACTGTGTTGAGAGAATCACGCATGAGACTAAACCCGAGAAAATGCATCTTTGGGGTACGCACTGGGAAGTTATTAGGGTATATGGTCTCCAAAGACGGGGTGCAGGCAAACCCCGCTAAAATAGAGTCTTTACAAAACATGCATCCGCCGAGGAACGTAAAGGAGGTGCAGAGGTTAACTGGTCGAATAGCCGCACTAAGCAGATTCCTGTCCAAATCAGCCGAAAGATCCCTCCCCTTTTTCCAGGTCCTGAAGAAAAAGACGGCTTTCCAATGGGATGAACAATGTCAGAAAGCCTTCGACGATTTGAAATCCCACCTAGCCGAAGTACCGATGCTCACCTCACCTCTGCCAGGGGAAGAATTATACATATATCTATTGACGTGCAAAGAAACAGTTAGTGCGGTACTGCTCAGGGAGCAGGATAGTGTACAAAGGCCCATATATTTTGCCAGTAAAATTCTACATGGGCCCGAAGTAAGATATCCCAACGCCAAAAAGATAGTTTTGGCACTCGTAGTGGCGGCAAGGAAGTTCAGACCCTATTTACAAGCTCATCCTATCATAGTGGTCACTGACCAGCCTTTGAAACAAATCTTATCAAGACCGGACACATCTGGCCGAGCTGCTAAGTGGGCCGTGGAGCTCACAGAATATGACATCCAATTCAAATCAAGGACTTCCATCAAAGCCCAGGAACTGGCTGATTTCCTAGCCGAAGGGATATCCGTGGAGGAAGAAGTTAAGACAATTGGCGAATGGACATTGTACGTGGATGGTTCTTCCTCCAAGGATGGTTGTGGAGCAGGACTCCTGATCATCAACCCCAACCAAGAAGACTTCGAGTACGCCTTGCGGTTTGACTTCGAGTCAACCAACAATGAGGCAGAATACGAAGCCCTCATAGCAGGGCTAGGCCTTGCGAGAAAGTTGGGGGCATAACGAATCATATCCCAAAGTGATTCTCAGCTAATTGTTTCACAAGTGAATGGGGACTATGAAGCCAAAGAGGAAAGTACGAAAAAATATCTGGCCAAAGTGCTGCAGCTCGGACAAGCATTCGAACACTTCAGCATAGAGCATATCCCCAGGTCTGCCAACAAAAGGGCCGACGCGTTGTCTCAGCTGGCATCATCCACTTCAACCACTTTGGAGAAGAAGATAGTTGTGGAGCTGGTAAAGCACCGTGCCTATAATGCAAATGAAGTGCTGCAAATAGATCACCGCAGCACCTGGATGGACGACCTCGTTAATTACTTACAACATGGAGTTCAACCTGAGGACAAGCGAGCGGCCCGACACCTCCGACTGCAAGCCACCGAGTACGCCCTTTTTAATAACTGCTTGTATAAAAAAATCATTTTCCCAGCCTTGGTTAAAATGTGTGCCCCATGAGGAAGGAGATTATATCCTCCAAGAGCTACATCAAGGAATCTGTGGAAACCATTCCGGTGCTCGGTCATTGGCAAGGAAATGCTATCTGGCTAGATACTACTGGCCCACTCTGCGGCGGGATACGGAGGAATTAGTCAAAAAGTGCCCAGCATGCCAAGTCAATTCAACCATGACGCATTTGCCAAGCCAGGAGCTCTCTTCTATTTCAAGTCCCTAGCCGTTCATACAATGGGGAATAGACCTTGTCGGCCCTTTGCCCCAAGCTCCAGGATCAGTCAAATTTCTGGTCGTCACCATTGATTACTTCACCAAATGGGTGGAAGCGGAACCCTTGGCTATGGTAACGGGAAACCAGATCAAGAAATTCTTATGGAAGAACATTATTTGTCGCTTTGGCCTCCCAAGGATTCTTATATCAGATAATGGGAAGCAATTCACTGAAGACCCTGTTAAGAGCTGGTGCGTTGAGCTCAAGATTGAACAACGATTCACTTCAGTAGCACATCCCCAAGCTAATGGACAGGTCGAGTTAGCCAACAGAACGATAAAGGATGGGTTGCGCAAACGCTTATATCAGATCGGAACGAGCTGGGTGGATGAACTTCCTAGTATATGATGGGCATATCGAACTACCCCATCCACCTCAACCAAGGAAACACCATTCTCCTTGGTATATGGCACTGAGGCGGTTATCCCAGCCGAGATTGGTTCCAGCTCTACCCAAACAGATTGCTATTCTGCCGGGACTAACGATCAAGAATTATGAATAAATTTGGATGAACTGGAAGAAAAGAGGGATCGGGCCCGCATCTGAATGACCCAGTACAAAAATTTAATTGCGCAATATTATAACTCCCGTGTACGACCGAGATCCTATCAGGTGGGGGATTTAGTGTTGCGAAACAACCAGGCAAGCCGTGCGGCACCCTTGGGGGCTCTTAACCCTAGATGGGAGGGACCTTATCGAATAGAAGAGGCACGCACGAATAGGGCTTATAAGTTGCAAACCCTAGAGGGCAAGACCCTACCGAGGACTTGGCATACCACCCATCTGAGGCTCCTACATCAGTAAAAATTCCCATCTTAGCAGGCCTGGGTTTTCCTCCCAGAAAGCCCTTTGGTAAAAATCTTCTTCACCAATGACAGGGAAATGTAAGTTGTTGCCTGTGGTGTTTGAAATCAAATGAAGCAACAATCATAGCAATGCTAATTCGCGGCTCATTCGATTCTTTTAAACGGATTAAGTATCTATTGTCATCAGCAAAACAAAGCATGGATAAGTTATATTCAAATCATGCGTGTCTGGGCAAAGACGAAAGTCGAAGACAAATACTTGCATAACTATGAATCTCTCATAGAGCAAGTCGAAGACAAATACTTGCATAACTATGAATCTCTCATACAGCAAGTCGAAGACAAATACTTGCATAACTATGAATCTCTCATAGAGCAAGTCGAAGACAAATACTTGCGCAACTATTTAAAGTAGCAAACTACTAACATAGAGCAAGTCGAAGACAAATACTTGCGCAACTATTAAAAGTAGCAAACTACTAACATAGAGCAAGTCGAAGACAAATACTTGCGCAACTATTAAAAGTAGCAAACTACTAACATAGAGCAAGTCGAAGACAAATACTTGCACAACTATTAAAAGTAGCAAACTACTAACATAGAGCAATTCGAAGACAAATACTTGCATAACTATGAATCTCTCATAGAGCAAGTCGAATACAAATACTTACGCAACTATTAAAAGTAGCAAACTACTAACATAGAGCAAGTCGAAGACAGATATTCACCATCCAGATAAAAATGTTGTCATTAAACGAGTACTGTTATTTGAAGGTACAAGAAAATCCCTATACTATTGCTTCTCTCCCTGATCGGCTCCTCTGAGGTCGGCACCTTCTTGAAACTGGTCAAAGAGCCTCTCGAATATAGCTTCAGCTTCAGGGTTATGAAGGGCAGCAAGTTCGGGATGAATTTTATCTAAGTCCGGATAAAACTCCTGGCATGAGTCAATTGCAGAAGTCTGTCCCAAGGCTAAAGCTGCAGCTTGCATCCTCATCACATTTTCTTCAAAATATTCCGATCTCCTGAACTCAGCCACTGCGGACGCCTTGATTTCTTCAGTTCGGGCTTCGAGCTGAGTAATGAGCTCATCCTTGCTTTTCTTCTCCGACTCAAGTTGATGAGTCAGGATGTCTTTGGTCTGCTCCTCCGCTGCAAGCTGCTTGGCCAGGACATCCACCTGCGAATTAACTGCTGCCAGCTGAGCGTCGGACTCCTCTTTTCCTTTCTTCAGATCGGAATTTTCAAATCTTAAGGAGTCCAACTCCGCTTGCGTTAAGTCCATAACCGACCTCAGTGAGTTCAGCTCATTTTCCATCTCATCCAGTTTAGAATTGTTGGGCTTCTCCGATTCTGCAAACGTGTCATTAGCCCTCTTCAGCCTGACGTTGTCCTCCGAAAGTTTCACCACCGACCTGTGCAGCTCCTCAGCTCTATGCAGCTTGTCACATTCTTGAGCACGATACTACAACGATTATTGTTGTCAGTACATCGTCAAAATAATAAGTGAGAAAGGATTATGGAGCTCAAATGTGCGAAACAAAAGAACTTACCAAGGACATGTTCGTATAAAAGGCATCCAGGGCAGTGTCCCAGCCCTGGCAAGCAAAAAGGTCCCCATCCACAGGCAGGACAGGCAAATCTGCTAACTTCCTTGCCACACCAGGGTGACCAGCAGAATCCGTGACCCCGAACACCAAATTTTTCCATCTCCAATGGAACTGATGAGAAGGCTCCCCCTTGTAGGGCATTTTCCCAAAAGGATTACGGGGGGAAGCCTCTCCCGAATTGACTACCACCCCCCAGTAGGGACATCCTTGAGGTCCCGGATGAACACTACTTTTGGGTGAGAGATAGGAACGGAGGCAGTTTGTATGGCACGTGCCGGGGCGGGGGTTGGAATATCAGCCTGAGCAGACAGGTTTAAATTGGGAGTAGGTGCTTGAAGAGCGGGGACGTCTTTGGTTGGTACGGCGGATGGAATCTCTTTGGCCTGAGAAGCCTTGATAGCGACCTTGGAACTGGGGGTAGGCCTTTTGATCCTCCCCCCAGCATTTCTCCCAGATCTGAGGGGCAGGGTTAGAACTCCAGAAGTCTGCTCCCTTGAAGATTGAATTTCTTGGGGAAGAGACCTATGGAAGGAAGCGGAGTCATCGGCAGAAATTTTGGCTGCAGTGGGAGAACTTGAATTAGGAGCGGAGAAGTCAAACAAGCTGGATAACAGCAACCATAAAGAAAACGCTCTTCCCTTACCTTGTTTTAAAGAAGAGATGGCGGAGGGGGCAGGCAAGGCCTCAAGAGAAGGTTGATCAGAAGAGGAAGTTGACTCCCTTTCTTTCCTCTTCTTGGGATTTGATTTCTTAGGGCTCTCAGACACCATGACTCCTTGAAAAACACAGGCAACAAACTATTCAGAAAATATCCACAACATCAAAAACGGTCGGTACGCGAACGAAAATATGAACATACCCCAGATTGAGGCCAAGGCCGTGGAGCCCAGAGCTTCATACTGATGAAGGGACCCCATGTGGTATGGATCAGCCGCCCTCACAACTGACCTTTTTACTCTTTTCCAATCTACAGCCTGGGGAAGACGCAACAACCTGTTGGCTTCCTTGCAGAACGTTTCGCTAGGCCTTTTATTATTTGCGGGGCCCAACCTCCATAGGGCTCTCTCAGGCAACCCTGTGGCTTTGATAAAAAAGAACCTCCCTTTCTAGTTCTTGACAGAGGAAGGGATGTTTATAGCATGGTTTATTACTTTATTAGTGTGTCTCCTGCTAAAGTAATACCAGCTCTCTTTGTGTTTACACACGAACATCCCCCGAAAAACACCTAAGTCAAAATCAACCTCAGCTGCTCTCAAATAAAGTAAATAGCTAGCGATGAATTTTAGTCCGTTGGGCATGATCTGTGGGAGTCTAAGCTGAAAAAAGTTAAGAATTTCGAAAAGGGGGCCGGGGACAGGAAGGTCGAACCCTGTCCTAAAATACTCATCATAAACCGCCTCGTACCCAACCGGTGGGTCATACGCAGATTGATGAGGAAGAGGCAGAATTGGAGAAAAAATGTCTACGTCAATATCAAACTCATTACAGAGAAGAGGGATGTCTTCGACGGTTAGAGTACATAGTGAAGATTGCACAGGAGGAGAAGGAGAACCCCTATCGAGAGAGGGCAGGGGTACTAGGGCAGAGGACAAAGAGCCCACCAAAGAAGGTCCGCCGGTACGGCGTAGCCTCCGTAAAGGGCGGTTGTCCCGGTCAGATTCGGATGCCTCATGGGAGGTTTGGACCTCATGGTCACCCTCCACGTCCTTCGGATAAGAAGGAGTATATTTGTTCTGAGAGTCTGAAGAGGACGGGGCGAAACAGTAGAAGCCATGAGCGAATTGGAGCTTACAGAGAAATGAGGGATCAAAACTAAAAAGAAGGAACTTCAGAGAAGAAGAAAGAGCAGTTCGACAGAATAGCAGAATAACTGGTTAGGCGAAATAAGGAAGGAGGAAAAATTGAAGCAGGGAAATTGTTGCTATTTATTAGTAAGGAAAACAAGAAGCCCCATTTTTTCATTTGAAACACGAACGGGCAGGGGTTCATGAATTTCTCTCTCTTGGGGATGAAACCGCCGGAAAAGTAATAATGAGGTGTCGAAATTAGCGCCCACCTTGAAAATATAAATTACCGCGGTTAGTAAAGGGTGGACACGTCGGAGGACTATTAAAGCAAAGATTTGTCTGCCTTCGCAGTTCAGCTCAGCCACACAAAATCTGGGAGCAAATGATAAACCATAACCGGATCGTCAGCTAGTCAATAACAGTCAACGGTTTAATCTCGAAAGCCCAATATATTGAAGCACTGCAGTTCAGTGGCTTGGTGCCTAAGAATGGCTGTCCGACCTCAGCAGCACCTCAATAGGGCAACACGACGCCCTTTGCACCTCGGCATTAACTTCAGCGTATGTTCAAATACTGCTCTCCGGACTACTCCATTTAAGGCAAAGTCATGCACTTCGGCAAGGCTCAGCTGCGTATCACAGCAGCTAACGCACTTCGGCAGAAAACAGCTGTGTACCACAGCAAGACGAACCCTATACGATAATACTTCGTGGGACCCTCAAACGGAGATACTTCTCCAATATATCGACTACAGCAATTTAGCCTTCCTGAACACGCCAAAGTCACAACGGTCGACCTACTAAGTCACATCAACCGGACTACTGATCACATCAGCAGACCTACGACGTCCTAGGCTCTCTGCCCTAAACAAAGCTTCTTCCCCAAACTATGATCAGAGTTTTTGGGGTGAGAAAGAAATCTATAAAGGTAAGGAGATCAAGACAAAGAAGGGGAGAGACTGAACAACATACACATACCCCTTGCTTCTCGGCAAACAATGTGAGAGATTCTCAACTTATCCCTTTACATTATAATCTCATTGAAATATGACCCAAACTGACTTGAACGTCGGAGGGTTTTTTCCGGGGCCAACTCCCCGGGACCTCTGACCTGTGCTACATTGTGCAGGATATTTGGCGCTATTCCAGCTACATATTATCAATTCCAGTTGACAGACTTTTTGTGTTAACTGACGAAGTTAAATCGAGGTCATCTTGACCCTTGGTGGAGATTCGGCTTCATCAATAGCCAACTCGACAAAGCAGTATGTCGCGACCTGGACCTAGACGTAATGCAAAACCTCGTAAATGTGGGGGAAGCGGACATTTAGTACAGAATCAGTATTTTTTCTATATCGTTATGTATGATGGCTACAATTTGGCCGTATATAATGTGATATTGTTTATCTTTTTTTAAACATTTATGTTTCTGTTTTCTTTATAAAATTGAACTGTTAAAAGAATAAACTATTAAATAAACTATTACATTCCTAAAAAGGGTAACCTAATGAAGCATAAAACATCATAAAAGAAAAGACTAGTTCCGGATTATGTGGCTGACCATATACCGTCTAAGCTTAAGTTTCTTGGGCGGTGAATGATCCTCCGTCTAATGTCTCCAGCGTGTTTCCTCAGCGTAGTCTTCCAATATCAGGCAAATGCCAAAGGATATCATTAGCAAGGCTGCTTGAATCCCATATAACTTTTAGTCCTGTAATCGTGCCATACACGAATACCTCCAAAACTAGTCATTAGAACAGTGCTCAAAGCCAAAACCAGACCAACTGAGAACACAATGAGAGAGGGTCTGCCATGCTTTTCTATGGCTCCTTGAATTATCCCTAGACCTACAACTGAGCCAACAAAACAAGATGCAGAATATACGCCCGCGGCGTCAATGTGCTCCATTCCAAGCAGTATATATTGAAATGCTGACATTGAAGATGAAAAGAACACCATGAATGAACTAGTGGCTGATGTTACCTGCATGGTGAATTAATCCCAAATAGCATGTCAAAAGTTTTGTATGAGTAGGCTGATGGGAAGACGCAGGAGGGAAGAAAAATTAATTGCCTAAGTACTTACTCTAGGTGGTAAGCCGACTTGTAAAAGGAGTGGACTTATAAGCATTCCACCTCCGATGCCAAAGGTTCCACCCAAAGCCCCAACTAAGAGTCCCATTGCAGGGTACATGATCTTGTTGGGGACTTTCACATTGGTAACGCCGTCTAACTCCTTAAAAGAAAAAAGGGACATGTATGTAAATCATTATAGGAAATGAAAAATGTAAGTATGAAGATTACTATATACCTGATGATTGCACAAACTTCCTCTGGTATACAACATCCATGAAGTCAGAATTATGGCAAGAGGAACTTGTACTGCTGAGATGATCCAATATCCCACCCCACAAGATCTAAGGGTTATAAGGCCCTGTAGATACACAGACGAAACATTCACTAGATCAACAGTTTGAATCAGAAAATGGAGGGCACAATTTTCTTCATTACTTCAAGGATCAAAGTAATATTATTTGCAAAGCCAAAAATCAAAACATAAGCTATTTCATAGAAGTAAAAGCATTAGGTAAACTTGTGGGAATAGAATGTCAGAATATCTGGAACCACGTAAGTTATAAGTGACAGTATGGACCGATGCATTAGTATCCAACGCAACGTGGAATATCCACTTTAGGGTAATTGACAATCAAAGAACAGAACAAACTACAGCTACATCACATGAGGGGGAGAGAAGGCTATATTTTATATCCATGTAAGTTTCGTATATCAGAGGTAAAGAACACGAAACTGGGAAAACCAAAAGAAAAACAGAAGAAAGAGGTCATACCCTTCTATAACGATTTCCTCGAAAAAGGTAAAGAAGACAGAAAGAGAACCATATCATAGCTAGCACTGCTAAATCCCCCCATGGAATGTCAAATTCGCGCTTTTTTTGTCCCTCACAGCTGTCTCTGCTAATCCCTTGCGATTCCAGCTTCCAATATTTAACCCCTGATTTCAATGTCTTAAAGGTAGACCAAACAAGAACAACAACAAAGATCATTGTGATTAACCACTCGGGAAAACTGATGTTGCAGATGACTCCAACACTTACTCCTAGCAAACTGCATGGCTCTAACAGTAGTGCTATGTCGAAATCAATCAACGGCTTATCCCCATTGTGCTTTAACATGCTGCTAACGACATTAGGAATAGAACTCCCTGTGACCATGAGTGCGGAAAAACTTGTGGCTGTTTTGAGGTCTAATCCACCTACCATTGTCAGAATTGGTATGAACAGTCCGCCTCCACCAATTCCTCCGGCACTTGATAAAGATGCCGCGACAAAGCACAGGAAACCAGCTATTATCGCCCTTCTTATAATGAAATGTGAGCTGGAGTCTTGGGATTCTCCTTGCAGATCAATTCTTGTTCTAACAGTAGTATGCAATAATTGATCTAACATCTTTGGGGTCGCAACTTCTTGTGATTCTTTTGCATGGGAAGGACAGAAGATGCTTAGGTGAATGACTAGAAGAAATGCAACTTTAAAGCTGTTCTTCATATTAATTGTTCTAGCAACGAGCTCTATGCACTAGGAATTCGTTTAGTAAATGGTGATCATTTATAGAGAAAAAAAAAGCATACAAAGATTCATTAGTATGGAAGAGACTGAAATTTGACCGGGAGGACGGGTATTGAGCAACTGATAAGGTTGTTGTTTTGTGATCTTGAGCTCACAAGTTTAAGCCTCAGAAACAGACTGTTTTGTAAAATGAAGAATAAGATTGGATACATTCGATCGCAAAGCGATCTGATCTCTGTGAACCATGTGTAAATACATAATATAAATGGACTTATAGCGGACAGTCTTATAAAAAAGAAAATAGTGCGCCTTGCATGTGTTGAGTCGGCTAATCAAATAAGTGCCAAATGTTTTCAGTAGGAAGGTTGACTAAAGAACTGACAACATTCGTCATATTATATAATTCTAGTTTTTTATTAATTGGAGAACCTGCGTCCCAGATTAAAACAATAGCTTGGCTACCTGAGGGTTACAATCCTTAGTCGTATTATGATTTGTCAAAATAAAAGATACACTTGGTCCCTTAGAACACCCTAGAAGGGGGAGTTGAATAGTGTGTTCACCAAGTATGGATATTTTATGGCTATTTTTCGTTTTGAAGTGCAACCAATACTTGAGTGTGTTCTTTAGAAAAAATAAAGACTTGAAAGAAAGTAAAGAACACAAGTATGTATAGAGGTTCAATTCAAATGACTCTACTCCTCTACCTTCTTGATGTTTCACAAGAAGGATTTTGAAATGGGGATTGTTATTTCTTTTGGGAGAAACAACAATCAAGAACAAAATCCAGAAAATAGAAAAACTAGGCACCTTGCCTAGACCACAACTAAGAAGTCTAACCCTTTGAAGTTTAGCCTCCAAAGATCTTCTTTACCCTCAAAGAAATCTTGTAGGGAGAATAGTGCACCACACACTATCAACTAACCCTTCAAAGTCTAGAAATCTCAAACAAGAAGCACCCTTGCTCCTTGACCAACTGTCTACCCAATCTCTCACAATATGATCTCACCAAGAAGAAGACTCTTCTTCTCCTTACAATAAACACTCTCAACAATAAAGTAAAATGTACAAATTATTACAAGTATTTTGAGAGCTTGAGCTTGAGAGAATTTGAGAGCTTGCAAAGTAGAAAGTTGGAGAAGACAATGGAAGAAACCCTTCTTTTATCAACCTCAATGTTTCTTCCCGTTTGAAACCCTCTGCACTGACATTAATGGATTTTGGCATCATGTGTTGGTGAGTCCTCATCATTGGAGATCTCCCTTTGGCATGTAGCAACATTCTTGGAGAGATTTCAAAATGAATGCCAAGAAGGAAACCTGAATTCTTCAGCAGAGAGGAACCTGTGAAAAAGACACTAAAAGGGGAGGGTACAAAGAGTCAACTAATGTTAAAAAGTGAAGTTTGAGACCTTTGTAACGTTGGTCACATGAAGCGCCTAATGTGCCAAAAGCACAGGCGTTCGAAGTGACATTGAGCGCTTGATGTGAAAATGAACAGTCGTTCGAAGTCACATCAAGCGCTTAATGTGGGCTTCTTAAGGCGTTCGAAGTCACATGAAGCGCCTAATGCAGCCCTTCATGCTTGTTCGAACTAACTCTGACTTTTTCTCAGAGAAAGTACTTAGGAGTACGTGCCCATTCAGGGAAAAAGTACTTTTGGCTTGGTGGACAGCATAAAGCGCCTAAAGAGGCGTTCAAAGTATTCGCACTTTTCAACATGCCACATGAAGCGCCTAATCAGGCGTTCAAAGTATCCTGATTTTCAAACATACACATGAAGCGCCTAATATAGGCGTTCAAAGTGTACGCACATCCAGACACTTCACATAAAGCGCCTAATGTAGGCGTTCGAAGTGTACTGGACTCCACCAAGGTACATTAAACGCCTAATGTAGGCGTTCGAAGTATACTGACTTCAAACAACATACATGAAGCGCCTAATCCCTTGTTTAAAGTGCCAAATTGTGCAAATCATCAAAACTCAACATATTCTAATACACTTTAGTGCCGTGAATTATTAATTCATTCAGCCTGCATGCATTGGTCTGCTAACGAATTCTGTTTGGCTGTTTGTAAATTTGGAATGAGCTTCCGGTAAGATCAAATGACATAATTCTTTTATTCACTCTTTTATTAATTGGTCGATCTCATTTATGTTACCATTTTAATCTTATAAATTTACGCTGAATAACAATGTTGAATTCTTTTATTATTGAAGGAATACTGGCATTTGGCAGGGATTCTGTTAAAGATATGGCAGGCTTGGTCAAGGAAGAGCAAGAAGAAAGCAGGCTGAAAGAGTTGGATGATAACAAACGGGAGTGCAGTAATCCAAAAAGCAGATCATCTGGACCGTTAAATAGCTTGATTCACGGTGTTCATTAGTTGCGTTGAGTACTAACAGCTTAAGGCATAGATCACGTGATGGGCTGAAGGGGTAACGAGTTGAAGCAGAAGAATGAAGAAGGAAGAAGAGGAAAGCTGGCGGGAAGATTAAAATGAGAGTGAAATTACAGTGTTACCCTTATGGTTTATATTATATGACAGTTAGTTAGTGATGACTTTCTTGTAATTTCATGTATTCTTCTGTTAAACTGTCTTCTTCCTTGTATGAGGTTTGTTCGACGAAATGCAATCAATAACAAGAAAATATTTTTGAGCGGTTATCTTTTTCTTTCTCTCCTCCTTTGCACATTTTCTTGTGTATTCTTCTCATTTCCTATCTGGTGTTTCAGTTTGTGATCAATTACGTTTTGATTCGGAGTCGTGGTTTGATGAAGTTTAGTGGCTTGCAAGAACAGCTATGAACTTCAATTGATTTTGTTTCTTAATTTTCACATGGTATCAGAGCCGTTAATTGTTTGATTAATGAACTTTGGCACGTTCATGGCTTCAAATCAAGGTTCTCTTAGCAGTTCAAATAATTCTCCAATGAATATGATGTCTGGTGCATTTGGTCCGTCAGAAGATCTATTGTATATACATCCAGGGACAGTCCTTCCCTGGTGCTTGTACAACCATTGTTAATAACTATCATGGATGGAGCATAATATTTCGTAGAGCACTTGAATCAAAGAATAAGGTTGTTTTCATCACAGATAATATTTCCAAACCTATGGAAACTAGTCGTAAATTTGCTGCCTGGACCAAGGCAAATAATATGGTTGCTTCTTGGATTGTGAACTTTGTTGTACCTTTTATTGGACAAAGTGTGACGTGGTTTGATGATAATTTAGACGTTTGGAATGATTTAAAACACAGATATGGTAATGCTGATGTGTTTAGGTTGTCGGACTTACAGAAGCAATTTTACGCTACTAAGCCAGAGGATGGCTCTGTGACTGAGTACTACACAAGACGTAAAGTCCTGCGGGAGGAACTCATGGTGTTGAGAGTCATTCCTAATTGCGTATGCAATAGATGTATATGTAACATATCCAGTCAAATTAACAAATTCATAGAAGATGATCATGTTATCATATTCATAAAAGGACTTAATGACGAGTATGAACCTGTAAAACCGCAAGAACTGCTATCTAGTCTGTTGCCGTATTCAAAGACAACGTTTGCTATGGCAGTAAAATTGGAGAGAGAGTTGCACTATTCTGGAGGTCAAAACCAGTTTTCAAATAATCAGTCACTTGTCTTAACACTAATGGTATGCCTAGGCAAGAAAACTATGGATTTAGAGCTGTAAGTCCCAATGGGGGTAGTGTTGGTTGTCAGAAATCCGGGGGTAGAGGTGTTAGGAGAGAATTACAAAACCAGAAGTCTGTTTATAATTCTAAAGCCCCTGTATGCACACATTGCAACATGATAGGACATATGGTGGACAGATGTTATAGAAAGCGTGGGTTTCCCCAAGGATATAAGGGTAAAAGACAAGTGAATTGTGTAGGTAATAAGGCCAAATATGCACCAAGATTCGGCTGTATATACTCAATCTGATTGTGACACTTATCAGGCTAATGATGTTGTAAATGACAATGTTACATTGACTTCCAGACATATGACTCCTTCTTTGACACAAGAACAGTATGTGCAACTGATTGGTTTACTACAGGAGCACAAGGACAGAGGGATTTTGATGAGTCCAGGTGTTGCAGAAGTAATAAAAAACCAGCATGCTGTATTGTCAGCTCAACAGGTCAATGATTCTGGTAAGTGGAAAGATAATGTAATGCCTAACATTTTTAACATGTGGATATTGGATTATGGTGCTACAGATCATATTTGCTGCTCCCTTTCTCTCTTTGACTACTATCAACCTGTACTTGGCATGTCAGTTAAACTACCCAATAATCAATCAATCACTACTAAGCATATTGGGATAGTGAGTGTTTTTCCTAACCTGAAGCTTCATGATGTACTACATATATCTTCTTTTGCCTTTAACCTACTGTCACTTAGCAAACTTACAATGACTGGTGATATTGACTTATCATTTCACTCCAATATGTATTATATTCAGGATCATGTGAACAAGAAGATGATTAGTTCAGCTGAGGTGTACCATGGTGTGTCCCCTAGAAAAACAGAGAACACTACCCTTCCCTATCTCACATTCTGTAACTCATTCCCCTTTTTCTCTCATTCACATGGATATTTGGGCCCTTATAAACACCCCACCATGTATCAGCAATGTTATTTTCTTACTATTGTGGATGATCATAGTAGATATTGCTGGATATATATGATGAAAGCAAAGTCAGAAACTAAAGATAATGTGGAAAGTTTCTGGAATTTTGTACATGTACAGTTCAATGCCAATATAAAAATGATTAGAACTGACAATGGCCTTGAGTTCAAAATAGATTCATTCTTTTCTTCCAAAGGCGTTATATATCAGACAAGTTGCATGTATACACCTCAATAAAAAGGCATTGTTGAAAGGAAACAACATATATTGAATGTGTCTATAGCGCTTAAACTTCAATCTCATATTCCTACTCCTTATTGGAGCTTCTGTGCACAACATGTTGTGTATTTGATAAATCTGACCCCTACTCCCATACTGAATCAAAAGACTCCTCATGAGATGCTTTATAATAATGCTCTTTCTTACAGTAATCTCAAGGTCTTTGGTGTCTTTATTATGCCACCATCATCGCACCTTCTAAAAACAAACTCAGTCCTAGAGCCAGGAAAAGCATTTTTCTAGGACTATCTCACAGTACCAAAGGATATCTTCTTCAAGATTTAAAATCTAGAGATATATTCATCTCCAAAGATGTCATTTTCCATGAATCAGTCTTTCCTTTCTCTTCTGATTCACTACAGACCTTACCCATGCATAAATCTAGCCTTCTACCTCTTCTGAACATTCTACTTATCATTCTCCTATAACCAGTTGTGGCATTGACTTCAATTTCATGCCCAGTGCCACATCTAGGGGGCATAACGTTCAACACCCAATAAATTTAACCAACCTTCTCCCATTCAGCTCTCTTCCAATAAACAACCTTCCCTCAATGGTCCCAACAATCAACCTTTTGCTAACAATCAACAGCCCTTAATCACAGAACAACCTCATACCTCTTCAAATAATGAGGTAACTAATAGTCCTAACCATAATAGCTCAGGATCTATTCTTATCAACTCTATTAATATACAGCTTCCTATGGCAAGGCCTCACAGAACCCAACAGCCTCCCTCTTACTTGCAGCAATATTATTGCAGTCAAGTGGTTAGTATGACAAACCAGCCAATACCAATATCAGACTCAACCAAATCAACTGCCTGGCTCAACATACAAAGCAGTCCTGGTCACACATCCCCACACTCTCTACACAAATACTTGACCTTTGATGTGCTAACACATAAGTTCAAATCATATGTTTTAAATGTTAGTTTATGTACAGAGCCTACAACTTATGCAGAAGCAACTGCCTTTCTTGAATGGCAAAAGGCTATGGATGACGCGGTAACCGCATTGCAAGACAATAAGACATGGACATTGGCAGCCTTACCACCAGGCAAGAAGGCCATTGGTTGTAAATGGGTGTATAAGATAAAGCATAAAGCTGATGGCTCAGTGGACAAGTTTAGGGCAAGGCTGGTTGCCAAGGATTATACACAACAAATAAGAGTGGATTATCAAGATACATTCTCACCTGTGGCAAAGATGAGTACTATGAGAATGTTGCTTGCTAGAGATGCTAGACAGAAGTGGCATGTGCATCAGCTAGATGTGAACAATGCCTTTCTACATGGTGAATTACGTGATCTAAAGTTCTTCTTAGGTATATAGGTTGAAAAGTCACATAAGGGAATGTTGATTAATCAGAGGAAATATACATTAGCGTTATAAGAAGAATCTGGATTTCTGGAATGCAAGCCAACCATCAGCCCAATGGAGACTCGCCTGAAGCTAGTTCATAATGATTCTGAGCCATTTGAAGACATATTTTCCTATAGGAGACTTATAGGTAAATTGATATATCTCATTATTACCAGGTCTGATATTTCATTTAGTGTACAGCAGCTAAGTCAATTTTTGGACTGCCCCACGGTTAATCATTTGAAGGCTACTCATAGAGTCCTGAGATATCTTAAGGGTACTATTGGCCAAGGATTTTTACTTCCCAGTACAGGTGACATGAGATTAAGAGCATTTGTGGATTCTGACTGGACTGGGTGTAAGGAAACGAGGAGGTTTGTGTGTGGATATTGTGTGTTTCTGGGAGAGGCACTAGTTTCCTGGAAAGCAAAGAAACAAACCACCGTGTCACGGTCATCAGCAAAAGCAGAGTACAGAGCTATGTCATCAGTTGTATGTGAGATCCAATGGTTGCTATATCTGAGTGGTGAGTTGGGGCTGAAGGATCAAGAACATGTGGAGATGTTCTGTGATAGTAAAAGTGCTCCTTATATTGCAGAGAATCCGGTCTTTCATGAGCGTACAAAGCACATTGAGATTGATTGTCATATAGTAAGAAATAAGGTTCAGGACAAAATAGTTAAATTGATGCCAGTAAGGACACAGTTTCAACTTGAAGACTTGTTCACCTAAGCATTGGACATCAGGCGTTTGAATGAGCTTTTAAAAAGGCTTGGGTTATGTAACATCTACAGCAAGCAGGGCTTGGGGGGTGTTGAAGATATGGTAGGCTTGGTCAAGGAAGAGCAAGAAGAAAGCAGGCTGGGAGAGTTGGATGATAACAAATGGGAGTGCAGTAATCCAAGAAGCAGATCCTCTGGATCGTTCAATAAGAAGCGTAATCTACGGTGTTCATTAGTTGCGTTGAGTACGGCAGAGGTCGCGTGATTGCTGAAGGGATAACGAGTTGGAGCAGAAGAATGAAGAAGGAAGAAGAGGAAAGCTGGCGAGAAGATTAAAATGAGAGTGAAATTATATTGTTACCCTTATAGTTTATATTGTATGACAGTTAGTTAGTGAGGACTTTCTTGTAATTTCATATATTCTTCTGTTAAACTGACTTCTTCCTTGTATAAGGTTCGTTCGACGAAATGCAATCAATAACAAGAAAATATTTTTGAGCGGTTATCTTTTTCTTTCTCTCCTCCTTTGCACATTTTCTTGTGTTTTCTTCTCCTTTCCTATCCGGTGTTTCAGTTTGTGATCAATTACGTTTTGATTCGGAGTCATGGTTTGATGAAGTTTAGTGGCTTGCAAGAACAGCTATGAACTTCAGTTGATTTCGTTTCTTAATTTTCACAGATTGGACACTTACGAAAGAGAGAATAAAAGAAGGAAAGATGATAAAAATCCGTCCAAGCAGAAGAGATTCCAACGCCAAAGAAGGCCAAGCAGTCAAAAACGGAGGCAATAACTTAAATTTAGTTAATATTGTATATAATGAAGGACTAGTGTCCTCTCCGTAAGCTACAAGGATCATTAAAGAACTAACGACATTTGTCATATTACTTTCTGCAGGAATTGACATTTGACAAAGAAAGGACAAAAATAAAGAAAGAAAATAAAAGAAGAAGGAAGAAGGATGAGAGAGATAGAAAATAAAGGTCAAAAACAGAATCCATTAAAGAAGTACGAGCCGGCAAAAATAGGCATGCAATAAGTTATATAGCAAAAGGCTAATACCTTGACTTACTGGGTCTTCACGGCTTCAGTTCTAAGAAGTTTTATAGAAAATATAAATCAGGAGCTCAGCGATTTTTGAGATTGACAATGCATTGCCAGAAACCTACACAAAGTGTCTACTGCAAACTGGTCCAGCACACCTCTAATTTAATTAGGCCGGATACATTACTGGTCCAGACAGCAGTAAAGTGTTCATATTGTGTGTGTCCTAGGTCGAACCTGCAACTTTTTTTGGGTTATAAGTTGGTTACCATCTCATGAGTGCATAAGATATCATTTCTTTTTTTCAATACTTGACACAGTTATAGTTATATTTTCGCTTATCTCGCATGTGTTTTAGATGATGAATAAGATTTCTATATGGAATTGATTACTAACATAAAATCTTAAAAACCTCACATGCATAAAGCATGAAGAATCAATATGTACTAGAAGAAATTGTAGCAACAGCCCACACTCCAGACATGGCATGTCGCATAAATGTGGACTAAACACTTGAAACATTTCTACGCATCACTTCAAACAGCAAATTGGAACAAAACACAAGATAATGAAATGATGTAGATTGTAACAAACTAAATTTAGGTTCTTTAAAATTAACAAAACCCAAAAACAAATAAATCAAAGCAATTCCCTCTAAGCAAGCTAGCTATTACCTTTTCTCAATTAATTAATCATGTATCAACAAAAGTTATTTCTCACATAAAAAAAATCTAATAGCAAGACCAACAAAGTTATTTCATAAAATTAGACTGTATCCCAAGAAACATCAACGACCCAAGACCTTTAATTCTTTAACTAATTCAAGAGATAAATTAATCAAAAAACCCCCAATAAGCAGGCTAACTAATTAGGATCCTAAGTTAACAATTGACTAATCCTATCTTTCTTATATTTACTTAACTTCAAGCTATGAAAATCAAAGTCAGTTTAATATTGCTACCACGGATTGATTAGATAAGATATATGAAATTCCACTACACTTAGACTTTGCACGTCTTTGGACAAAACAATGCAGAATCTAGGCATGCCATGATTTGACATGCAAAGTACTTACAAGACTGTCCATATTTTCATATTTGTCATATTCTATAAATGTAAAAGAGTAGTAGTTAATTTACTAATGTGTTTTTATTAATGTGTGCATTTGTAAAGCCAAAGCGTTTTTTATCACAAATAAAAAAGTACAAACATTAAGTTGATGTTTTAACGAACTTTCTTAAATTTTGTGTATGTTTGACATGAACAAATTTTTTTTTTTAAATGGAAAGAGTAACACTTTTCTCTCACACTATGAAAGAGGCCAAAGATTGTAAAGTGTATAACTATGAGACCTTAATAGTTAATGTCGATTTAGGTTAAGCATTTTCAGACATTTGAAAACTAGGTCCTGGAAGTTGATGATGTCACAACAATAGTGGTGTTGCCAGATCTAAGTTTTGGGCAAAAATGCTAGGAATCATTCATAAGTACATCGCTGGTTGAATTGTATATAACTGACTCTTGTAATCACGCCCTACACGAATAGCTCCAAAAGTAGTCACTAGAACCGGCTTAAAGCTACAAGTAGACCAACTGAGAACACAACAAGATAGGGTTTGCGATGCTTCTCTATGGCTCTTTGGATGATCCCTAGACCTATAAACTGAGACAATAAAACAGGCTACTGCAAATGTGGTAGCCACTTTAACGTTCTTCATTCAAAGAAACTTATATTGAAATGCTGATAGTCAATATGAAAATAATACCATAAATGAACAAGTGGCCGATGTTTTCTGCATCTAGAATCATGAATAGCCCGGACAAAAGTTTTACAGGAGTAAGTTTACGGGAAGACGCTGGAGAAAAAACAAGATCAATTGCCTTGTTAACTACTTTAGATGGTGTGACAATATGTAACATGAGTGGATTTATAAGCATTCCACCTCCAACGCCGAACGTTCCAAGAAAAGTCCCAGCTGAAAACGCCATTGCATGGAAGATGAGCTTGTGATGTCCGTTCACATTGGCGTCGCTGTCTAACACCCGCAAAGAAAACAGGACATATGGAATTCATTGTAGGAGATGAAATATGGAAAAGAAGAGTATGAAGGCGACTGCATACCTGCTGCTTGCGCAAGCTTCCTCTTGTATATAATATGAAGAAGTTGGCGTACAACAAAAACAAGAAGAAAGGAACTGATCACAAACACCAGGAGCAAATGCTCAATTGAATCGTATTGACATGGAGAGAATTCACCGAATACAATGGTGAAGAAGCAAGCAAAATTTTCTCAGCTCTTCAGAATTGCAGTAACCGTTCCTATTTAAACATAAAATAACCACGTGAAATGACAAGAATGTCCCTCTACTATTTCTCCACTCCTCTTCTTTATTAAGGGCAAAATGATCAATTCTCACCATTTAAACATTACCTGCCAGTCCATCGTCTTCTTCCTTTCAGCGTAGTCCCCTCAACCACTCACGTCCTCTGCAGCACCTGGCCTCCTAGCTGTCCAGGCGGTTACATAACCGTTTGGGCCCACCAGATAACACCTAAGCTTTCCAATCTTCCACTGTACACCTTAATTTTGCACTTGCACTTCAAACTGCCACGGATCATGCTCCTTGATCACTAGCTTCAACATATAATGCCATGAAGTTAGAATTATGGCAAGAGGACCTTGTAAAACGTGTTTTGCAAAATGCCTTAAGATGACATCGACCTCATTTGTTACTGGAGGTGTTGAAAGAGAGAAATGAGAAGAAGCACAATCTGACGAAGAGTAGAATTGGTTGAGCAGTTGTCCTTGGATCAAATACTGGATTAATAGTCAGGATGGTGAGATGATGAGTTGGCAATCCGTGTTTAGGCTTTTAACTTTTTGTCACGTGGGAATTTTGAAGTCTCCGGAGTGTGATCACATCGGAGAAGGATAGTATGGCCGGAGAAGAAAGAATACTGGCAGGAGGCAATTTAAACGCTTGAAATGTCATTTGTACCCTTTGTATTTCGTGTTGTTAATTTTGCCTGATTGTGTGCGATTACCTGAGTTTGTGAGTAGTTACGTTTTGACGTTGTAATACAATTGCTATGACTTCTACATCTGGTACTCAGAGGATTGGTGGTTCACATGCACCAGAGAATCCTACCAGTAGTCCGTATTACCTTCATCCTAATGATAGTCCAGCTATAATTCTTGCACAACCTCCTCTAAATCATCACAATTTTCACTCATAGAGCAGGATGTTTCAGATGGCATTGATTGTCATGAATAAAATTGGTTTCATTAATGGATCTATACAACAAAAAGCCTTGAATGACCCTCAATATCCAGCGCGGTGACAGTTAAATTCTATGGTACACTCATGGATTATAAATAGTGTGTTACCTTCTATTGCATATAGTGTTATGTGGTCTAATAGTGTTGTAGAAGTCTAGAGTGATTTAAAGCGTAGGCATGGTACTGGAGATGCTTTTAGGCTCTCGGATTTGCTTGAAAATTTCTATGCAATTAAGAAAGAGAATGATTTTGTGATTGATTATTTTACTAAGGTGAAAGTGCTATGGGAAGAGATGATGGCATTGAGGCATGTCCCAATGTGTAGTTGTCATGGGTGTAGATGTGATGTAGGGGCCAAAATGCATGAGTTTGTGGAGAGTGACTGTAGCGCCCCGCTCCCGAACCCTAGCATCGGAAACAGTGCACCCGTCATAGTCTACTACGAGAACTACAAGGCATCGTTCAAACTTCTTACACGTCAAAAAAAATGACGTAGAAATTTTTTTCTGCGGAAACGATGATAAAAAAATTCAATTCATAAATAATCTCAATACAAAAGTAACTGAAACGTTTAGGGCTCACGAAAACTCAATGTATCGAATGGGATTCTAAAAGGTCTAATCAAAACGGAATGAATATGAAGAACCATCTCGTAACCCAAGAAACATCTTCAAGCTCACTCGCTCCATCTCGCGCAGTCCGAATCATCCTCTACGAAGAGATACTCATACTCGGGCTCACCTGTGGGAGGATAAGTGGGGGGTGAGTGATTGGGAAATCACCCGTAGGTTACCCGTCTAAAGCAAATAAAACATACCTGGTCCGATCGCAACGTAGACATATGATAAATACAATAAATGCATAAATAAATAAAGCAAATAAAGTAAACTTGATCCGATCGTAAACATGACACTAAGCAGATAATACATATCCGACCCGACTGCAAAGTATGTATACCGGTAGACAAATATAACATCGTCACATATCCAAATGCAATGCGCAATTTCATGATGCATGCTCCTTCACACTACCGTGTCACACACCCAATCGCATCAAATCACACGTCATGCTCTTCCTATCCATGTATGCAATGCATGTCCCGGGGTCCTAACACATGTTCCGTAACGTGGAGTCAGCGCACATGCTCTGTAACGTGGAGTCAACGAACACACGCTCCGTAACGTGGAGTCACTCGCCCCGAAGGGATACACGTACCATGAATGCTACACACTTTCACACTTCCGTTTCTCCTATGTTGCATGCTCTGTTCTATATTGCGTATTACCTATATTGTGCAGTTACCCTATATTGCATGGGGTTCATTACTGTATTTTATCTTCTACCGTTATTTTATCTTTCTAGACTTTATTTTAGGTTTCTACACTTTATTTTATTTTTTTCTAGGCTTTCAAGCGCTTCAATCTTTTATTAAAATTACTTTTATCTTCCCCTACTATTTTTTTCTGCTTTGATCTCATTTTCTTCTCTCTTTTTATTTCCTCCCTTTTTTTCCTTTTAATTCAATTTATTTTAATTTATTTAATGGGTTTCTAAATTTATTAATTATTATATTCATTAAATACAATTAATGTTTATTATTTATCATTTAGATTTTACTTTTTTCCCCTTCTCTGTTACTGACGCTGACCCCCTCCCTTTTTTTTACTTTACTTTATTTTATTTAATATTTATTAATCCCTTAATTTATTAAACCACTCTAAATTATATGACCAAAATTTGGTCCTTTTATTCAGGCCCCTTTTTATTCTCTGCACAGCCTGGTCCGCTCAGCAGGCAATGAACCGCTGGCCTTCTGGACCGCAACACAGCCTCCCCCCTCCTTTTTTTATTTTCCACCAGGCCCTTTTTTCCTTAGCCTGGCCCCTTATTCCAGCAGGCCCAACCGAAATCATCTGGCTCGCCAGCTTAGCCCCCATCCCGCGGCCCACCTGGCCCTTCTTTTTTTCTTTTTCTTTTAATTTTAATTTTCTTTTAAAAATCAATAACTTCTTCGTTTTAACTCCGATTGACCTCAAACCAGTTGCATTTGACTCATTATAACACGACGCATCTTTTGAACCTGGACACATCAGCGCGTGTCCGGACGCACCGCCAGGGGCCGCGCGTGGGCCCATGCGCCGCCCCTGAAACGCGCGTGTTTTTTGCACGTGCCGTCATCCAGGGCCGTTTTTCAACTTTCAGATCGATTCCAACCTAATTTCCGGGCTGTGTGACCTATTTCAAAGGCTAATCATGCAATTCTTCCTCAATTCGGATAAAAATGAAATCTTTTCAAGTATTTTCCAACAGCACAATCCACACCAATTCATGCACATATAAGCACATATACCAATATCATACAATACATGCATACAAAGGCATTAAAAATATAACACATAGAAATTTATTGCAACTACGGCCAATCCGAGAATAGGGGAGGATAACCTACCTTTTTGGCGGAATAAAACTATGCAAAATCTTTTCCCTCTTCTTCTCCCTATTATACACCTCGGATGGCTGACGAAAAGACTACCCTTTAAAAAATATTTTTTTTATGCTTTTGGCCGAAAGGTTGGCAAAAGCAAATAATATATGTTTGTTTGATGTTGTTGCTGCCGTGGGTGGCAGTAAGGGGGGCACACAGAAGAATAAAAAGAATAGCACAGTGGGGGGTGGCTGAGTTTAGGGAGGGTTTATGGCAATGGTTAGAGTAGTGTTAGGGTGTATACATTTATAGGAATTAAAAGATATAGATTCGGTATTTATCTTTTAGGTAAATTTTTTATTAGATATAGGTTTCCCCATTTATTTCAACCATATCACCATCTCTTATTCAAAAACTAATTAGTTTAGGATATTTATTAGGATATCTTTTCCTTGCCTTTAATTTTTTAAATTATACATAACACTCCTTCCTCCTTACAAAAAGTTTCGTCCTTGAAACTTACGTACCTTAGTCGGATAAATGGGGATACTTCTCGCGCACCTCTTCTTCGAGCTCTCACGTGGCCTCTCGTTCGGTGTGATTCGACCACTGAACTTTGACATAAGGGATAAGTCGTCTCCTTAGAACCTGATCTTTTCGGTCTACGATGCGCACTGGAGTCTCCTTGTATGTCGCGTCGCTCTTCATCTTCAATGGTCAGGCCTTTAGCACTGGACTCGGATGGGAAACGTAACGTCTTAGTTGTGATACATGAAAGACATTGTGCACTTGCGACAATGCCGGAGGTAGCGCTAGTCGATAGGCCAATGGCCCAATCCGCTCCAACACCTCATAAGGACCAATGTACCTTGGGCTCAACTTGCCCTTCTCACCGAATCTCATAACGCCCTTGGTTGGAGAAACCTTCAGATATACCTTTTCTCCCACAACAAACTCCAATGGTCTCCTCTTGGAATCCACCCAACTCTTACTGTGATCCTGCGCCGTCTTGAGCATCTTACGAATGATCTTTACCTTCTCCAATGTTTGCTCAACTAATTCAGGTCCAATGATAGACTTCTCTCCAACCTCGTCCCAATACAGCGGCGATTGACACTTTCTCCCATAAAAAGCTTTAAAAGGCGTCATACCGATAGCACTATGGTGACTATTATTATATGAGAACTCCATAAGTTTCACCATGCTATCCCAGTTTCCCTTGAAGTCCAAGGCGCAAGCTCGTAGCATGTCCTCGAGAGTCTGTATAGTTCTCTCCGACTGTCCATCAGTTTGGGTATGAAAAGCAGTACTCAATCTCAACTCGGTCCCCATGACTCTCTGATATGCTGTCCAAAATCTCGATGTAAACCTTGGGTCTCGGTCCGAGACAATACTTACTGGAACTCCATGTAAACTGACGATGTTATCAACATAGAGAGTCACTAACTTCTCCATCGTTGCTTCACTAGAAACTGGTAGAAAGTGTGCGGACTTCGTCAACCAGTCTACAATAACCCATATAACATCGTTGCCGCTTCGTGTCTTAGGGAGCCCTACAATAAAGTCCATAGTAATATGCTCCCATTTCCATTCCAGAATCTCTAACGGCTGCAGATAACATCCAGGACGCTGATGTTTGGCCTTAACTTGCTGACAGACTAAGCATCGACAATATATTCAGCAATCTTGCGTTTCATACCGTACCACCAATAATTCTTCTTCAGATCATTATACATCTTAGTGGAACCCGGATAAATAGATAATCGGGTGTTATGTGCCTCTTTCAACAATTCTTTCTTCAACACTTCATCATTCTGCACACATAACCGTCTTTGATACCAAAGGCCTCCATCATCAGATAACTGAAACCTCTCAATCTGCTCAGTCTGGAGTCTATCTCGAATACCGCTGAGAGTAGCATCATCCTTTTGGGCGTCTCTTATACGGTCCACAAGTGTCGGCGTAATAGTCAATGCAGCTAAGACGTTCACCGTAGAATCAACAATATCCAAGTCGAACTCCTCAATCTCACGCTCCAATGGGGTTTATCTCGCATGGTTTGACTTCCAACTTAGTGCATCGGCCACTCTATTAGCCTTTCCCGGATGATAACTAATGGTCTAATTCCAACCATCGTCTCTGCCTCATATTCAACTCCTTTTGTGTAAAAAGATACTTGAGGCTTTTATGATCCGTGAAGACCTCGCACTTCTCCCCATATAAATAGTGACGCCAAATCTTCAGTGCAAAGACAACCGCTGCAAGCTCCAAGTCATGTGTAGGATACTTTTGTCCGTACGGCTTTAATTTTCTTGTGGCGTAGGCAATGACCCGTTCTCTTTGCATCAACACGCACCCTACAAGGAAGACATTAGGCTATATTATAAATGTACACAATCGTAAATTGAAATTTATATACATGTACCTAGCCCATTTTTCGAGGCATCGCTGTAGATGACAAACCCTTCACTGCCGGAGGGTTGTGCCAGTACTGTGTCGTAGTCAACCTCTGCTTCAGCTCGGCAAAGCTTTTCTCGCACTCAGAAGTCCACTCAAACTTAGTCTTTTCTGAGTCAATCGACTCAGTGGTGTTGCAATCCTCGAAAATCCTTCCACGAACTTGCGGTAATATCCAGCGAGACCAAGAAAGCTGCTCGCCTCGGTGATATTAGTAGGTCGGTGCCATTCTGTAATCGTCTCTACCTTCTTTGGATCAACTGCAATGCCATCCTCAGAGATCACATGACCCAAGAAGGTCACACTTCTTAGCCTGAAATCGCACTTGCTGAACTTTGCATACAATTTCTTCTTCCGAAGAATCTCCAATACCTCACGTAGATGTTCAGCGTGTGTCTCTTCATCGGGCGAATACACCAAGATATCGTCAATGAACACCACCACGAATCGATCTAGCTGATCTCAGAACACTGTGTTCATCAAATCCATAAATGCTGCAGGAGCATTTGTCAGTCCAATAGCATCACAAGAAATTCATAGTGCCCATATATCTAGTGCGGAATGCCGTCTTTGCTATGTCACCCACTTTGATTCTCAACTAATAGTAGCCTGATCGAAGATCAATCTTTGCAAACACTTTGGCGCCTTGCACACAATTCCATTCCATACGAGTCATCATTTTCGATATTCAAGACTTTACGAAATTGAAATATGTCACCTCTAACTGGTCGAAAAGGTCTTCGATCCTTAGTAGCGGATACTTGTTCTTTATCGTAATCTTGTTAATTTCACGATAATCGATACAGAGCCACATGCTACCATCATTCTTCTTCACGAATAAGACTGGTGCTTCCCTAGGCGAAACACTCGGCCTTATAAACTTGCGGTCCAACAAATCTTGTAACTCCTCTTTTAGCTCTTTCAGCACCGCTGGCGCCATTCTGTAAGGTGCTTTTGAGATCGGTTCAGCTCCTGGTATCAGATTGATCTCGAATTCAACCTCTCAGCTCGGTGGTAGAACTGGTAGCTTGTCGGGAAAGACATCTTTAAATTTATTTACCACTGGGATTTGGTCAATAGATGGTGCTTGCTGCTCGGCGTCCGTCGCATAGACCAAGAAGCCTTCTCCATCTTTCCTCAATGCTCGACGCGCCTGGGCTGCTGTCAGATATATCCCCTTTCACTCCTTTTCAATTTAGAATTCCCATGGACAACGATCTCCATCATGTTAGGACCAATGATGGTGACGCGCTTCTGCCGGCAGTCAATAGTGGCATGGTTCTTAGACAACCAATCCATGCCGAGAATAATGTCGAAGTCCTTCATCGGAATAGGGATAAAGGTCGCGATGAACTGCTGATCATCAATCTCAAGCTTGTATCCTTCATATTGATTGCGGGATACTATTACTTGGTCGCCTGCTGCTTGCACTCGGTACAGGGTCTCAAGTCATTCTGGGTAGTGACTTAGGTTCTTGGCGAATCTTTTAGATATAAAGGAGTGGCTTGCGCCGCTATCAAATAGTGCGTTGGCGGGGAGTATGTCGACTAAGATCGCACATATACATTCAAGGTTATTCGCATAACATTTATATTTACAGATACATGCCTTAATTTGGAAGAAAATAATAATACTTAATTAAAGGTTACCTGTCACGACTGTAGAGATAAGAGGGTTTGAGTGATTTCAAAATAAGCAATTTGAGTGTTTATATATATGTATAAACGTATACATATATAAATATGTACATGTATGCATGATAACTTGCCATTACCTGCCTTATTTAGCTTATATATTATGTTGCCGTACTAACGAGCCATGAAGCATTAAAGCTTACATCATATGGCGAACATTTGTTGTGTTTATACTATTTTCAGGTGCCACCATTAATGAACTAAATTAGTTCATTAAGTGAAGTACTTAGTTTAATAAACTAAATAGTTTATTAAAGGAAGATTAATTTGGAAAAGGCACAAAGGCAACAAGGCCAAAGAAGGAAAGTCTTCTTCTCCTCCCCACATTTAATTCACACGCCATTTATATATATACACACTATATATTTTCAGATTTTTTAAATAAAGGCACATACACATGTGTTCCAACGTACTACCGACACGTTATATATCTTACGTACGTACGTTAACGTCACACCACTATACTTAACTCATGTTTATGAGTATATTCAGGTCTTATATCATATGATATAAGATATGGTGATGACAAATTAAATACGACACGATAAAAGGTTCTAAACCGAAATTTGTCGTATTGGGCGAATACCGAAACTTCGCCAACGTGTCACGTACTTGCCATAAATAAATGGCCAGCCCATATATATCAAAAATTGATGAAAATTTCGTGCTACACATGGTATGATCAGCCAAAAATACTTTCCATGTTGGTACACACAAATCACCCCACATTTAGGACAAAATGTGAAGATTCCAATTTTAATTTTGTCTAATGTTTATGGTACCACTTTAAATCAGCCAAGTGCTGAGATTTAAAGTATATATTATATATATTATGTATAACATAATATATATATCACGTGCAAAAATTGGAATTTAAATTAGAAAAAAAATCGGGTAATCGATAAATATCGAAAATTCGGTTTTCTACGCACATAACATGGAACGTTTTTCTTGAACATCATGTGACACGTATCTAGACACTTTTTACATATAATATACATCTTAAAGTGTTCTAGAAAATTAAATTAAGGGCTGATTGGAATATTACATGTGTGTATTATTAAATGTGCACTATTTTACAAAGTTAGCAAAAATAAATTTCAGCACATGTACATACACATTCCAACGTTACATACAGCTGAGATGGAGCACATGTGGAGCCTTGTTGGCATATTGATTGGTCAAGGATCAATCATACAATGTTGAGAAATCAAAGAGAGAAGCTACAAAAGGTAAGTATTCACCATATACCTCTCTTATGTCACATGCTGAAAATTTCAGCATACTACACATATGGTGGCCGATTTTTTTGTCATTAAGGGTGACATATTTTGTCATCTTTTATTAGAGGATTAATTGAAGATGTTATGGAAATGATTTGAATATTATGTAAGGTAATTAAGTGTGATATTCTACATATCACACATGCTGAAATTTTTCAGCATGTGTGAAGGTGTGCTGGCCGAATTCTTCACCCATATTGTGTCCAAGTTCATTCATCAATTGTTAGCAAGATTTACCATATATGATTGATTCATTTTTATGATAAAAATTCAAAGAAAAATGGTAAATAATCTGAATTTTATTCCATAATGCACATGCTGAAAAATTCAGCATGGCAAGATACTTATGGCCAATTTTTTGAGCTTGAAAAGGAGAGATTTCTTGTCTTGCAATTTATGATGGAATTTGTGACTTATGGTATGATTTTATGATTGATATTAGCACATGTTTATAGTGTTAATCTCAGATTATTTCCATGTCATCATGATGACAACATTGAGCCAATAAAGAGGTGTCAAGTAAGCAAAGACTAAATGATGATCCAATAGAATGATGCCAAGCAAGCAAGGCATTGTCACCATGATGTCTTACACTCTCTCAAGCACTTAAAAGGAAATTTTCAAGAGGGGAGAAAGCCCTAGGGGGACGGCTGCCACAATTAAAAGAAGGAAGAGGAGAGCAAACAAAAACAAGAACAAGCATTGCATTCTAAAGAGATCAAAAATAGCCAAACTCTTCTTCTCCTACATCTTCTTTCTTTCTTTCTTCTTGTAAGCCTATTGTATTCATATTCTTTCAATCTTGAATAGGCTTGAGATAAACCACCATTCATATATCTTTGTAAAAGATTGATCAAGGTGTGATCAATCTTCATTCTAGCAAGGTGGTGGTGTTCGTGAGAATTGTACTTACAATACAAGGTTTGTAAAGGATTGGAGTTAAGGTGTAACTTTATCAACCCTGCGGTAAGGTGTACTGCGTGTGTGTGATTAGTGTGAACCAACGAAGGTGTTCCTTGAAGACTGGAGTAGGTTGTTTATAACCGAACCAGTATAAAATTCTTGGTGCCATTTACTTTCTGCATTTACTTTTCAGTTACTGCACTGTTTATCCTTCTTGTATGCATCCGTAAAAATAGTAAAAGATTTTCAAAAATTACGAAAATTTCCAGAAATATACTTATACGTTCTAGGGTTAATTTGGCGTAAGTTTCAACCCTTTTGGATAAGTATAAGTCAATCAAACATCAAAAGTTCTGAGACTAGTGCAGTCTGATTTTCAGACTTGCAAAGGTTGAGACTTTGATAGTAGTTGACCTACTTCCCAAATGAATTTTCCAAAACTGTTTCAACCCATTTAAATATAGTATATAAGGAGTTAGTGGTTAAATTTTCAGAGCATTTGGACGTTCACACAAATAGGAATTAATTTTTCAAAACTATCTACCGTTTGTGGCAGATTTGGACAATCTGATTACCAACAGTTTTTGAAGGGGTTAAAGGTTGAATTTGGATTTGAAATTTTTAGGGGACCCTCATAACATCTGAGGCTAAGTTCTCTCAAAATTTCATAATTTTTGGAGACCTCTAACCTTGTTTTAAAAACGTTTTAAAACTGGTCCTGAAAACAGAATCTGTTTTCAGAACTTGAATTGCTTAAGTTTAAAGAAATTTTAAAAACCATAATTTCCGCACCCACTATTCAACCCCCTCTTCTAGTGGTTCCTTGCAGATCCTACAATTGGTATCAGAGCGCACGGGAACACTCACTACAAAGGATCCAACGATTCAGTGAGATGGCATCCACTAGTCATAGCACCGTGCAAGAAGGAATGTCAATCATAAGGCCTCCTCTGTTTGACGGTGAGTCTTTCGTTCAATGGAAGGTAACAATGAAACTTTTCTTTATGGCAATAGATATTGATCTTTGGTCGATTATAGAAGATGGTCCTTTTGTTCCATCTAAGTCATCCACCGTAGACGGAGTCACACTAGAAGTTGTTAAATCTAGACAAGAATATACGAGTGATGATAAAAAGAAACTTAGTATGAATGCTAAGGCTATGCAACTGCTATTAAACGGCCTAAGTAAAAGTGAGGCTAGTTATGTGTCTAATTGTTCTAGTGCTCAAGAGATGTGGCATATTCTTGAAATGAAACATGAAGGGACTAGCCAAGTAAAGGAGTCCAAAATTAATATGCTTATGTCCACACTTGAGTCCTTTAAATTATTGTCAAATGAGCCTATTGTTGAAATGGATTTACGCTTGACTAACATTTACAATTCTCTTGAGTCTCTTGGCAAAGCCTTCACTATGCAGGAAAAGGTACAAAAGGTCTGCGAAGCCTTCCATCCGAGTGGGATCCTAAAGTAACGGCTATAGAAGAAAGCAAAGAGACCAAATCGATTTAAAATGGAAGAACTAATTGGATCACTAAAGCTATATGAAAACAAACTCGCCTTAAGACACTCTGAGTCTATTTCTAAAAATAATAGGGCTATAGCATTCAAATCAAATGAATACGTCGTAGATGATAGTGACATAGATTCCGATGATGAGGACTTAATCACGATGGCTAAAAGATTAAGAAAAATATTGAGAAAATCGATTAAACATAAGTCCACCTCATCTAAGGATCATAAAAATAAAAATAAAGAAATAAAGTACTATGAATGCGGCAAACTTGGACATCTATCATATGACTGCCCTAATAAAGAAATGCGAACAAACAAATACCCTGACAAGGATCGGAACAAGAATAGACTCGTCTCAGAACATAAGCAAAGGAGAAGAGCATTCAAAGCCTCCACTTGGAGTGACACATCCGACTCTGAGACTGATGATACGGAAGAACACAAGGCACAAGTATGCTTTACATCTAAAGCATCAAATGAGGTATCTTCCGACTCTGATTCTGATTCTGAATGTTCATATAATGATTTATTTAGTCAATATTTAGAATTGCATAAGTTTTCAAAGACCCTTGCAAAAGAAAAGAAACGATTAATTGAAGACAAGAAATTGTTAGAATCTTCTAACGAAAATCTTGTCGCTCAATTAAACGATTCTAAAGAAGAGTCATCATGCATCATCAATGCATTAAAATCTGAAATTTCATCACTGACATCCGAGAACACTGAATTGAAATCCGAAATTTCGAACTTGAAATCAAGGAATGCGGATGTAGAGAAAAAGGTGAAATAATTTGATACGGGATCGAACATGCTAGATCACATCATTTCTTCTCAAAAGCATGATGGTGACAAAACCGGACTAGGATACGTTGAGAAAAGTAGGCCACAAAATAAACCAACTAAATTCATCTCATCTAAGAAAATAGATGCATCAAAGACATATGTGGCATCTAAGAAGACGCATAGGCCTTTTCTTATGACATCTCAATGTGCTTCTTCTTCACATCATGCAAAATATAATTATGTGTCATATAGGTATGAGAAGAAACAAGTGATGCATACGCGACACTCATATCACAAAAATGCATCTAGATCACGTCACGTACATGCAAAAGGAAATGCTTATCAGAAACCATACTACATGCATGATGGGATTCTTGGCCAAAGGCCAAACGCATTTGTACCTAACATATATTATGTTGCCTTCTCATCACCTTTCTCACCTTTTGGAAGACCTAGAAAGGTCACCCAAATGTGGGTACCAAAAGAGACATTTTCAAAGGGTTGAATCAATGACCCTTACGAACACACGTAGATGAAATGCATGATTTTTTTTGGCATCTTTTGATTTGCTTTCCAAAATAAAAGGGGGAAGAAAAGCGTGATTTAAGGGGGAGAGTGACACTGATTGATCTTAATCTTAATTGCACAAATCAAGGGGGAGCCGGATTTGAAATTCAAATTTCAAATTTGCGCACAATTCAAGGGGAGAGATAGCATTTAAATCATGTACACAAGTTATTTTGAAAATCATCAAAAGGGGGAGATTGTAGAGATAAGAGGGTTTGAGTGATTTCAAAATAAGCAATTTGAGTGTTTATATATATGTATAAACGTATACATATATAAATGTGTACATGTATGCATGATAACTTGCCATTACCTGCCTTATTTAGCTTATATATTATGTTGTCGTACTAACGAGCCATGAAGCATTAAAGCTTGCATCATATGGCGAACATTTGTTGTGTTTATACTATTTTCAGGTGCCACCATTAATGAACTAAATTAGTTCATTAAGTGAAGTACTTAGTTTAATAAACTAAGTAGTTCATTAAAGGAAGATTAATTTGGAAAAGGCACAAAGGCAACAAGGCCAAGGAAGGAAAGTCTTCTCCTCCTCCCCACATTTAATTCACACGCCATTTATATATATATACACTATATATTTTCAGATTTTTTAAATAAAGGCACATACACATGTGTTCCGACGTACTACCGACACGTTATATATCTTACGTACGTACGTTAACGTCACACCACTATACTTAACTCATGTTTATGAGTATATTCAGGTCTTATATCATATGATATAAGATATGGTGATGACAAATTAAATACGACACGATAAAAGGTTCTAAACCGAAATTTGTCGTATCGGGCGAATACCGAAACTTCGCCAACGTGTCACGTACTTGCCATAAATAAATGGCCAGACCATATACATCAAAAATTGATGAAAATTTCGTGCTACACATGGTATGATCAGCCAAAAATACTTTCCATGTTGGCACACACAAATCACCCCATATTTAGGCCAAAATGTGAAGATTCCAATTTTAATTTTGTCACATGTTTATGGTACCACTTTAAATCAGCCAAGTGCTGAGATTTAAAGTATATATTATATATATTATGTATAACATAATATATATATATCATGTGCAAAAGTTGGAATTTAAATTAGAGAAAAATTGGGTAATTGATAAATATCGAAAATTCGGTTTTCTACGCACATAACATGGAACGTTTTTCTTGAACATCATGTGACACGTATCTAGACACTTTTTACATATAATATACATCTTAAAGTGTTCTAGAAAATTAAATTAAGGGCTGATTGGAATATTACATGTGTGTATTATTAAATGTGCACTATTTTACAAAGTTAGCAAAAATAAATTTCAGCACATGTACATACACATTCCAACGTTACATACAGCTGAGATGGAGCACATGTGGAGCCTTGTTGGCATATTGATTGGTCAAGGATCAATCATACAATGTTGAGAAATCAAAGAGAGAAGCTACAAAAGGTAAGTATTCACCATATACCTCTCTTATGTCACATGCTGAAAATTTCAGCATACTACACATATGGTGGCCGATTTTTTTGTCATTAAGGGTGACATATTTTGTCATCTTTTATTAGAGGATTAATTGAAGATGTTATGGAAATGATTTGAATATTATGTAAGGTAATTAAGTGTGATATTCTACATATCACACATGCTGAAATTTTTCAGCATGTGTGAAGGTGTGCTGGCCGAATTCTTCACCCATATTGTGTCCAAGTTCATTCATCAATTGTTAGCAAGATTTACCATATATGATTGATTCATTTTTATGATAAAAATTCAAAGAAAAATGGTAAATAATCTGAATTTTATTCCATAATGCACATGCTGAAAAATTCAGCATGGCAAGATACTTATGGCCGATTTTTTGAGCTTGAAAAGGAGAGATTTCTTGTCTTGCAATTTATGATGGAATTTGTGACTTATGGTATGATTTTATGATTGATATTAGCACATGTTTATAGTGTTAATCTCAGATTATTTTCATGTCATCATGTTGACAACATTGAGCCAATAAAGAGGTGTCAAGTAAGCAAAGACTAAATGATGATCCAATAGAATGATGCCAAGCAAGCAAGGCATTGTCACCATGATGTCTTACACTCTCTCAAGCACTTAAAAGGAAATTTTCAAGAGGGGAGAAAGCCCTAGGGGGATGGCTGCCACAATTAAAAGAAGGAAGAGGAGAGCAAACAAAAACAAGAACAAACATTGCATTCTAAAGAGATCAAAAATTGCCAAGCTCTTCTTCTCCTACATCTTCTTTCTTGCTTTCTTCTTGTAAGCCTATTGTATTCATATTCTTTCAATCTTGAATAGGCTTGAGATAAACCACCATTCATATATCTTTGTAAAAGATTGATCAAGGTGTGATCAATCTTCATTCTAGCAAGGTGGTGGTGTTCGTGAGAATTGTACTTACAATACAAGGTTTGTAAAGGGTTGGAGTTAAGGTGTAACTTTATCAACCCTGCGGTAAGGTGTACTGCGTGTGTGTGATTAGTGTGAACCAACGAAGGTGTTCCTTGAAGACTGGAGTAGGTTGTTTATAACCGAACCAGTATAAAATTCTTGGTGCCATTTACTTTCTGCATTTACTTTTCAGTTACTGCACTGTTTATCCTTCTTGTACGCATCCGTAAAAATAGTAAACGATTTTCAAAAATTACGAAAATTTCTAGAAATATACTTATACGTTCTAGAGTTAATTTTGCGTAAGTTTCAACCCTTTTGGGATAAGTATAAGTCAATCAAACATCAAAAGTTCTGAGACTAGTGCAGTCTGACTTTCAGACTTGCAAAGGTTGAGACTTTGATAGTAGTTGACCTACTTCCCAAACGAATTTTCCAAAACTGTTTCAACCCATTTAAATATAGTATATAAGGAGTTAGTGGTTAAATTTTCAGAGCATTTGGACGTTCACACAAATAGGAATTAATTTTTCAAAACCATCTACCGTTTCTGGCAGATTTGGACAATCTGATTACCAACGGTTTTTGAAGGGGTTAAAGGTTGAATTTTGATTTGAAATTTTTAGGGGACCCTCATAACATCTGAGGCTAAGTTCTCTCAAAATTTCATAATTTTTGGAGACCTCTAACCTGATTTTAAAAACTTTTTAAAACTGGTCCTAAAAACAGAATCTGTTTTCAGAACTTGAATTGCTTAAGTTTAAAGAAATTTTAAAAACCATAATTTCCGCACCCACTATTCAACCCCCCTTCTAGTGGTGCCTTGCAGATCCTACAACGACGTCGCCGATGACCGGACGTCCACATCTGTCATCACGTGAACCCTGGCATTGCTCTTCAATCTCCCCTTCTGCTGGCCTGCCTGGGGCTGCTCTGCTGGCTGCACTGGTCCCTGCTCACGGCACTCTCTAACATAGTGACCGGACTTACCGCATCTGAAGCACACATTCCTCTGCTTCCAGCACTCTCCTGGATGTGTGCGTCCACAATAGGTTCATGGTACGGACGGTTCTGTGGTCCTCGGTGGTTGTGGAGCGCTGCCCTATACCTGTGACTGGGGCGGTCTGAATGGTGGTCCCCCAATCTGACGTCTGGGCACTTTGATCCATCGCCCAGATCTCCCGCCAGAATCCTCACGAGGCCTCTTGCCCCTCTCCTCGGTTGCAACTCTCTCTAGGTCGCTCTCAACCTCGCGACATACCTCCAACAAATCCTCGTAGGTCCTCAGCCTTGAATGTACAATCATAGTCTGAATGCGAGAGTTCAAACATGTCTTGTACTTTAGCATCTTTGCCTTTTCATTCTCCATGGTAGACGCCATGTACCTTCCTAATGCGTGAAAACGCTCAGTGTACTGGGCCACTGTCATAGAACCCTGAGTCAGCATCTGGAACTCGGTCATCCTCTTCTGAATCACACTGTCTGGAATATAGGATCTCTAGAACTCTTCTCTGAACTGTGTCCACATCACTGGTGTGGTTCGGCGGACCTGTAGGCCGTGCCACCACTGCTCAGCATCTCCCTCAAGGAAGGACACAACAACCTCAACTCTCAGCTCCTCAGGCACTTGCAACAAACCGAGCTGGTCAAATACATTCTTCAACCAGATCTCTGCCTCCTCCGAACGGGAAGTCCCTCGAAACATCGGTACACAGGATTTCTGCATCTTCTTGTAGTAGAACCTGAGACCCAGGGGCGGTGGTGGCGGTGGCACCTGCTGCTGGTTCAGTTGCTCCTGCTGTTGAGCCAACTACTGCTGCTGTTGTGCTAGAATAGCGGCCAGAGTGACCATGGTGTTCGTCAGTGCTTGGGGTATAGCCGCCTGATTCTGGTGGTTGTCACCACCATTTCCTCCATTTCCTGTTGTATCACGTCTAGGCGACATTTTCTGGAATTTGAAACATACAAAATGTAATTATTTAAATTCACTATAAGTTGGGGGCATTTTGGGAATTTCAACTCACTTTTGTGGTGCATGCAAAGATTCAGAGGTAAAACAGTGATTAAATAAAGAAAACAAAAGAACGCTCTCACACCCCTTAACCCGATCATCGCTTAAGTCTAAAATCGTCTCTTAAGTCTACTTTGTTTATTAGAGGTAAAATCGTCATTTTACAAAAAGATCGTAACTTATGTTTAAGTGATCTAGTTAATCATGCGTTTCCGAGGCGGATCTGAAGCCTCAGTTCTGATACCACCTATAGAGCACCGCTCCCGAACCCTAGCATCGGAAACAGTGCACCTGCCGTAGTCTACTACGAGAACTACAAGGCGTCGTTCAAACTTCTTACACATCAAAAAAAATGACGTAGAAATTTTTTCTGCGGAAACGATGATAAAAAAATTCAATTCATAAATAATCTCAATACAAAAGTAACTGAAACGTTTAGGGCTCACGAAAACCCAATGTATCGAATGGGATTCTAAAAGGTCTAATCAAAATGGAATAAATATGAAGAACCATCTCGTAACCCAAGAAACATCTCCAAGCTCACTCGCTCCATCTTGCGCAGTCCGAATCATCCTCTACGAAGAGATACTCATACTCGGGCTCACCTGTGGGAGGATAAGTGGGGGGTGATTGATTGGAAAATCACCTGTAGGTTACCCGTCTAATCCCAGAAAGAACCATACTTACAATAAATGTACAAATAAATAAAGCAAATAAAACATACCTGGTCGGATTACAACGTAGACATATGATAAATACAATAAATGCATAAATAAAAAAGCAAATAAAGTAAACTTGATCCGATCGTAAACATGACACTAAGCAGATAATACATATCCGACCCACTGCAAAGTACGTATACCGGTAGACAAATACAACATCGTCACATATCCAAATGCAATGCGCAATTTCATGATGCATGCTCCTTCACACTACCGTGTCACACACTCAATCGCATCAAATCACATGTCATGCTCTTCCTATCCATGTATGCAATGCATGTCCTGGGGTCCTAACACACGCTCCGTAATGTGGAGTCAGCGTACACGCTCCGTAACGTGGAGTCAACGAACACACGCTCCGTAACGTGGAGTCAACGAACACACGCTCCGTAACGTGGAGTCACTCGTCCTGAAGGGATGCACGTGCCATGAATGCTACACACTTTCACACTTCCGTTTCTCATATGTTGCATGCTCCGTTCTATATTGCGTATTACCTATATTGCGTAGTTACCCTATATTGCATGGGGTTCATTACTGTATTTTATCTTCTACCGTTATTTTATCTTTCTAAACTTCATTTTAGGTTTCTACACTTTATTTTATTTTTTTAGGCTTTCAAGCACTTCAATCTTTTATTTAAATTACTTTTATCTTTCCCTACTAATTTGTTTATGCTTTGATCTCATTTTCTTCTCTCTTTTTATTTCCTCCCTTTTTTCCTTTTATTTTAATTTATTTTAATTTATTTAATGGGTTTCTATATTTATTAATTATTATATTCATTAAATACAATTAATGTTTATTATTTGTCATTTAGATTTTACTTTTTTTTCCTTCTCCGTTACTGACGCTGACCCCCTCCTTTTTTTATTTTACTTTATTTTATTTAATATTTATTAATCTCTTTATTTATTAAACCATTTTAAATTATATGACCAAAATTTGGCCCTTTTATTCAGGCCCCCTATTTATTCTCTGCACAGCCTGGTCCGCTCAGCAGGCAGTGGCCCGCAACACAGCCTTCCCCCTTTTTTTTTAATTTTCCGTCAGGCCCTTTTTTCCTTAGCCTGGCCCCTTATTCCAGCAGGCCCAACCGAAATCATCTGGCCCACCAGATTAGCCCCCATCCCGCGACCTGCCTGGCCCTTCTTGTTTTCTTTTTTTAATTTTAATTTTCTTTAAAAATCAATAACTTCTTCGTTTTAACTCCGATTGACCTCAAACCAGTTGCATTTGACTCATTATAACACGGCGCATCTTTTGAACCTGGACACGTCAGCACGCGTCCGGACGAGCCGCCAGGGGCCGTGCGTGAGCCCCATGCGCCGCCCTTGAAACGCATGCGTTTTTCGCACGCACTGTCATCCTGTGCCATTTTTCAACTTTCAGATCAATTCCGACCTAATTTCTAGGCTATGTAACATATTTCTAAGGCTAATCATGCAATTCTTCCTTAATTCAGATAAAAATGAAATCTTTTCAATTATTTTCCAACATCACAATCCACACCAATTCATGCACATATAAACACACACACCAATATCATAGAATACATGCATACAAAGGAATTAAACAAATAACACATAGAAATTTATTGCAACTACGGCCAATCCGAGAAGAGGAGAGGATAACCTACCTTTTTGGCAGAATAAAACTACGCAAAATCTTTTCCCTTTTCTTCTCCCTACTATACCTCGGATGGCTGACCAAAAGACTACCCTATAAAATATTTTTTTATGCTTTTGGCCGAAAGGTTGGCAAAATCAAATAATATATGTTTGTTTGATGTTGTTGCTGCCGTGGGTGGCAGTAAGGGGGGCACACATAAGAATAAAAAGAATAGCACAGTGGGGGGCGGCGGCTGAGTTTGAGGAGGGTTTATGGGAATGGTTAGAGTAGTGTTAGGGTGTATACATTTATAGGAATTAAAAGATATAGATTCAGTATTTATCTTTTAGGTAAATTTCCTATTAGATATAGGTTTCCCCATTTATTTCAACCATATCACCATCTCTTATTCAAAAACTAATTAGTTTAGGATATTTATTAGGATATATTTTCCTTACCTTTATTTTTGTAAACTGTACATAAAAGTGACTATGTCATAAAATTCTTAAAAGGTTTAAATAAGGAATTTGACCCTGTCAAATCACATGTGTTTGTGATGACTAAGATTGATGTTGTATTTGCATTGGCTTTGAAGTATGAGAGGAAGTTAAATGGTTTGAATCCTCAAGATTCTTTTAATAACAATCCTACGGCACTTGTGATAGAGTTGATAGTATGAATATAGTTTATAATGTTAATGCCTATGCTAGTAGAGGTGGAGGCAATGATTATAGAAGGATAAGTGGGAGATTCTTACCTGATGGCTCTAAGAAACCGCAATGCACACAATGTGGTATGATTGGGCATCTTGAACAAAGATGTTATATGAAGCATTGATACCCTCTGGGTTTCAAACCTAAGAGTCGAGTGAATCTGACTAAAGTTGTTGATAGAGAGTATGAGTCTGTACAGATGGATCAAGACAGTAAGGCATGTCAAACACTTTGCTTACACCAGAGCAAACTCAAAAACGCATGGCAATGCTAAGTATGAATGATAGGAGTCAATCTGCCTTGGCCCGTGGACGACCTACTGGAAGTCAGGGAACAGTCTGCTCTCTTAGGTAATGACCAAAGTAAATGTCACTCTAATAATTTAAACATATGGATACTAGATTCAGGTGCTACTGATCATATATTTTCTGACCTCTGTTCTATTCTTGTAAACCAGTTGAGCATATATTTATCAAATTGCCTAGCAATTTCTCAGTTTCAGCTACAAATATTGGATCAGTTGTTATAAATCATTTCTTGATTATTCATAATGTGTTGTATGTTCCTTCTTTTGCTTATAATCTTTTTTCACTCAGCGAGTTGCTTTCTATTCCTTCCTTGCTTATTCAGTTCTTGGGAAATTGTTGTGTCATTCAGAAACGTCTGTCCCTGAGGATGATTGGTCCAGCTGAACAATACAAAGGCTACACTATCTTCATGGAGTCCCTAAACAAGCAGCTACTTCTTCCAATTGCTTGTCAACTGCTGTTCAGCTTTAAGATCCTGCATTGCTATGCCATTGTAGAATAGGTCGTGCATTAATGTCTAGAATAGAAGAGATACAGAAGTTTGATCTACTCATGAAGTTTCACATAAGTGTACTGTATGTCCTTTAGCAAAAATGAAAAGAATTCCTTTTTCTGTGTCTGAATCTCTTTCTAAGTCCCCTTTTGACCTTTTGCACATCGATATTTGGGGCCCTTATAGACACTCCACTGTGTATGACCAGCATAATTTTCTTACTATTGTTGATGATCATACATGATACACTTAGTTATATTTGATTAAACAAAAGTCAGAAACCAGACGCATTGTTGAAAGCTTTTGTTAATATGTTTCCAATCATTTTGACAAGTGCATCAAATGCATAAGAATTGACAATGGTCAGGAGTTTAAGATAGACCATTTCTTTATGACCAAATGAATTATACACCAAACCAGCTGTATCAACACTCCGTAGTAAAATGGAGTTGTTGAACACAAGCATCATCATATACTCAATACAGAAAGAGTCCTTAAGTTTCAGGCCAATATACCTATCTGCTATTGGAGGTTTTGTACTCAGTATGCAGTTCATCTCATCAACATTTTGCCTACACTATTATTGCACCAGCAAACACCTCATCAGCTCTCTTTTAAGATTGTACCATCATACCAAAACCTCAAAGTCTTTGGTTGTTTGGCATTTGCCAGCAACACTTCTCCACACAAAGCCAAGTTTGATCCTAGAGCTATTTCGTGCGTTTATCTTAGATTACCTCATCATACTAAGGGCTATCTCTTGCTAAACATTGCTACAAAGGCCATTTTCATTTCTAGGGATGTTCAATTTCATGAACAAACCTTCTCATTTGCCACTAATTCATCCTCAAGTTTGTCATTTCCATCTGCCCCAACACTCTTCACCATAACATTACCCAACCTTTTGTTGACTCTTATGAGCCTTTACAATCCTCACCAGAACCTTTATTTCAACCTTCATCTTCATCTTAACCCCTATCTTCTTCACCATCTCCCAGCAATCTTTCACACCATGAGACTCCTGATGTATCAGAAACAGTCTCAGCTGACTTCAACACTTCTGACTCTATCACACCTTAGCATGACACTCATCCTTGTACTGGAATTGAAATCCACTTACCTCTACCTCAAACTAATGAACCTGAATCCTCTAGATCTGCTAGAGTCAAACATTCTTCCAGGTACCTTCGAGACTACTATTGTGGTCTCTTATACACCTCATCTATATCTTCTCTACCTTCTTACGCTGCATCTTCTACTCCTTACCCTATTGAGGATTACATGTCTTTTGATTCACTAACACCTAAATATAGATCCTAAGTTCTTAATATTAGTGTGCCACATGAACCAACATCTTATTAAGAAGCAGTCAAACATGTTCAGTGGCAGAAGGCAATACAACTGGAGTTAGATAAAGTACTCATAAGTTAATCTGGTATATAACAGATTATAAGGTACCTTAAATAAGTCACCAATCTTAATGATTAATACTTCAGGCCGAGGTTTAACCGCAAACCACTTTCCATCTTTCACTGATTGCAAACCACCAATCTCATCTTGATGCAGTACAGTGATGAAGTCGCTATCCGTATGAGGCATTAAGCCAAAGACCTGAGGAGATGTCGGACATGGCGGATATCAATTCATTCGTAAATAGCAAGTGCTTGGCAAACAGGTTCTGGGAAGAAGCTAGAGTCATGACCCATCCTTTCTGCTAAGATTTCTGATAGTTAATGTGCTAACTCAAACATTTGTCTTCCAAATTGTTCCATTGTTGATTTGAAAATCAACAGGATAAAGATAAATTCGTACGGATTAACATATAATTTTGTTAACAGTAGCATTTGATTAACTTCACACAAGAGGGCACGTCAAAGTGAATTATCTGGACTAATTAGTGAAAAGAAGAATGTGAAAATATCTCTCCACTCTTTCATACGTTGCTTCATATCATTTACATGTAATTTTACCACAAAAAATATTATTCGTTTAATGTTACTTTGGAAACAAGCTAAACCGAGGTACGCCGATCTGATCTAAGTGATAACCATGCTGGAGAATTAAAAGTAAGTGAACAAAGTCAGTTAGCCGAGTTGAGCTGAACTAAGAAAGAGGACAAACAAATTAAGGCTGTGCATAATTGAAGAAAAGCTGAGGTGAAAAGGATGAAGTATGGCCGTGCTGAACTGAAGAGGAGCTGAGGTAGAGAGAAGCGCGAAACTAAGACGAGCTGAAGACAACAAAGAATCTAAAGTGAAAAAGTGCTGAGCCGAGGTGAAGAGGTAAAGCACAAGACAAGAAGCAGCACTTAGGCTGAACTGTCATACTTTGTAAACGTTGTAATTTAGAATTTTTTTATTGTACATAGGACCGAGCTGAACAGGTAACTAGCCATTACCTTAGACGTTAGAAAACACTGTAGCTGAACAGTGACTACTCTCCAAGTAAAAAAATACAACCGTTAGGGGTAGAATTAACCTTATAAAAGAGAAATAACCATGTAAATTTAAACTTAACTTGAACGAGTGCAAATTCTTTCCATCTAAGACATTTGGATCCAAAGAATTTGCCATAAGTGATAGAAGAGTAGGAGCCATAAATATTCCTAAAATATTTTGAAGTGGAAACTATACCATATGGATGGAAGAAAAAGATCAACAGGCTGTATAGTGAATAAGTAATTGACAAAAGAGCATAGTGAATAAGTAATTGACAAAAGAGCAGATGAATCAAGTTGTTTAGTTGAATGAAATATATTTTCATTAAGATTTCATATCTCTTAACATGTCAGAACTTCCGGCATCTTTTGTGTGAAAATTTGAAGCAGAGAGACAACATGCATCCGAAGTTACCTACTTGGGGAACCAGCAACAAATATTTGACAGTTGATTGCTAAACTGTCACATATTCTACACCCATTAGATTTTAAACAAGTAAACAAGTGATGAGGTCGGATTCTCACTAGGTGGATCCGAGATAATCCTTGTGTTATGCCGTTAACCCTCCGTAAGGAATTTTCTCCAATACCTGATAGGAAGAACAACGTTAGAGGCCCAAGGCTACTGTCCTGGGGAAAACACACCGACGCTCAAGTCAGTTATAGACATATTTGTATGTAGGGATACTGGAAGTACAAGTTGAAGCAATCTGATATGGGTCCTCTCTCAGGAGGATGACTGTTTTATGTAAGGAATTCTGTTTAGAGCTTGTCTGAGCTTAGATTCCACCTCCCCCTCCTTATGCTGAGGATGAAGTTCTTATATGAGTGGATTGTGGGCGGTTGCATGGCATGAAGCTGTGTTGTGATGACAAGTGGCTGCCCTGGTTGCAAATTTTCATATGCATGACTGTCACATGGTGACAGATGTTGGGCTGCATGGTGCTGACTGCTGTCTGGCAAGTGTTTGCCTAAGCACACTGTGGCCGAACTGAAGTTCTTCGTGTGCAGTTCAGCTAGAGAAGTGAGGTAAGGGTGACAAGAAACTCTGCCGAGATGAGATGAACAGGCTGACCTGACTGGCTGAACCTCCTGAATGGATTCTGAGCTAACTACGCGATGGCCATGCTGACCTGACTTTGGCCCCTGGCCAAGCTGATTTGAGGACGGAGCAGAGCTCAATTCTTTGGAAAACTTTGGCCTTGTGGTCCTGTCTGGTCATTCTTCGGGGGAAACTTTGGCCTTGTGGTCCTGTCTGGTCATTCTTCGGGTAGAACTGCGTTGGCCGAGGTTGACTAATCAAGGTCTGCTGGAAGGATAATACTCTAGGGCAGACCTTACTGAGCAGAGCTTAACTTTGACTTACGTTGACTTTACATTATTTTACATTATTTTATGGAAAAAGCGAGTGCTTCTTTAGCGCTTGCCCTGTATTTTCTATTGCAATCAAACTGTTCAGATACAAAGCAGATCTATTCTGAGCAGACTTAAATATTCGGGGTATGAAATCCCCCAGCTCTAAACAGAACTCCTTACATAAAACAACCATCCTCCTGAGAGAGGACACATACCAGGTTGCTTCAACCTCTACTTCCAGTATTCCTACATACAAATATGCATGTAACTGACTTGAGCGTCGGGGGTGTCCTGGGGCAGTAGCCCTGGGCCTCTAACGTTGTTCTTCCTTATCAGGTATTGGAGAAAATTCCTGACAGAAAGTTAACGACATAACACAAGAATCATCTCTGATCCACCTGGTGAGAATTCGACCTCATCAACGAACCAATAACATTTTAGTAATGGTTGACCGTTGAGAACATCAGCTTGTTACGGATCGCTTGACGATGTGGTTTTTAAAAACTTTTCACCAGTTCTTTTTACGTTCGATATAATATTATCTGGATCAGAAATGTTTCAATGTATTTATTTTAAGTTAAAAGATTGTTGACTCAGTTTACAATAAATAATTGGTATAGATTTATATGAAGACTTTACAACCATTACTAACCCAAGAGAGGTTGAATTCTTGATTTATTATAGTCGGGTACATAGGCTTGAAATGTAGGATCTCCCCGCCAGGTATTTAGGCTAGAAGAATCCTTAAACCCCCAGACCGACAATTCCCTACTCTACCACCGCTTTGAATTCATTCCTAAAGTTTGTTCTTCGAATCAAGGATTCTTCCATCTTTCTTGCTTTCCTTCTAATCCCATTCGTCAATGAGCGCCATTCCCTCTCCTCAGGTTCTCTGTACCGCTGTACCATAAGCAGCACCCTTTTATGCAGTGTTTCAGTTTGAGTACTTTCTGGGTTTCTCCTTTATTGTTTTTTCCTTAATTATATAACTGTGTGCATGTCGAAGGTGGGATTTTTGTTGCCACTAAATAGCAGTAATTTAGAGGAGGAAAGGACAAGCTCAATTCCCAAAGTTGATATCTTTGAAGGTCCTAATGTTATTGGTCGGAGTTGCATTCCGGTCACCGATAAACGCCTTAGCCGGAAGCATATTACCCTTCATGTCTCTGCCTCCGATCTCTCTGCTCAAATTGTCGTGGTAGGCCAATCTACGTTGTTGTTGCCTTTATTATTGATGTTGTTAAGCATGTGTTTGATTTCTGTAAGTTTGGAATCTGTTTTAATATTCTTTGGAAACTTAATTGTAGGAAGGAACAAACCCAGTTGTTATTAGAAGCGAAGGTAAAAGGAAAAAGCTTTTATCTGGTGAAAAGTGGAAGATTGATAATGATGACATAGTAGAATTAATACCTGGGTGTTACTTATTTAAGTATGTAAAGTCACATGGAGAAAGAAACGAATCGCGCTTCAATGGACAAAAAAGGCATTTGGGTGAAGGAAGTGGTAGTTGCAGCAAAGATCAGCTTCATGGTAGCAAGAAAACAAGGAATGTGGCGTTGGAGGAAGATTTGGTGGAAAAATCACAAATGGTACTTTCATTTTGGTTATTTCTTAAATTTATATTCCATTTAATAATTGCTTGATATGAGCATAACAGATTGCTGATGATGCTTCGAATTGTGCTGAGGTATTCTTTTCTGATGTTTGTCTGTGTTTTGAGCAGCCCCAGAAGAGAGATAATGGGGAAATAGAGATCTCTTCAGAGCATATTCGTTGGTTTGATGTACCAAAGGAACTATTATCCTCTACCTTCCGACTTCTGCGGGTGCAAGGGCTGCCTCCATGGGCTAATACCAATTCAGTTTCCATCAATGATGTTGTTCAGGTACCAACAAATATGTACCTATTCTCTTACAGAGTAAAAGAAAACCCAGAATTGCGTTTTAGTCAGTAATGGTACAATGACTTTAGCCAAAAGACACAGTTGGAGTTGAAATGTCTTTGGCTCTTTAATTTGTGTTCTCCCCTCGGAAAAAAGGTGGGGAGGGTGGGGAAGATTGCAAATACAGAACATGGCACGCTTATACCGGCACTTGCATGACTTTGTTACATGAAATCAATGTGCCTTGGTTAAATATATTTTGTGGCGAAAATTAGAGTAGATTTTTGATTTGGTTAAATATATTTTGTGGGGAAAATTAGAGTAGATTTTTGTCTTCAGAAATCATATTTGGGCAAAGAAGTTCACTTGGGAGAAGAGATGTTTCTGATCAACAACTAACAGATGTTTCCTTGATATCTAGGGACAAGTTCTTGCTGCTGTACTTTCAAATTACATGGTGGACATTGATTGGCTACTTTCTGGCAAGTTCAGTTCATCGTGTTTGCAAATTCATTGACTGCGTCTGTTCTTCTTGCTTGCAACTTTTGCATATAGTTTCTTAAGATATGTGTCAGTCAAGCTAATGAGAGAGAGATCGCTATATTTACCACAATTTTATTATGTACAAAATGAAGCATGGTACTTAAACTGATTGAGTTTGAATCACTTTGGAGGCTTGTTTGAATTTCTCTGGTGTGTTCTCTCCTTCCCAAAGAATGATATCATTAGCTGCCTGTCATTGCAAATTTGATTCGATGGTTTATGGCATTGACTGCATAACTTTTGTCTGTTCTAGACACAGACATATTTATTTTCCTCCTGCACACATATATCATTGTTTGACCTGAATTATTTTCTTTCGCTGATGGCTTCTGCTGGCAATTTGTATACCCCATTGCATCTGCTTTGGATTCTTGAATGAATGGCTGGTTAGTGTTTTACCTGGTGGTGTAGACAGACCATTTGAATGACGACATTCTTGAAGTGTCTTTTGCTTAATTTTTTTTCACGTATCTTGTATATCGTACTTTCAATACATATATTATCACCAGATTTGGTATACTTGAACCTTCTGCTATTTAGGGAACTAAACCTTGTCATTTGTCTCTGTTCATGTCAAAAATTCCGTTGTTGTTAGCCTGCCCATTGCTCAAGACAGTGCCTCATGTCTTAGTCGTTCACGGAGAAGGTGATGGAACACTGGAGTATATGAAGGTCGATCAAAACATTAAGTTTTGGTAAATTCTGAGGTTGAAGCTTCTATTTTGAAACTTGGTTTTCATGTCTATTGCTTTCCAGAGAAATAAACCTGCTGGCTGGATTCTTCACAAACCTCCATTACCAATTTCATATGGGACACACCATTCAAAAGCAATGCTCCTTGTTTATCCCTCAGGAATAAGAGTTGTTGTGCACACTGCAAACTTGATATATGTTGATTGGAATAACAAGAGCCAAGGCTTGTGGATGCAAGATTTCCCGTGGAAGGATCGAGTGAATAGCAAAGGATGTGGTTTTGAAACTGACTTGGTGGACTACCTGAGTACGCTAAAGGTATTAACGACAATAAAAAGTAATTAAATGCCCAGGCTTGCTGGAGGCAAAACGTAATTGATTAGTCTAGGATCTACCTGCTTGGATTCAATTATCTAGTGGATTATGTCGTTCCTTGCATGGTGGTCTCATACTTCTCAACTGGAGCAAGACAAGTATTCCAAAGTTTAGGGGTTACAGCTTCTAGTTTGTTGTTTACTACGTGTAGCAAAGATCTGAATGTCATTAGTTTATTCTTTCCAAAATCCATTATTCTTGTTTCCTAATGCAAAAGACTAAGTTGCTATACATGAAATTCTATTGTGAGTAAAAATCCTTCCTGCTTTGGAAGTGTTTGATTTCAAAGGCATGATGATAGGATGGACAGAATCTCAGTGTTCATATTGCCTTTCAAGCATTTAAACCCCATTCAATCAAGTTTGTATCTTTTATTCAGTTTCATTCTTCTAAAATTTCCAGTGGCCAGATTTTGATGCCGACATACCAGGTCTTGGTAGCTTCAGCATCAATCCATCATTTTTCAAGAAGTTCGATTACAGCAGTGCAGCGGTATCTTTCTCCTAGTCTCTTATTTTATTTTATTTCTTCAGATTAGAACATTACACAACACCTATGTATCAATTAAGGATGATATGGGGTCAAACAAACGTTTAGCTGTACTATTTTGAATATGGAGTGTGAGTAGCATGATAGCATTGGAAGTCACTTGTGTTTTTGGCTTTTGGCTTTTGGCTTTATCCACCTAGATCTGTTCCTCCAGTAAATGTTTATGGATAAGTTAGAAGTGGACTCCAAGTGTTTCCATGTCAAAGTCAAGATTGATTGACATGCTTTTGTGTGAGAAAAACCAGTTGAAATTGCTGTGACCATTAGAATCCTGAAGTGATGTTCAGTCAAACTTTGGTCATTACTGCTCTTTAGGATCCCTGTATTGGTACTGGTACTTTCCCATTGCAATAACTCCAACCAAGTTATACAGTTAAAATGTATGCGGTTGATAATCTAAGATGTACGCGTATGCACATACATATACATATGTTCTCCTTTCTCAGGTGTACGTCATGGCGTGTGTAAATTTTGAATATGTTTGTTTGCTTACTCCATAGCCGTCTTGTTTTGATCATTACTTGAATAAAGATTGTCAAAGGTGCTGATTTTTGCGATGATATTGAAAATTGTAAAATATGATTTCCAGGTTAGGCTAGTTGCTTCAGTTCCTGGATATCATTCAGGTTCCAGCCTAAAAAAGTGGGGACACATGAAGTTACGTTCAATTCTTCAGGAGTGTACTTTTGAAAATGAGTTCCAGAATTCTCCTCTTGTTTACCAGGTTTGGACCTCATGTTGAGCTCTGCATGCTACTGCTGTAAGCATGCTTCATTCCCTGAAAGGGGGTACTCTAAGCATAGTTAGTATAATAATGTTGGTCATTCGCAAAAGCAGCATATATTGGTTGGTTATATTCTAGTTCTCGTGCTTAGTGAATTTATGTTGATTGAAGTTGTTAACAGAACAAAAGGTGCAGTTGTAGGTAATTGAGATGGGCAGATGCACCATGGAATCAGGGACTTTAACTGAACCTACTTATTCTTGGATTTATTTTATGTATGTGGCACGATTTTTAGATCATCCGCACATAAATTTTCATTTCGTTTATTGTAAGAACATTATCTTTCATTTTGACCTCACTTGGAAACGAAAATTGCCAATTATTCAGTTGTTTGATCGCAATTTGAGTGTTAGTTATATGTATGATAGATAATACGACCCTAGTTTCTCTGAGTACCAGCACCACCCCTGATTCGAGATCTAGATAAGGACCTGAAGAGCAGTTCAAAATGATAAATTCATAAGCGTTACTAGTCAGCAGCTTAATTTGACAATTTTCTTATCCAGAGCTAAATGTTAAAGAATGTTATTACTTCTCTAGCTTGAAAGATGCTTAACAGTTTTCTTGATACAGTTCTCTTCCCTTGGTTCTTTGGATGAGAAATGGTTATCAGAGTTTGCATATTCACTGAGTGCTGGAGTTTCAGAAAATGAAAAGCCTCTTGGGATAGGAGAACCCTTGATAGTATGGCCTACTGTGGAAGATGTCAGATGCTCATTGGAGGTAATGTCAGGCAGCGTTTTATTAATTATAACAGTTCTTGCATGTGCAATTTCTCAAGTTCATTTACTCTGTCATTTGATTATGGGAGTCATGTTAAGAATTGGAAATGTTATTTCGAGTACCCCGGTCAACCTGATGGCTTTTCCTGTTCCACTGCTACTCCACTCACCCAACCCCAAAAGTGTATTTTGCCTCTATTATTGGTCAAGTTTTTTGTTTTCCCAATTTTTTGATTCCCAGCTGCAGCTGGCGTTACTTTTCTGCATGTTGGTTGTCGTACAGGGGTATGCGGCTGGAAATGCTGTTCCAAGTCCCTTGAAGAACGTCGAGAAAGAATTTCTGAAGAAGTACTGGGCAAAATGGAAGGCTGACCACTCTGGTCGCAGGTTTTATTGATTCTCTTTCTTGTCTATTTTTCCTTGATTTAGTGAAAATATTATAGGCTTCGTAAAAATATTATATTGCTTCATGCTTGCACCCATGCTCTCTCTCTCTCTCTCTCTCTTCCCCCTTGGGAGATCCTTTACCAGTTCAATTTAAGATTTAGCTTTTGGTACTAGTCATTAACCAATGACCAAAAGCACTGCTTCATTTTTCGTTTTTTCTTTATGCACCAATACTTATATGCATTGTCGAAAAGGATATTGTACCTGCAACAATAAACCCCACCCAACTTAGTAAAAATAGCTGATTATGGGTTTCTCTGTTTTGTCACTAAGGTTTCTAACGGTTGCCTTTCAATTGTTTTAGCCGTGCAATGCCGCATATAAAGACGTTTGCTCGCTACAATGGGCAAAACCTAGCGTAAGATTGTTAAAAATCTTATCGAGTTACCTTGACTAATACCATGGTTGAAATGTTAACACTATTTTCTTTTTTCTTGTGTGGTTAAAAACTAGATGGTTATTGCTTACTTCATCCAACCTTAGCAAAGCTGCTTGGGGGACTCTTCAGAAAAACAATTCTCAGTTGATGATCCGCTCCTATGAGGTATCTGATTTCTTTACCGATGCTTTTAAAATATGTCCTGGGAAAATCATGAAAATATTAAGATATGATTTTTCTTCACCTAGCAACAATTGCACGGCGTCAGTCATCATTGGCACTTTGATAAACCTGTGTGTTTTGCCATGAACGTATATAACTTTCTGTGTTTATGTTCGTTTCTTTTCACCGCTAACTTTTTTGTATTTGGCGATTGTCATGATGAATTTCTTCCAGCTAGGGGTGCTGTTTTTGCCTTCAACAGCCAAACTTGGTAGTGAATTTTCTTGTACAAGTAGCACGAAGCCTTCAGATGTAAGCTTCAGCTGCATCCTGGTCCTTCTGGTTCTTTATATTTTAATCCTATTTTAACAAATGGTCTGATATTTTTTCTTCCCCAAATACAATACATCTTTTGTGGGTTCGAATGAACTCGATCTACAGAATGTTTCCCAGATGAAGAGAACAAAGCCGGTGACTTTGGCTTGGCGAGGAAATCGAGAAACAGAATCAGCTGAAGTGGTCCAGTTACCTCTTCCTTATGAGCTCCCACCCCAACGTTATTCCGCAGAGGGTAGATTATTTTTGTTTGCCCCTGTTTGACTTGAAGTTTGTGGCATTACATTAACAAATTGCATTGAATTGTGCTTTTCAAAAAAAAAAAAAAAAGAGTTGATCATCATTGTCATTCTGTGTTTTCTTACAGATGTTCCATGGTCTTGGGATCGTCGATACACGAAGAAGGATGTTTACGGGCAAGTTTGGCCCAGACAAGTAAAACTCTATGCTTCCCAAGATACTTGATGTATGGACAGCATGGTTTTACTTGTTGCGTTATGTCATTAACATATATGTCTTTGTTTAAGGCAAAGTGCACTGAGTCTGTCTCCTCAAATCGCATGCACTACCACTATTTCTGTCCGTTTCCTCCTGATGTAAAGTTTGTAGTCCAGAAAGGATACTGTTTACTTATGCAGGAATTTGGAAATGAAAGTAAATGTGGTTCTTACTCATTTCTCTCTTTACCTTCATAACTGGATTCTAGCTGTAGTGTTGGAATAAGATGGGTATTTTTGGTATTTTAGTACATTGTCTTCAAACACGAAAAATATGGAAAAAACTGTCTTCTAACTGTTCAGCCACAAAATGGGTTATGCTGTGTCTGCTCTTAATGAAGTATCAGGTCTTTAAATTGTGTTTGGTGATTCAAATCAATCAAAATTAACACATTTTTCAGCAGATGTCAACTTGGCTTTTGTCCTCTTTTTGTTTTTTTCGGCATATAAATAAATATAGAGAAACAAAGATTGTGCAAGATAATGATACAATCCGTATAAAATAATTGTTTTACAGTAAATAGTAGATCACAAAGATTAAAGTACGTTTTAGTTTATATTAACTATTTTGATAATGTATCAAAATACTATTATATTGAGTGAGATTATTTAAAAGTAGAGATAATCTAAGCATTGATCTAACGCAATATTGGAAGTCATCATTATAATCATGTTAGTTAACTTTAAATCATGATTATAATTTTACTTTAGACTGATCTCAATCTATGAATCTTCATATTTTTATGAGGAAAACCGGAAATTCCCTTCTGTAACTAAAGCAAAATGGCCACTTACATTTTTAGAGAAAGTGTTGCAAGTGTATTCACTTCCTTTTCTGCGTTTGTGCATGGTTCGAAGATGGACGCGTCTGTGCATGGTTTGAAGAATGATCGGATCGTTTCTGGAGTTCGAAAAATGAACAGATCGTTTCCGGTCTGATGTACTTCAGTCTTACTATATACTTTGTGATTAAATAAAACAGAAAGAATAAGCAATCATATACTTTGTGATTAAATAAAACAGAAAGAATAAGCAATCATGATGCTGCCTACTGCTAAATAGAAGAATCCTTCAAAAATTTACCTTGAGACTACTACTCAACCAATGAATAACAATAATACATTACAAAAAAAAAGGCAAAAAGTAGAACTAATTTACAAACCAAATCAAATATCCCTTTTGCAGTTTCCCCCAGAATGAATGTAATATAATGTGCAAAATGCAAGATTCTTCAGCTATAAGGACTCAACCAACATTCCTCAGGAAGAGTTTTAAACCTTTCGGTGTCCTTACAATAATCGTAGACAACAAGGTTCCTCTGTACCCATTCATAATCAGTCTTTTGCGTAGCAGAAAGATGCCAAGCAGGGTACTGATCCCACCAGTGCTCTGTGGTTGTGGATACACAAGCAGGGAAAGGGTCTTTCCATTGGCAAGCATCCGCGACGAAACCCTTGTAAGATGACACAAATGGTACCAAATCCCAGTCTGTTTTGTCCAAACCTCCTCTCGTCGCCCAGTCATCCGCGTTCCAAATGCTCGAAAACAAGTACATTGGTTTATCGATGGGGAAGAAATTGTTTGTGTAGTTGCTGTTCTTAAATACCCTTAATGGAACTGAATCTACAAACCATCTGTACATCAAAGTTGGAAACTACTAGTCAGACACACTACACAAGGAGCACCATAAATAGACATCGTAATCGTTAGTCAACTGATAAGATTGATGCTTTGTGGTCTCGAGGTTACGGATTCGAACCGTGATAACAATCTTTTACACAAAAAATGTAAGGTAAGACTGCGTACATCAGATCGCGAAATGATCTGGCCTTCCCTAGATCCTACGCAAACGTGGAAGCCAGTGCACCGGAAACCTCCTTTAATAGTTAGTCAACCAAATTGAATATACATAAATAAGACGTCACGTTAGCAAGGTAAGTCTGCTTAAAAACGAATATCTAATAGTTAATCGTATAAAAGGACATGGTCCGGTGTACTAGGTTCCTATGTTTGTACAAGGTCTGAGAAAGGGCTGCGATCTGATGTACACAATCTTATCTTACACTTTGTACAAAAAGTTGTTTTCTCGTCGCCCAATCATTTAGTTTTTTTCGTCCTGGGGATCAATATCGCTAATGCAATAAGGTATGACTGAATCAATCCCGAACAAACTAAATCGTGGTACGTAATCAAGAAAGGCAAATAGAACAACTCACACAAGCTGGTGGGAGTTCCAAAGAATAGCATAGTCATGGAAATCCTCAGTTGGATCGAACCATAGGTAATGCCTCATCTCCCGATTACCAGTCCCATTTTTATAGACATTAGATTGTATAATGTAAGGCTCCCCTGTTTTGTTCCCCAAGAACTCAATATCTACTTCGTCTCTTTCTGGTCCAGCCCCATCTTCAGTGCACATCTGCAGCACAAGATAAAAAGCCCAGTTCATATTTCCATCTAAGGAAAAGACCAATTTAACCTCCATTGGAGATCCATGATTTAAATCCTATAGAAAAATTAGATCTTCATTTGAGCTTACATAATAGGCAGTGACAACACCAGCAGAATTGCCACCAACAAGTTTGAGCCTCATGCTGAACCAACCAAACCTGTAACTTTCTTTTGTTTTAAATCCACAACCTATGAACAGAAGACCACAAGAAATCTTAGCAAATACCAAGAAGCAAAGAATCTTGAAAAAAAAAAAATAAGACAGCATTTTCTTACCTCCAAGTTTGTTCAAGGAGAGGGACCAAGTGTTGCCATCTGTAGAGGTCTTGAAATTTTCTTCAGGGCAGCTTTTAACGAAATGGTCATCAAATGAGGGGTATTGAGCTGAGGAACCAGAGATTGCAAGTAAAAAAGCAAGAACAAAAAGAGAAGCCATGGAAGAGGAATCCCTTTTTCCGACAGTGTCAATGGAGAGAGATTACTAAAGAAAATGTGGCTTCTCAACTGGATTTCTCAAAGGAATAGAAGCATTAAGCGAGAGGTAGTTATAGTCTGAGTTCTTTTCCATGCGAGAGGCTTTCTCCATGTGAAGGGGAGGTTTAAAAATCAATGCCCCCTCATGGGTTGATTAAGACTATAATGATCATTATCGAGTTGAATAATAATTGGGGCAATGAGTTGTCTGGGAAGAGTTATTATTACATCGATGCCCAAATAAACGAAAAACCATGTATTAGTAATTTTATTTCCTATGTTTTTTTTTCTCTTTTTCTTTCTCAAAGCTATCATTTATGAAGATACATATAAAATCAAGGTCTCAATGCAATTATGTTTCCTTTAATTGCATTGGGAATTCGGAGGTAGACCCAAGAATGCTTAGAACAGGAAGTAGAGAAAACGGGCTGATAGATTTGAGAAGGAAAGCCGACGATGGTGGCAGATTTGATTAAATGACAGAAAATAGAAGGTGGGGACAATATGCTGCACATATGCATCAACACTGCCAGCTCAATTTTCAATTAGCCCAATAATGCTCGTATTGGCATTTTATTCTTACATATGATTTACTTTCATTAGCCATGTAAGAATATATAATTAGAAGAAGAGAAAGCAGATTCTTTACCATAACAATACTTGACACAGTTTATTTTGATTGAAACAACGTTGACACAGTTTACTCGGCAGCAGATTCAATCTATTTTATATACATAGATATACACACACACACAAGTGTAAACAGTAATTGGTAAAAGAGTTGAACATTTCTGTTGGATTGATCTGCAATTATCAACTAGAATGTAGGTCTTCGAAGGGAAAAAAAAACACTTTGGGCAAAATTAATTACCAAAAACAGTGAAAGTGTCATTCAGATAGAAAAAGAACACAGTGAAAGGTATTGAAGGAGGAGATCTTTTTACCATCTAATAAAAGTTATCGTCTTTTATTTGACCTTACATATTTTTTGTTAGTCATTTTTCATCCAGTTTCATTATATTCCGTTATATATCCGCGTCCATGCTCATTGCCGTGAAGGAATCCGAATCGGTCGAAAAGAGGGTCGGCTTATAATTAGACCAACCAACAAGGAAATTGAACGTTAGTCAATATTACAACGGCTAATTGTTTGTCGGTGTCTTGTTTCTATTTTCATTTTCTCTTATTCTCCTTTTTTTTTTTACTTTTCTTTTGTCTCTCTGATTTCCCTTCTCCATGTGAAGGACAGGAGTTTCCAGCTTGAATACAATTTCGTGTTGGAATGATTGATGTCAACTTACGCCACACCTAATACTCTACTTAGTATTTCTTGTGAGTAAAAAATATGGTTCCTATATATGTCCTTTGTACACAAAAAATTAACACAATCGGTGTGTAAGTGATGCATCTATGGAGGAATTCTTTATTGTTGGTCTGATAATTTCAATTGGTAATTAATTAGAAGATGTCGAAGAAAAACTTTTACTCGTTTCTCAAGTTACTTGATACTTATAATACCGGATTTGTTTTAAAAAAAAGTGCCAGTAACGACTCAAGTACCTGAACTTGTTACAATTCAAACTTAAATATTCATTCTTTAAATGCAAAACTGTAAAATCAATTGTTTCTTACAATCTAGTAAATTCTCAAATGACCGTAGAGGCCATATTACAGTGACATTTGATTGTACTAGGATTGATAAATTGATCAAACTATTGCTCATAAGGAGGTTATTTTCGTACATAAGATCTTATCGATCAGAAGCAATGGTATGCGAAATTTTTTTGTGTTTGGCAGATCGGCAATCACATAGTGAGAGCTTGACTCAGGCTATCAGATCCAACCGTTATTATAGCAAGTTGGAATTCGACTTCTTTATGGATAACTAATATACGGATGCCCTAAGAGATATCTGTTAAAATATATGTCTGAATTTACATCATACACAAAACTCTAATAAGAAAAACTGTAGAACCTTTTCAAAGTAATTAAGAGAAATCTTTTCGATTGTTTGGGGAGAATAAGCTAATCTGTTCTTTCCTCTTATATGTATACACATGTGTGTGTGTATATATACATATATATATATGCATATATATCTATGTATATATATGTATATGTGTAATTTCATTAACAAACGGCGACTGAGTGGCGGCGCCAGCCGCTGCCGCAATTTCGTTCATTTTTCTGATTCAATTCTTGGTGTTTCTTGATTTTCATTTCTGGTTTTCAATTCGCAATCTCACGGCTCCATGCTCGATCGTGGAGCCATCTTGATCCTATGCCGCAGTTGTTCAGCGATCTGCAGTGACGATACCTCCTAGGGATATCACGCGATTCAAAGGCGTACCGGCGATCAAATTCACAACATCGACAACCATGACTGCTGCGCCTTCATTCGCCGCAGTGGTCGCAGGATCATCAACCACGCCGATATCCATCTCTCCTAAGACAGCAACGCGTTATAAAGGTATTCCACTGGTTTCATTTCTTTATTCGGAAATTGATGCATTGGCTGTCCCTTTTCGGTACTCTTTAGTCGGTACATTTTGGTATGGGCGCCCCCCCTAAAGGTCATACGCTATGTTTTTGAAAAGATTGGTTTTCACCACGACCTTCAGATTACTCTCATTGATCAAACGCATATATTGCTGAATTTTACCAATGAAGCAGATTATTTGCGATGTTTTTATCGTCGTTCTTGGCATATTTCTGGTTGTCACATGAGGGTCACAAAATGGACAGTGGATTTTGATCCTTCCTCTGATGTCCCAATTGTGCCGGTTTGGATTGCACTACCGGCATTGCCGATCCACCTACATAGGCAGGAAGCTTTGTTCGAAATAGTGCGCACAATCGGTTTGCCTCTTAAATTAGACGTAGCCACCTCTAAAGGCTTACGTCCATCGGTAGCTCGTGTATGTGTGGAGATTGATGTATCACAGGAGTTGCCGCAAAAAATTTATCTACAAGCTAAAGGTCGTTTAATTCTTCAGTCTGTTGTTTATGAAGATTTGCCGTTGTTCTGTACTGACTGTCGTAGACTGGGGCATAAACATGCCGATTGCACATCTAAGGGTGAGACTGGTATTCCGCCCCCACCTCCTCCACCCCCGAAATCTCGTCCATCCAAGACGCGATGGACTCCAGTAAAGCCCAACCAACCTGTTCCGCCGCCAGAAAATCTACATACGGTTAAAGAAAACATGGGGCCAAATGCACAGCATCCCACTTCATTGGAGGATCCATCGCCGCTCTCAAATGATCCGGGGGCAGGGGGTCCTGTCATAGGGGAACCGATCTCTATACTGGAGCAACATTCTTCCGATAATGCCATACACGATGCGTTTTGTGATGCAGCAGACTTTCCTACAGATACCATGCCACACGATATTGGACATGTATCGGACAATTATTTGCCAACTGACACTTTAGTAGAGGACATATCGACGGTTGATCCATCACGCGTTCCAGACGCTCTGGATGAAGCATCTGACACCCCGCAACACCCTGTGCATACTGCTGACCCATCTGTATCGCAGATTTTCTCTAGGTTAACTGCAGATTTATGTCCGGTACTGGTCGTGCCGCCTACATTGGAGTTTCACAAGCAACAGGATCCGCAGCACACAGATACACTTACATCATCTCCGCCCTTGGAGATTTCATACACGGCCATACAGCATGCTCATGAGATGACCTCACCGTCTGAAGTGGCTCCGGAAGTCCAAATTCAATCCATTCAAGTTGAATTGCCGGTTCCATTAGCGATAATGCCAGCCCATGGCCAGCCTGCTTATGATCCCTTAATGGAACAATTCTATCAAGATCACTTTCGTGAAGAGGAAGAGGAAGTGGCTTTGGCACTAGGGTCGGACAATGAAGCTTCTCTCTCATATACTCGCCGTAAAGGGACTGAATATGATGATCTACGCGATAGTTTGATCATTGCGGGCGATGATTTGGATTGTTGCAGGACATCGACTAGGGGCGGGACTCTCCTTGGTGGACTATCTCGGAAAAAACGCAGGTCTCGGAAGGATCTTCCACCACCTCCACCGTCCTCAATGGTTACTAGACGGCGCAGCCATCGTTCTTTTGAAATATAGATAGATTAGCAGTCCCACGACTGATCATTTGGTTTCTTTTTCTTTTATTTTCGCTTGTACTCACGGCTACCCTCGACCATTAACGCGGGATATGATATATAAATAAAAGCCGGAAGGTATCCTTCCGTTATAAAAAAAAAATATATATATGTATATGTGTCTGTATACGTATATATATATATATATACTATATGATTGGAAATATGGTGATATATAGGTCTTCTTACTGGAGCTTAATTAAAATAATAACAGAAATCTAATGAAATTACGAAAATTCTCGAACCCGTTTATTTTCTCATTTTTATTTTGGATTTTATATTTTTCGTTATCGTCATGTAATTAAATATTTAATTTTCTATTTTCGATTTATCAATGTGGATAATATAAAATATTCAACATAATACTTGTTTTAATCCTTGTAATGCACTCTTTAATTGAGATAATCAGTTTCCAAAAATAATGTTACTAATTTGAGTAAAAGTTATTTTTATTATAAAAAATAAAAAATAAAACAAATTTTATTAAAAGTATACAGAATAAGAAATAAAAAAAATAAATGAAAGAATAAGCACACACATGCAATTCAAAATGTCAACCTTCCGTGATTATTGACTTTAGCTTCTCCACGTGAAATTTATCGGTGGATCAATGTCAAGCATGAAGTACAGAAATTTGCATATGATACAGCAAGATTCTGGTGCGTCTGTTGTCAAAAAGTTTAACAAAGTTTAAACCGAGTTAAGTGTATTTTTAATTAAAAAAATTTTAAAAAATAAAAAGCTAAATTTGGTTTAAATTTTGTTTGAGCGTTATTGCAGACCTGAATGAAAGTATCGCAGTATGCATTAGTGGTATGCAAGTCAGAATAATTTATTAGCAATACCTAATATTTGATCTTCGATATACTCCTAATTTTGCTCATTATATAACTTCACATGTACACTTACTATCCTTGCGAGCTTTTAAAGATGTGTGGATATGATATGATGCTATGAAGCACACTAATAAAATGTAAAGTATATATAGACTCTGTATAGTGACAAATCATCAATCTTATTGCTTGATATTTTCTTCTATCTTGTCCTAGCAGATTTGTATTTATTTCCTACTTCTCGAGAAGAAACAACATAGAAAAAGGGAAAGACGGGAGAAAAGAAGGATGATGTGATGACAAGATGATAGAGGAAGTCACAGGCGAGGATATGATTGAATTGGCGGTGGTGGTTGAAAGACGGTCAAGATGGATGAAAGGTGGAGGAATGAGGAGGAAGACGACAACCTGCTATCGCAGGTAAACAGATGTTTACCTGGTTTTTTGTGAGTAGTTTCGTAAAACATTTGGATATTTTCTATCATAAAGGTATGTGTGGATATTTTATGAAAAAATACATTAACGTTTGGTTGTAGAATGCAATTAACTCTATTCATTATTCTAGAAGTATATGTTTTAAGCTGTCGCAGAATTGTCAGTACTATCTTCTTTCTTCGTTGATCAAGAAAAATAAACCTGTAAGTGAGAGCTCACGAAATTTTTAATTACTTCGAAATTTGTATTTCCTTGTAAGTAACCTCTCATGAGCCTGAAAGATTTATCCGCTAGTCAACAAACAGTCAACTCCTTGCCAAGTTTAGCAAGCCCAACTCCTGCTGTTCGGTAGTCTGCACCTCTGCTCGGCAAGGTTCTAATTTGCCAAGTCACCCACTTCCGGTCAGACACAGTAGGCGAATACCCAATTATCAGGCAATCAACAAATTACTCAAGGGTTTCACTTCGGGCCCCGAGCTCTAGCCTCAGCCTCGGCCTCTGCTTAAGAAGTTTGTACCCCTAATCACTTCAGCCAGATCAGAACAGGATTTTGACAGCGTCATCTGGATCCAATCATTCCACCTCGGCAAACCCTTGCCAGGTGTCAAGTGCAGCTCAACTCAACTAAGCATGATGCCACCTGGCAGATGTACAGTGTAAAGAGCTGATATTGCCGCTGTTGGAAAAAGGACGTTAAAGGTCCTTTTCGTGTGCTCCAAACTTATATAGAACACGTATGAGGTCGTTCGGGAGATTAATGTGAAGTGGATAAAGCTGAAAGAGCCTCTGTTGGACATCGATCTCTCACTTCGATCGATCGATGTACATCGATCGATCGACGTTAGAGATCGACATGGGTCTGAGGCTTGCTGAAGTTTACTGTCCAACTTCGATCTATCACGTCGATCGATCGAAGTGACATCGATCGATCGATGTGATCGATCGATGTAGGACAGTAAAGAAAGTGAAGTTTCTGTCAGACTTCGTTCGATCACATCGATCGATCGAAGGAGACATCGATCGATCGATGTGATCGATCGATGTCCAACAGACAGAACTTTTCACTGTGTGATGCAACTTTTCGTCCAAGGTTCATCTCCCTTCGATTGTGAAAGTTATTCAACGGGCTTGAGAGGTTAGAAAACTGCTGAAACTAGTTTAAAATGTTGTTTTCTACTACACTAAAGCCTATATATATACAAGGCTTAACTATTTGCAAAATAGAAGTTTTTTTCCCTTGTGATTTTCTAAAGTGCAGAAATTCTTCAGCAGTTTTCTTTTCCTTCTCCTCTACTTTTAGACTCTTCAATTTGCAAGTTTATTCTTTTTCTCCTAGAGCAAAGGAAAAAGGGAAGCCGTTAAATCCTGGGAAGCATTCGCTTGTAGTTCACCTTGCTCACCGGTGGAGGCGAAATTGCTTTTAAGGACAGTGATTCACATCACGTCTCGGCATTTTGTTTCGTGTTTGTTTGTCATCTTCCTCAGAATATTGTGTAACAATCTTAAAAGCAATTTTACTGCGATGGCATCCAAACAATCTGCTGTTCCTGATATGTCGAAGCTGGAGCCTTTCGACGGAAAGTTCTTCAAAAGATGGTCTGCAAAGGTTCTTTTCTTTCTTGAGATGCTGTCTGTCTCCTACGTTCTGACAAAGGAGAGGCCTACTGAAGATGGAGAAGCACTCAATTTTGATGCAGATAATGTTACGTGTAGAGGACATATTCTACACTTCCTCTCTAATTCGCTGTTTGACATTTATGTCAAATTTCAGTCAGCGAAAGAAATTTGGAAAGCTCTTCAGAACAAATATGGTTCTGAAGATGCAGGGAAAAGGAAATATGTGGTTAGTGAATTTCTCAAGTTTCAGATGGTTGACCACATATCTATCAATGACCAGATTCATCAGTTTCAGCAACTGGTGGATAATATTGAACAAGAAGGTATCAAGATTGATGAAACCTTCCAGGCTACTGCTTTGATCGAGAAACTCCCTTCCTCTTGGAACAAGTATAAGAAGAGGGGCAAGCATGATGATGCCAAACTCTCTATGGATAGTGTAATCAAACACATTCGTATAGAGGAAAACAACAGGATTGAAGATGCAAGCGGAGATGAAGGTGGTGTCAAGGCCAACGTCATTGAGCATGTGGCCAAGAAGCCGAGATTTATCTTAAACAAGGCCAAAGGTAAAGCTCAAGTGCAGGGGCGGTTCAAGTCGCAGACAAAGGGAGCCTGTTGGGTGTGCGGGAAGCAGGGTCACAAGGCATTCTTTTGCAATAAGCGAAAAGGACAATCAAGTGGACAAGCCAACCTTGCTGAAGGACGCTCAGACACCAAGGATGAGACAATCGCTGCAGTTGTCGTCGATGAGGTAAACCTTGTCGGAGGTGCAACAGAATGGGTGGTGGACACTGGAGCCACTAGACACATTGCGATCAGCAGAGATCTATTTCTTGACTATCAAGAGATAGACAGTGGAGACCAAGTCTTTCTAGGGGATGCACGAGCGACCCGAGTTATCGGGAAGGGGAAAGTGCTCCTCAAGTTGACTTCTGGTAAAAGGCTGGAGTTGAGCAATGTGTTACATGTTCCAACTATTCGGAGGAACTTGATTTCTGGAGCACTTCTGAACAAGGCTAATATTAAACTTGTTTTTGATTCTGATAAGCTTGTATTATCTAGGAGTGGGGAGTTTGTTGGGAAAGGCTTTTGTTCGGGTGGTTTATTTGTTCTTGATGCTGTATGTTTAAGTAATAAGAATGCATCTAGTTCTGTGTATATTGTTGATTCTTTTGATTTATGGCATGCTAGACTAGGTCACGTTAATGCCGATGCAATTAGAAGGTTAAAGAACACCAATCTAATTGAATTAAACAATGAAAGTAGTCTAACAAAGTGTCATTATTGCGTCGAAGGGAAACATCATAAGAAACCCTTCAAGTCGGTAAATAGAGCAACCGAGAAACTAGAGTTGATTCATAGTGATCTAGGAGATTTTAAGAATATGATGAGTAAAGGTGGTAAGCGGTACTATATATCTTTCATAGATGATTTTTCAAGGTTTACTAAGGTTTATTTACTTAGCAACAAGGACGAAGCGGAAGGTATGTTTGTTAAGTACAAAAATGAAGTTGAAAACCAACTAGACAAAAAGATCAAAAAGATAAGGTCGGATAGAGGAGGTGAGTATAATACTTTATCTTTACAAAAGTTTTGTGAAGATAATGGTATTATACATGAGTTTACAACTCCATATACTCCTCAATCCAATGGTGTTGCCGAAAGGAAAAATAGGACACTTAAGGATATGATGAATACAATGCTCTTAGGTTCCGGATTGTCTAGCAATATGTGGGGTGAAGCTATTCTTTCAGCATGTCATATTTTAAATAGAATACCACATAAGAAAACTAGTTTGACACCGTATGAACTTTGGAAAGGCTATACACCCAACTTGAATTATTTGAAAGTGTGGGGGTGCTTAGCCAAAGTTGGAATTCCTGAGTTCAAAAGGAATAAAATTGGGTCTAAAACTAGAGATTGTGTGTTTGTGGGATATGCTTCGAATAGTGCTGCATATAGGTTTATGACTTTAGATAATGGTGTGATCTTGGAATTGAAGGACGCAGAATGTTTTGAACATGAGTTCCCGATGAAGAAAGATAAGGAAACTAGTATTAGTCTTGATCTTGGTGAGTCTAGTAATAGAACTAGTGATGAAGTTCCTTCTATTCTTAGAAGAAGTAAAAGACAGAAGGTTGGAAAGTCATTTGGAAATGATTTTATTACAGCCTTTATTTTAGAAGAAGATCCTAAGACGTATAGAGAGGCTATGAGTTCCGTAGACGTTAAGTTTTGGAAAGAGGCTATTAATAGTGAACTTGAGTCAATTCTTAGTAACAACACTTGGGAACTAGTAGAGTTGCCAAGAGGTTGTAAGCCTATTAGTTGTAAATGGGTGTTTAGAAAGAAACTAAAGGCTGATGGTTCTATAGACAAGTTCAAGGCAAGATTAGTTGCCAAGGGATTTACCCAACAAGAGGGTATAGACTATTTCGATACATATTCACCGGTAGCAAGAATAACGTCTATTAGAGTGTTAGTGGCTTTAGCTTCCATTAACAAGTTGGTGATACACCAAATGGATGTTAAGACGGTTTTTTTGAATGGTGATCTAGATGAAGAGATATATATGCATCAACCGGAGGGTATGATTATTCAAGGTCAAGAACATAAGGTATGTAGACTTAAGAAGTCTTTGTATGACCTTAAACAAGCCCCTAAGCAGTGGCATGAAAAGTTTGATAATGCTATGATTTCCAACGGTTATGTTGTGAATGAAAGTGATCGTTGTATTTGTAGCAAAGTAGGAAATTCTGGTTGTGTTATTGTATGCTTATATGTTGATGACATGTTGATTTTCGGGAATAACATGGATGTTGTGAATAGTACTAAATCATTCTTATCCTCCGTTTTTGATATGAAAGATATGGGTAAGGCTGATTTAATACTTGGTTTAAAGTTAGTCGAGAATTGTGGGGGTTATGCTTTGTCACAATCTCACTATGTTGAGAAAATGTTGAAACGATTTAATTTATTTGATGTTAAGCCCGTTAGTACGCCGTATGATTCAGCAGTTCACTTAAAGAAGAATAGAAGTGATAGTGTTTCACAAGTTGAGTATGCTAGAATCATTGGAAGTGTTATGTATTTAATGAACTGCACAAGACCTGATATAGCTTATGCAGTGAATAGGCTAGCAAGATATACTCATAATCCAAGTAGTGAACATTGGATGGCTTTAAAAAGATTAATGAGATATATCAAAGGAACAATGGATCTTTGTCTTATGTATAATGATTTTCCAGCAGTTTTAGAAGGTTTCTGTGATGCTAATTGGGTGTCTGATAATGATGAGATTAATTCAACAAATGGTTATGTGTTCACTTTAGGTGGTGGAGCCATATCATGGAAATCTTCTAAACAAACATGTATAGCAAAATCAACTATGGAATCAGAATTTATAGCTTTAGAACTTGCTGCATCTGAAGCTGAATGGTTAAGGAATTTATTGCTTGATATTCCTTTGTGGCATAACCCAATGCCTTCTGTTTCTATACGTTGTGATTCTCAGGTAGCGATCGCTCGAGCAAAGAATAAGATCTATAATGGAAAGAGCCGGCATATCAGATTGAGACACAATATTGTGCGGGATTTGATTAGTTCAGGGGTGGTTAACTTGGAGTTTGTAAGATCCGAGTTAAATCTGGCAGATCCCTTGACTAAAGGACTAAATAAGAAGTTAGTCCAACAAGCATCGAGGGGAATGGGACTGGTTCCATTGTTGTGAACTTTGTATGACGGCAACCCAACCCACTATTAGTAGAGATCCTACGAACGGGGTTCAATGTGGTAAAAACAAGTCATATAAAAGTTCTACAAGTACTATCATTAGTCCCTTCCTATGGTGTTGTTAAAGATAGTACTTACTGCAAATTGTGGAGGGTGAGATTTTTAGAATCTCTTAATGAAGTTCATAGTCATGTTGTATGATGGTGTGCGCAGTACACACTTGATGAACATCACCTATATAAGAGTGGAGGTGGTGCCGCTTCCTATGAGAGTTTGGAACAACTCACTAGAGCTCTTATGAAAACCTGGGACTGGGTGCATGGCCGATATCGCACCAAGCCGCGAACTTGCCTGAAGCTAGTCAAGGACATGTCAGTTGTAAGTTTATATAAACAATAGTGAAATAAGATTCAAGACTTTGTCATCTTATTTCCGTTTATATGCTTCTTCTTGAACTAAGTGGCAATTCAAGACGAAAGTCATTGTCCATTAAGTGTCTTTGTCTTCGTTAAAAGTATAGAGGTTAGTTGTTTAACGTTCAAGAGAGTTTGTATATAAGTTTGGATCATGTGGGGGATTGTTGGACAAAGGACGTTAAAGGTCCTTTTCGTGTGCTCCAAACTTATATAGAACACATATGAGGTCGTTCGGGAGATTAATGTGAAGTGGATAAAGCTGAAAGAGCCTCTGTTGGACATCGATCTCTCACTTCGATCGATCGATGTACATCGATCGATCGACGTTAGAGATCGACATGGGTCTGAGGCTTGCTGAAGTTTACTGTCCAACTTCGATCTATCACGTCGATCGATCGAAGTGACATCGATCGATCGATGTAGGACAGTAAAGAAAGTGAAGTTTCTGTCAGACTTCGTTCGATCACATCGATCGATCGAAGGAGACATCGATCGATCGATGTGATCGATAGATGTCCAACAGACAGAACTTTTCACTGTGTGATGCAACTTTTCGTCCAAGGTTCATCTCCCTTCAATTGTGAACGTTATTCAACGGGCTTGAGAGGTTAGAAAACTGCTGAAACTAGTTTAAAATGTTGTTTTCTACTACACTAAAGCCTATATATATACAAGGCTTAACTATTTGCAAAATAGAAGTTTTTTTCCCTTGTGATTTTCTAAAGTGCAGAAATTCTTCAGCAGTTTTCTTTTCCTTCTCCTCTACTTTTAGACTCTTCAATTTGCAAGTTTATTCTTTTTCTCCTAGAGCAAAGGAAAAAGGGAAGCCGTTAAATCCTGGGAAGCATTCGCTTGTAGTTCACCTTGCTCACCGGTGGAGGCGAAATTGCTTTTAAGGATAGTGATTCACATCACGTCTCGGCATTTTGTTTCGTGTTTGTTTGTCATCTTCCTCAGAATATTGTGTAACAGCCGCTCCCTTACGCGTCACAGACTTTACATCCTGCACATGCAATGGTCCCATCAGCCGGATGAGATCTGAGGAGGAAGAATATGAGGTAGAATATGAGGCCTCCAATCACGCGACGCCACGTGTACAAAAGGACTTTTTTAAAAAAGAAAAAAAGTAAACAGCGAACCCTTTTGTACACGTGGCGTCGCGTGATTGGAGGCCTCATATTCTACCTCATATTCTTCCTCCTCAGATCTCATCCGCCCATCAGCAGACCTAACGGTCCCATCAGCAGACCTACAATGAAGTAGCCCACCTGCACACTCAAGGGTCCCATCAGTCGTCAGAGGCTTTGGACTATGGAAACTAACAAAAGCAAGAGATGAGAGGGGGCTGAGTGATCTTCTTCATCACGCACAACGAGGAAAAAACTCCATACTTGTGAGATCAACTCAAAATCTTAACACATCAACATATCTTAGTGAGAATGGCTCAAACTGACTTGAGCGTCGGAGGGTTTAACCCGGGGTCATAACCTTGGGACTTCTGACCTTTGTTTTCCTGTGTAGGTTGTTCAGGGAAGATTTGAGTTTTACATGTGAGGAAGAACTAACATCCCTTTCGGATCATCTCTGATCCTTGGTGAAGATCCAGCTTCATCATTTGGCGCTAGAGGAAGGTCCTGAACCTCCGATCCAGTAAAAATCTTGAAACAACCAATATTCTAAGATGGTTAGAGGCTAGCGTGACGGTTTAGGGGAGTCCTCCAACCCACAACGACGAATGGTTACCCGTTTAGGTTTTCCAGAACATGATTATCGGGAACTTGAACCTGAACAACATCGTCAAGCTCCTAAAGTATCGGTGGAGGAGCGTGAGAAAGCAATGAAATATGTTGCTGAAAACTTAAATGTGTTTGAAGTTGTTGTTGAACAGCTTAAAGGCAAACGTACTGAGGTTGAAGATATGGAAGAGGATATTCCCCCTCGACGCTCTAAAGAAGTATCACATCAACAATCTTCTCGACCTCCTCGAGGATTTATGGCGGATGCTAGGCGATGCAGTTTCAAGGCCCCAACTGTGTAGTCAGAGCCTTTTGCCAGAAAGCGTCTGGGCGTAAGGTCGCGATCTCTCAAGAGTATCCCACAAGAGGATGAAGGTCATTGTAGGCCAAGGACTTACTATGAGGAGCATCGGCAAGAATTCGTGCAGGCAGTCCAGAAAAGTCCTTTTTCCTAGCATATTGCAGAGTACTTGGCACCAGATAGTTTCAAGGTGCCAAAGATGGATACTTACGATGAGACAACAGACCCAACGGATCATCTTTTTTAGTTCCAAACTGCTATGAGTCTGAAAAATGTCCCAGACCCCCTGCGTTGCAAAACCTTTCCGATGTATTTGCGAGGGAAGGCCAGGAGATGGTTTCAAGAGCTCCCCTCCAAGTCAGTAAGATCATTCGAGCAACTGGCGCAAAAATTCAAATCCCAGTTCGTTTCAAGCACGCCATTCGTAAAGAACTCTTCACACTTAATGACCTTGAGACAAGATCCAGATGAGTTGGTGCTGAAATACATGCAACGCTTCTCAGATAAGTCAGTGCAGGTCAGTGACAGAAATGGGGGCGTTAAGGCAGCAGCCTTTATCAATGGGCTCTGAGCTAGACGTCTTTTCTCTCAATTAGCCGAGGAGGGGTCCACAACCTTGAGAGAATGCTTGGAGAAAGCTTATCAGTTTGCCCGAGGTGAAGAGACAAACAGGTTAAAAAGAGAGGCCGAGCAGAGGGCTCAGTAGGAAGGCCGATCTAATCAATCAAATGAGGATCGGCGTGATGGAAAAGACCGCGAACGGCACAGTGCGTTCGATCGCATGGGAGGACAAGGTAAAGGAAGTAGAGAGGGTCTGTCCTTTTTGGCCTCTAAGGATAGAATCTTATCTGTCATGGAGAAGAATGGTTTGATGGTTGATCCTAAGCCTTTAAATGGACCAAGGGAGAAGAGAGACCCTACACTGTATTGCTGATATCATAGGGATATCGGACATGACACCGAAGATTGCAGGCAGTTGGCTCAGGCCATTCGGCAATTGATAGAGCAGGGTCACTTGAAGCAATTTTATGACCCACGTTCACGTCTGCACAATCGTTTGGATTTTCACAAAAACCCCCAGAAAAACAAATGCCGACCTGAGTCTCTACCTCAGCACTACAGGATGGATGATGATGAAGAACAGGGTGGACGTGGGGCTGCAGGTCAGCCCCAGGTCAATTCTATTATTTATATCATCTCTGGAGGACTACCTCATTCAAACAAAGGTGAGTCCAGTTCAGCAGGAACTTCATATGGTCCACTGACTAAGAGGGCCAAGTTGAATAAAGAGCTAACCTATTGACAAGAGGACTCCATTTCGCTGGATTCCAATAACACATGTTTGGTAATAGACTTGTGCATACACTTAGCTCCAGATAAAATTGTGGAGGTTCGACGTATATATGTAGATACAGGTAGTGCTGTGAATGTGATGTACTATAGCGTATATCAACAGTTGGGCCTATCAGATTCTTTAATGAGGCCAGTCACCACTTCACTGTATGGTTTCACTGGTGCTGCAGTTCGGCTAGCAGGACTGGTCACGCTCAGTTGCAGCTTCAGTAAACCCCTAGCCTACCGTTGTTTGTGGGTAGATTTTGTGGTGATCAAGGAGAGGTCTGCTTATAATATTCTGTTAGGCTGGCCAACTTTAGTGGCCCTGGAGGCTATTATGTCACCTTTGCATGTTAGTATGAAGTTTCCCACCCCAGCTGGGGTGGTGACAATCCAGGGTGATATACAAGTTGCCCAAAGTTGTTATACTGTGGCTACTCAAGGCAATGAAGCAGTTCAACAGGTTAGCCTAGATGATCTGATACCCACAGCAGAAGAGAGGTTACAATTGATGATGCAGTTCAGGACTTCATCTTTTATCCGAGCTGACCTGAAAATGTTATAAAGACAGGGACACGGCTGAGGATATGCCGGGAATCCCATCGTATATTGCCGAGCACAAATTGAATGTCGACCCTCAGGTGAAGCCCATAAAACAAAAGAAAAGAAATTTTACCCCAGAGAGGATCAAAGTAATTGCAGAAGAAGTCAGAAAACTTCTTGCTACAAAATTCATTGTTGAGGTCTTATACCCAATTTGGTTGGCTAATCCAGTAATAGTCCCCAAGCCAGATGAGTCATGGAGAATGTGCATAGATTACACTGTCTTCAACAAGGCATGCCCAAAGGATTGTTACCCACTACCTAAGATTGATAGGTTAGTAGATTCAACTCTAGGTCATAAAATCTTTGATTTCTTGGATGCCTGCAAACACTATCATCAAATTGTCATGGCAAAGGAAGATCAAGAAAAAACTTCATTCATAACAGAGTCTGGTACTTATTGTTATGTGACCATGCCTTTTGGGTTAAATAGTGCTGGGTCTACCTATCAGCGTTTGGTCAATTCTTTTTTCAGTGAACAAATTGGCTGAATAATGGAGGTGTATATAGATGATATGCTTATCAAGAGCAGGACCCTTGATCAGTATATTCAAAACTTGAGGGAAGTTTTTGTTGTTCTAAGGGATTCATACATGAGTCCGAATCCGAAAAAACGCACCTTTGGGGTGCGCACTGGAAAGTTTTTGGGGTATATGGTCTCCAAAGAAGGGATACAAGCTAACCCTGCCAAGATTGAAGCTTTACAAACTATGCACCCCCCAAGGAATATTAAAGAAGTACAGAGGTTGACAGACAGAATTACAGCTTTGAGCAGGTTCCTTTCTAAGTCTACCGAAAGATCACTTCCCTTCTTTCAAATTTTGAAAAAGAAAACTGCTTTCCAATGGGGCGACCAATATCAGCAAGCTTTTGATGAGCTGAAGTCCCATTTGGCCGAGGTGCCAATGTTAACTTTGCCTTTGCCTGGAGAAGTGCTTTATGTGTATCTGTCTACATGTAAAGAAGCAGCGAGTGCAGTTCTGCTCAGGGAGCAGGATAATATGCAGAAGCCAATCTACTTTACAAGCAAAGTTTTACATGGGCCCGAAGTATGATATCCCAGTGTTGAGAAGGTGGTCTTGGCACTCATAACGGCTGCAATTAAATTCAGACCATACCTTCAAGCTCATCCCATTGTTGTAGTGAAATATCAGCCTCTGAAACAAATTCTGACGAGGCCAGACACGTCTGGCTGAGCTGCCAAATGGGCTGTGGAGCTTGCTGAGTATGATATGCAGTATAAGTCGTGGACTTCAATGAAAGCTCAAGCCTTAGCAGATTTCATGGCTGAAGGAATAGCAATGGAGGAAGAGGTTCATCCCTTGGACGATTGGACCCTATATGTTGATGGATCCTCTTTCAAGGATGGATGTGGAGCAGGTCTCCTGATAATCAACTCCAACAAGGAAGAGTTTGAATATGCCATGCACTTTGATTTTGAGGCAACCAACAACGAGGCAGAATACGAGGCCCTAATAGCAGGTTTAGGCCTCGCTAGGAAGTTGGGGGCAAAGCGAATCATTTCTCGAAGTGATTCGCAGTTGGTTGTCTCCCAAATCAATGGGGATTATGAGGCCAAAGAAGAAAACATGAAAACAATATATGGCCAAAGTCTAGTAGCTCGGCCAGATGTTTGAGCACTTCTGCATAGAGCACATCCCCAAGTCGGCCAATAAAAGGGCTGATGCGCTATCTCGACTTGCTTCCTCCACCTCAGCCACTTTAGAAAAAAAGATAATGGTGGAGCTAGTGAAGCACCGCTTTTGATGCCAATGAAGTGCTGCAGGTTTATTACCACAATACATGGATGGATGAGATAGTTAACTCTCTACAGCATGGAACTCAGCTTGAGGACAAACGTGCAGCTTGGCGTCTGTGTCTAAAGGCAGCAAGGTATGCTCTTTTTAATGACCATCTATATAAAAAGTCTTTTTCACAGCCCTGGTTAATGTGTGTAACTGAGGAAGAGGGAGACTACATTCTACGCGAGTTGCACCAAGGAATTTGTGGAAATCATTCAGGCGCCCGATCCTTGGCTCGCAAATACTACCTTGCTGGTTATTATTGGCCCACTCTGCATCATGACGCAGAAGAATTGGTTAGGAAGTGTCAATCATGCCAAGTCCATGCTCCTATCTCTCACTTGCCCAGTCAAGAATTCACTCCATCACAAGTCCTTGGCCCTTTGTGCATTGGAGAATTGATTTTGTGGGACCTTTACCCCGAGCTCCAGGTTCAGTCAGGTTTCTTGCGGTTGCCAGTGATTACTTCACCAAATGGGTGGAAGCAGAGCCCTTAGCTACTATAACGGGGATTCAGATAAAAAAGTTCTTATAGAAGAATGTCATTTGTCGCTTCGGCCTACCACAAGTTCTTATCTCAGATAATGGAAAGCAGTTTGCTGATGACCCCGTCAAAATTCGGTGTGATGAGCTCCATATTGAACAAAGATTCACCTCAGTAGCACACCCACAAGCTAATGGGCAAGTTGAATTGGCCAATCGAATAATCAAGGATGACCTGAGAAAGCGTTTACACAAGACTGGGGTAAGCTGGATGGATGAACTTCAAAGTGTTTTATAGGCATACCGCACTACTCCTTTCTCCTCAACTAAGGAAACACCTTTTTCCTTAGTTTATGGCACAGAGGCTGCATTCCAGCTAAAATTGGGTCCACTTCTGCTCGAGTAAATCATTACTCTGCTCAGACAAATGACCAAGGACTGCGTTTAAATCTGGATCAGTTGGAAGAAAGAAGGGAACAAGCCCACATTCGCATAGCTCAATACAAAAATCTAATTGCATAGTACTACAACTCTCGAGTGCGACCAAGGTCTTATCAAGTGGGAGAGTTGGTACTGCGCAATAATGAAGCAAGTCATGCAGCACCAACAGGAACTTTTAACCCCAAATGGGAAGGCCCTTATCGCATAGTAGAGGTGCGATCAGCGGGAGCTTATAAGTTGCAAACCTTGGAAGGCATGACTTTGCCACAAAATTGGCATTCTACACATTTAAGAATTCTACATCAGTGATGTATAAGTGTTCCACTTCAGCAGGACTGAACAAGCCGAGCAAGACTCGACAAGTACTTGGGACAGATATCCATACAAGTGCTCTACCTCAGCAGGACTGAAAAAGTCGAGCAGGTCTTGACACGTACTGGGAACAGGTATCCCTATAAGACTTCAGCAGGTCTGAGGCACAGGCCCGTTAGGGTCAAAAGTGTTGTGAACATGCTTCACAATCATTCCGATAGAGTGCAGAGGTGAATCATGACAGTGTACATGAGCCTCATCAACACCTAGCAGGACTAGGGAAAGTTGTAACTCATTTGTATAACCATAAGTAGTGCTGAGGTTTCAATAAAATAGTGTTTAATGGCAGTGCCAGTATTGAAATTTCGCAAAATGTTATCCTTTATCTCGCTTAAAGATTTAGCATATTCAATCAAAGTAACATGCTTACTTTGGTTTCAACATGTGGATTTATTTCTTATTCACGTTCCAAGTACAAGTTTTTATCTCAGCTGCAGTAAGGCTGAGGCTAAGTACTTATTATCAAAGATCCTTGGTAGAGCCAAGATTAGATACTTTCTTTGATCAATTGGTAGAGCCGAGGTTAGATACTTGGGAAAGTAACAGGTTTACTTCAGTTCATGATTTTGAACTTAATTTTTTGCGTCAAGACGTTTGAAAGGTCATGCTTAGCAGAGCTGAGGCTGAGCCTTGCAATCAACAAGAGTCCTTGGCAGAGCCGAGGTCAAGTACTTGTGTTTATTATTGGCGTTATGAAGAAGTGCTTGCAAAGATGTTGAAGAAAAAGTTGAGGAACACAAGTTGGAAGAAATAAAATTTGCATTAAAGATAATTCAGATAGTACAATGCCGAGGAGCAAAAGTTCAAGAAAATCCTAGTCTACTTGCAAATCTCTGAGATCAGCTCCATTCTTGAACAACGCCAGCTGATTATCGAATATTTGCTCAGGCTTAGGGTTATGCATGTCGGCAATTTGAGGACGCTCTTTGTCCAAGGCGGGGCAGACCTCTGAGCTGCTGTCTATGGCATAGGTCTGGCCGATCACCATCATTGAGCTTTGAAGTTTGAGGAGATTATCAGTGAAGTATTCAGACTTCCTGAACTCAGCAACTGCCTTTGCCTTGATGTCTTCGGCCTGAAGTGCAAATTGATGAATCAGTTCTGTTTTGCTTCTTCGATCTTCTTCCAGTTGCTGAGTCAACTCATCCTTGCCTTTTTGCTCATCCTCAACTTGTTTTTTGCATCTGCTCAGCTCCTGCTCACAAGTGTTGAGCTCCTTCTGGTAAAAGTCCAGCTCAGCTTGAGTCTTAGTGGGCACCAATTCAATGTTGGCCACCACTTCTTTCAGCTCATCCACTTGTGAATTGACGATGGCTAGCCGAGTGTCAGACTCTTCCTTTCCTTCACGAAGTTTGGAATTTTCTTCAGAAAGGGTTGACACTTCAGACTTAAGACCATCCACCTCTGCCTCAAGTTCTGCTAACCTTGTTTTTGTTGGTTTGGCCTCCTCAACCCACTTCACATTTGCTTGTTGAAGAACTGCATTCTTCTCACTCAGATGAACGACCATCTTCCGCAGCTCTTCAGTCTTTCTGAACATATTGTACTCCTAGACTCGGAACTGCAACATTCAAGACACTTAGTCAAAGAAAGCACCAATCAATTGACCTTAGAAAGCAGATAAGTTTCAGAAGCTTACCATAGCCATGTTGCTCATATACAGGTTGCGTGCCTGATCCTAGTCCATGTTGTCATAGTGGTCAAAATCTCGGGGCAGAATTGACAGCTCAGTTAGCTTCCTCACTATTATTGGATTTAGGGCAGAGTCATCAGAGTAGTATACCAGCGTCCTCTGCCCACGCCGATGCCCAAAAGAGGATTCCTCTTGAACTTGTGGGTTCTTTCCCATATCTCTTTGCTGGGCAAGCTCCTCGTCATTTCTTCTTTGTTGTGAACCAGCTGATCTGGATTCCGATACAAAGGGAGCTTCAGCTGGAGTTGGAGCTGGAGCAGGCTCTGATGAAGGCAGTGGCACCTCAGCCTCTGCCATAGAAGAAGGAATATCAAAATTCATGGGCTGAGGCTGAGGCTCAGCCTGAACAGAACCATCAGAAATCTCAATTGCAATGGACAAAAAGGTTAATCGTTATTCACCAAAAGAGAACCAAGTTATATACAACTTTCCAACAAAAGGTATATACCTGGTTCAATCTCCAACGGCTTGTCTAGAAGTCCATCCCCAGATGAAACAACCTCATCAGGAGGCGTAGCTTCTAGGGACATGGCTGGCACTTCAGAGGGGACCCTTGCCTGAATCCGATCAGAGGAGGAGTGACTCTCCTCTGTTCTGGGCCTCTTCCTGGGGGCCACGCTCCTTATCTTGGCCACAGAGTCAGACACCATTGCTCCTGCAAATTCATCAAAAAGATATTCAAACCACAAGAAAAGATATCAAAAGGAAAAAGGTGTCCAAAAGACCCAATACATACCCAAAATAACCTCTAAGTCTGCGTGACTTAGAGTTTGAAAATGAGGGCCAACGCATAAATGGTCCAGGTCAGCAGCTCTTAAAACTAACCTGTTCACCTTTTTCCAATCAACAGCTATGGAAAGGTGTAACAGTCTAGAGGCTTCATCGCAGAAATTTTTGCTTGGCCTCGAGTTATCTGCTCCGCCTGACCTCCAGCGCTCATTCTCAAGAAATCCTACTTTCTTAACAAAGAAGAAGCGACCTTTCCAGTTTTTAGTAAAGGTGAGGATGTTTACAGCATGTTTGAGCTCTCTATTAGGAATCTTCTCCTGAAGTAGAACCAACTATCCTTATGCTTACACACAAACATCCTCCTAAAAACCTTAAGGTCGAATTCCTCCCCAAGAGCTCTCAGGTAGAGCAAGTAACATAGGACAACCTTCAAACCATTAGGCATGAGCTGAGGTAGCCTAAGGTTGTAAAAATCAAGAATATGAAATAAAGGTTCTGGAATGGGAAGATGAAAACCAGATTTAAAGTACTCTTCATAAACTGCTTCATAACCTATGGGTGGGTCAAAAGCAGATTGATGGGGAAGAGGAAGAACTGGATCAAACACACTCCTATCAACGTTATAAACTCTACACAAGCGGGAGAGATCAGTGGCTTTTAAGATACACACTGAGCTCTACACCGCCAGTGACGGTGCACCCCTATCAATTGAAATGGGGCCAGCTCAGTCGTCAGAGTAACCATGGGAGGTGCACCAGCAAGACGCAATCTCCTCAAATGGCGGTTGTCATGGCTGGAACTCGTCCTCTCAGAGAGAAGAGAGTTTCCTCAATCGTTACCCCCAAGACTAGCGGAGTAAGAGCCTGCTTCCGATCTATTTTGGGAGTCAGAAGAAGAAGAAGAGATAATAGCCACGAGGAAAAAAGAAAGAGGCTTACAGAAAGTAAAAGGCAAAGGAGAAGGATTCGCCGAAGTTGGGGAGGAGTAGAAGGCTGCCGGAGAAGATGAAGGAACAGAGGTTACTGAAGGGAAACGATCGACGAGAATAAGAATAAGAAGATTCTGGAAGTAAACAGTCTTTAATAAAAGGGAATTTGAATCGACAAGCGCTTCAATTTCCCCCTCATCGAATATCTCAACCGCCGAAAAGCAATAATTGGCTCTGTTGTAACTTGTGCCAATATTAAATACTGTTGGGCGCAATTAAAGATGAACACATCACCAACATATCTGAACAGATTTGTCCGCCATCGCTGGTCTGCTCGGCCACACTAAATCTGGAGGCAAAGTGATGAGCCTGAAAGATTTATCCGTTAGTCAACAAACAGTCAATCTTTGCTAAGTTTAGCAAGCCCAACTCCTGCTGTTCGGTAGTCTGCACCTCTGCTCGGCAAGGCACTACTTTGCCAAGTCACCCACTTCCGGCCAGACACAGTAGTCGAATACCCAATCATCTCGCAAGCAACAAATTACTCAAGGGTTTCACTTCGGCCCCCGAGCTCTAGCCTCGGCCTCGGCCTCTGCTTAAGAAGTTTGTACCCCTAATCCTTCAACCAGATCAGATGAGGATTTTGAACGCGTCATCTGGACCCATCATTCCACCTCAGCAAACCCTTGCCAGGTGTCAAGTGTAGCTCAGCTCAACTAAGCATGATGCCACCGGCAGGTGTACAGTGTACAGAGCTGATATTTCCGCTCCCTTACACGTCACAGACTTTACATCCTGCACACACAATGGTCCCATCAGCAGACCTACAATGAAGTAGCCCATCTGCACACTCAAGGGTCCTATCAGTCGTCAGAGGCTTTGGACTACGAAAACTAACAAAAGCAAGAGAGGAGAGAGGGCTGAGGGATCTTCTTCCTCACGCACAAAGAGGAAAAAACTCCATACTTGTGAGATCAACTAAAACTCTTAACACATCAACATATCTCAGTGAGAATGGCCCAAACTGACTTGAGCATCGGAGGGTTTAACCCAGGGTCATAACCCCGAGACCTCTGACCTTTGTTTTCCTGTTCAGGTTCTTCAGGGAAGATTTGAGTTTTACAAGTCAGGATGAACTAAGGACATCCCTTTTGGATCATCTCTGATCCTTGGTGAAGATCCAGCTTCATCAACCTCCTCAAAGAAACTATTTTCTACCTTAGCCAGTTGGTTCATGTGAAGTGGTACCCTTCTAATCTTGGTAACGCTGTGGATATCAAAGAAAAAGGAAGATTGTGTGGGGGGTGGGGTGCAGGAGATGGGGAAAGGGGGTGATAGGAAGACGATAGATACCTTTAACCTCTATTTAATTCTAAATCAAAATAGCAACAAGATGTCACGTGCAGACAAATATATGTAGCTGGTATTAGAATACGTTAAGTTTTGATGATTGGTACAATTGAAACTTAGAACGCCTAGATAAGGCGCCTCATATGAAGTGTCTGGAGACCAGTATACTTCGAATGCTGCATAAAGCGCTCCATGTGAAGTGGCAGTAAAACAGTATACTTTGAACACCTACATAAGACGTCTCATGTGTCAAACTATGTAACAACACACTTTGAACTCTTTAACAGGCGCTTCATGCGTGTGACAAAAGTCAAATGTGGTTGTTTCCCTCCCAAAATGGGCACGAATATCAAACTAGTTTTGACAAAACTTAGAATTACTTCGAACGAGTATAATTGCTTGGATCAGGTGCTTCATGTGACTTCGAACGAGTGTGTTGCCCACAATAGGCGCTTCATGTGACATTGAACAAGTGTTCCTTATTCACTTAAAGCGCTTCATGTCACATTGAACACCATTCTAAACCCACATTAGGCGCTCTATGTCACTCTAAACTCCTGTTCAGAAATCATATTAGGTGCTTCAAGTAACTCAATGTCACAAGTGTTTTATGTTGCACTTTCTTATGATTACTGACATTTGTATCTTCTCTCTTAGTGAAAAATCACAGGCAACATTCCTTTTTGGAGAATGCTCTCTTTCTTCTTTGAGCTTACAAGAAGAAGCTTCCTCAAGAATCTTATCTTCATCTAAGATGAAGATCTCCATAGAAGAGGAGATGTCATCAAAAGAGACAAAAATTATCTTTCTCTCCTGCAGCATGACAACCGCTAGAAAGTGAATAAAAGAAAGGTTTTCATCATTTTTCATTGTCCAACTTTCTAACCTACAAGCTCTCAAGTTTTTCTCAAGATTTTGCTCTCAAAATACTTGTATTATTGCTGATTTTACTTTATTTGTGAGAGTGTGATTTGTAAAGATAAAGAGTCTTCTTCTTGAGTGAATATTGTGAAGATCAAGGTGTAGACTGTTGGTCAAGAAGCATGGGTGCTTCTTGTTTGAAGAAATCCAAGCATTGACGGGTTAGCTGATGGTGTAGTGGTGCATCATACTCCCGACAAGAATTTTTTGAGGAGCAAGGAAGTTTTTTGGAGGCTAGACTTCAAGGTGGTTGGTATTTGTGGTTCAAAGTCTAGGCGTGTGGCCTAGTTCACCTTCTTGCATTTTTATCTTTGATTTTTGTTTCCCCAATAGAAATAACAATCCTCTTGTTCAAAAATCCTTCTTGTGAAAAACCAAGAAGGTAGAGGAGTAGAGTCTTTGACTTGAATCTCTATACATTTGGTGTTCTTTACGCTTCTACTAGTTTATTCGTTTTAAAGAACACACCCAAGTATTGATTTGTTCTCATTATTGAAAAATGTCCAAAAAATATCCATACTTGGTGAACACACTATTCAACCCCCTTCTAGTGTGTTCTAAGGGACCTAAAAATTGGTATCAGAGCAAAATCTTGAGTGTTTGAGTTCAAATAGAAATATTTGATTTTTTTGAAGTATGGCTTCCTTTAGTTTTAAAGATGCTGGTTCTCCAAGCGGTGGCTCTTCTAGAAGAAGAAGACAAGAGTCACTACTCCCTTCTATCTCAAGTGTACATGTCAAGGTGCCTATGTTTGACTCTCTAAACTATCCCCTATGGAAATCTAACATGGAAACGTATCTTCATTCATGTGGATATCGTATTTGGAGAGAAGTGTCAAAAGGTTCAACTATTCCTTTTGATGTTGATGATCTTACCCTGGAGGAAGAATTACAATTTGCCATAAATAACAAAGCCCTTGCTATTTTAAATAGCTCTTTATCACCAAATGAAAGAGCTCAAATACAAGGTATTCAATCAGTTTATGAAGCTTGGACAAAGTTAGAAATGATTCACGAGGGAACATCTCAAGTACGGAAGGCAAAGAGGAGACAACTAATCAAACAATTCTACAATTTTAATGTCTCCAAAGGTGAAAAGATTGAAGAGTCTATCCAAAGATTCACCAAGCTTGTCAACCTACTTACGGCGGTTGGCAAGAAAATAGAACAAGAGGATCTCAACCATTACTTACTAAATAGTTTAGGAAGAGAACGAAATGCAAGAGTCACGGCCATTGAAGAGTCGAAAGATCTTGAGACTATTACACTAGATGAGCTTTACGGAAATCTCATCACAAATGAGATTCACCTTGAAGCTCAAGAAAAGAATGATCCCATTAGAAGCTCGTCGAAGGCCCTAGCATGCGAGTCGGAGGAGTCGGACGACGAAGTTGCACTTCTCGTTTAAAGATTCAAAAGATTCGCAAGGAGAAATGAAGATGAAGAGTTTCATCAAAGAGAAATTCTCCAAGGATAAAGAGAAAGTGAAGGACCAAGAAAATAATGTTACAAATATGGAAGACTTGTTCACTTCATGAAGGATTTCTGGGTGAAAGATCCGCACCCAAAAGACAAGAAAGCCATCTACCAAAAGAAAAAGGCTTTGCAAGCGGAAGTAGCCCATTGGTAAAGTCTCTTATCAGGGCCCGAGAGCTGCAACAACGACAATGAGAATCTAGCTCTCACGGGAGTCATCAATGATGATCTCGACAAAGAGTTCTATTCTCTCATGGCCATCGAAGATGACATGGAGGTATGTACTAAGCCTTCGAATTATAAATTGAAAGATAAAATGGATGATTTAGTGCAAGAAAATGATTTATTAGAAATGAAAAATAAACGTGTCAAAAAGGACTTTAAAGCATGTATAAATGAGTGTAATGACACGCTTGAGAGTCACATTCCATTGCAACTTGAGCATGACATTCTAGTAACCATGCATGTGATAGCACTAGAGGAGAAGTATGATTTGATAAAATCATTGCATTCCTCGTTAAACCATTTGGAAAAAGAAAAATTCTCAAAGGGAGAGTGCTAACAAGGTTGAGATAATAAAAGATGCATCTACTTCAAGCATAAAGCCTAAAATTAAGTCTAGTGTCATGTATGCATCTAAGAAGGGCAAATCAAATGAACAAGCATCATCATTCAAGGAGTCAAAAACCTCCTTGAAGAAGCAAAGACACATGCCTAAGGATAAGACACATTCAACAAAAGTGTTAAAACCTTTTGTTGAATCTGGAAAAAATGTTTCTTCCTTGATTCCAAAGAATGCCATCCCTAAAAGGGAGTCACAGAATGTGTCATTGTACAAACATGATAAATATTCTTAACCCCACAAACACATTCCCACATGTTTTTATTATAATAAGAAAGGGCGTGTAGAAAGAATTTGACGGGCTAAGAATAATAAACATCTTGTGTGGGTGCCAAAGGGTGTAGTGAAGGTAACTAACCCTCAAGGTTCCAAAACAAAAAGGGTATCAATGTCATATGGTTCTTTTGTAGGCCTTAACGTTAAATGGAGAAAGCAATGACAAGAAGGTCTAATGGATTGTGGACAGTGGGTGTTCCAACCATATGATAGACTCACTATGCAAGATAGAGGAGTTTTTTACTTTGGAGGTAGCAAAGGCCAAATCAAAGGACATGGTGTTGCGGGTAATGAGTCCTTTTCTCTTAGTGACGTTTTGCATGTTAGTGGGCTAAAATTTAATTTGATAAGTGTAAGTCAATTATGTGATGCTAATTATGAGTTTGCGTTTTTGAAAACAAAGTGCATTGTGAAAAAGACAATGTTATCTTATTTGAAGCTTTGCGATCCAAAAACATTTACAAACTTAGCATCAATGATTTGGTTTCGCAAAATGTATCATGCCTAGTTTCCAAGAATGACTTAACACAACTATGACATAGACATCTCAGGCACATATGTTTCAAAACCTTTAAGTTTATTTGTGAAAGCAAAAAGGTCCGAGCCTTCCAAAAATGAGTTTCGAAAATCAAGATTATGCGACACTTGCCAAAGTGCAAAGCTTGTGAAAACAAGTTTTAAGCCCATAACCAAAGTTTCCACCAACAAACCCCTACAATTACTATATATGGATTTGTATGAGGATGTTGGTATTAAGAGTTGGGTGGTAAACATTATACCTTTGTTGCAGTAGATGACTATACTCGTTATACATATGTGATGTTTCTTGCAAAGAAAAGTGATGCATGTAGTGAATTTATTAATTTGAGTAAAATCTTGGAAAAACACATGAGTGACACCATTAAAATTATATGAAGTGATCGTGGTGGTGAGTTTGATGGAGAATTTGAAAGGTTTTGGAATCCAAAGGATATACACATGACTTTTTGACTCCTAGAACTCCACAACAAAATGGTGTAGCAGAACGAAAGAATAGAACCCTACTAGAAATGTGTAGGACAATGTTAAATGAGTTTGGCTTGCCCAAGTATTTTTAGGATGAAGCGGTAAATGCTGTTTGTCATGTGATCAATCGTGTATATTTGAGACCTTACCTAAATGTGACACCTTATGAGCTTTGGAATGGTAAAGTTCTAAATATTGGGTATTTCAAAGTGTTTGGGTTTCATACTTAACACTAAGGATACTTTGGACAAACTTGACCTCAAAGCGGATGAAGGTATCTTTTTAGGTTATGCCTCAAATAGCAAAAAATTTTGTGTTTTTAACAAAAGGAGTCAAAAGGTGAAAGACTCAATCCATGTTAAGTTTAATGAATCACTTAATGACGAACCTAAACTTAAGGAGGATGGTGAAGAAAATGAAGTTGATGCTTCTGAAGAAAAAATTCTTGATGACACTCCAACGGTTGCTCATTAACAAGAAATTGTTGATAAGTTTACTAAAGGAAACATCTTCATCGATTTGAGGGTAGAGCCTATTGAAGGCACTCCTCCAACAAATGTTCATGAACTAAGTGAGTCAAATAGGAACAATTCTCACACTCATCTTGTTGATACACAAAATGTTGAAAATGCATCTCATATTCTGGAAAATGATGATCATTTGAATCGTGATGATTCGACTTATTCGGAAAGTGATCATGAAGTAGTTGGAGGAGATGTCTCCAATCTTTCTAGCTTATTCAAGTATAAAAGCACTCACAAACACGAGTTGGTTATAGGTGATTTAAATAGAGGTATCACTACACGAAGGCAATATCGAGAGAACACATTCGTTTCTCTCATAGAGCCTAAAAATTTTAAAGATGCACTTCTTGATGAAAATTGGATCTTGGTAATGCAAGAAGAATTAAACCAATTTGAAAGGAGTGATGTTTAGGAGTTAGTTCCCAAACCTTTTGATCATCCCATTATCGGTACAAAATAGGTATTTTGTAACAAAATTGATTATCAAGGAAATGTCACTAGAACTAAAGCTAAATTAGTTGCTCAAGGATACCGTCAAGAGGAAGGTATTGATTTTGATGAGACATTTGCATCCGTAGCACGGCTTGAAGCCATTAGAATGTTATTGGTATATGCTTGTTATAAAGATTTCAGACTTTACCAAATGGATGTCAAAACCGTCTTTTTAAATGATGTTATCCAAGACGAGGTGTACGTTGCACAACCTTCCGGGTTTGAATGCCATGACTCACCACATCATGTATTCAAACTCAAAAAGGCTCTTTATGGTCTTAAACAAGCTCCAAGAGCTTGGTATGAGAGGTTAAGTACTTTTCTTCTAAATAATGGATTTTCAAGGGGTAAAGTTGACACCACTTTGTTTATTAAAGAACAAAACAAAAATTAATTGATTGTACAAGTATATGTGGCTAATATTATTTATGGTGCTAATAACAATTGTCTTTGTGAGCAATTTGCTAGCTTGATGCAAAGTGAATTTGAAATGAGTATGATGGGTGAGCTTACTTACTTTCTCAGACTTCAAATCAAGCAAACTCAAGAAGGCATGTACATCTCTCAAACCAAATATACAAAGGACTTGTTCAAGAAATACAACTTTGGTGAAGGTAGACAAGTAAATACTCCAATGAACACAAGCATGAAGCTTGATAATGATGAGAAAGGAAAGCTTATTTAAGTAACCTTGTATCGTGGCATGATAGGGAGTCTACTTTATATAATTGCTAGTAGATCGGATATATTGCATGCAGTATGCTTATGTGCTAGATTTTAAAGTGATCCTAGGGAATTGCATCTAGCTGCAGTAAAATGTATCCTTAGATACCTTAGGTGTACTTTGAAATTTGGATTATTTTATCCTAAGAATGCATGTTTTGATTTAAGAGGTTATTGTGACTCCGATTATGCGGGGGGTCTTATTGATAGGAAGAGCACATCCGAGACTTGTCAATTTCTCCAAGATTATCTTGTTTCTTGATTCTCCAAGAAACAAAATAGTGTAGTTCTTTCTATGGCGGAAATCCAAATATGTGTCGGCCGCCTCATGTTGTGACAATTGCTATGGATGACTAACAGATTAAATGATTATAACATTCACTTCTCTAAAGTGCCTATTTTGTGTGATAACACTTCCGCTATCAATATCGCACAAAATTCGGTTCACCACAGTCGGACTAAGCACATTGAAGTGAAATATCATTTTATCCGTGATTGTGTATAAAAGGAATTGGTTAGTGTGGAATTTGTTCCAACACATGACCAATTAGCAGACATTTTTATAAAACCCTTGCTTAGTGATGTATTTGCCTCTATAAGAAGCAGGTTAGAGTTACTTAACATGGGTTAAAGTTAACCTATCAGGAGTCGCAGCAAGAAAATATTGAAATTTTCAAGCTTGACTCACATAGAGCGCCTTATGTGAATAGGTTCAGACGTTCAATGTTACATTAAGTGCCTGATTGAAACTATGTCACTCATTCAAAGTGACATTAGGCGCTTAATCTCTTCAACATAGTCGTTTAATGTCATTTCAAGCGCTTTATCCGTCTCTAAGCAGTTTCAAAGTGACATAAGACGCCTAATCCCAATCTTCTCCTTGTCAAACCAAGTGACCTTTCACCTTTTCGAGCCATCTGAAGGATTTGACCTTTTGGCACTACAATTCATCGTTTTCCAAGAAAATTAACTGCAGTCAAACAAAATTCACTGCAGTTATTCAATTCAAGCATTTTCTTTTCCCTCTACATATTCTCCAGAATTCCTTTCTTTTATGCACATATGTTTTCTCACTTTTCTTTAGAACCAAACGAACCCTCTTCTTCTTCAAGCTTCTATTTTCAACCAAAAACCTCTGCAGCCTCATATTCCTAAAACTCTCCAAATCTCTGCAATCCAATGAATTTCACTCAAAATCCATCAACTCATTCACTCTCTCTTCAACGGTGGCTTCTCACGAACACACACTTGCTGGACCTTCAAGGCCTGTCCAAAGGGGACACAAAAGGAAGTAGACTGCTAGGGTCACTGAGCCAGAGAACCTAATATCCATCCGGGGAGGACTGATCAAAGAAAAAATCCCATAGATGAAAAAGAAATTTGACACTGATGTCAAGAAACCCCCAACTCACTCTGCAAAAGGTATCCATCTTTCTTTTCATTCGCATATGTTATATGAAGAATGGAGGAGTAGAAATAGGCTAGTAGTGCCTCTTAAACTGATTCAAGTTAGTGACTTCACTGAAGTCCATAACGCGAATCAGGTTATTGCACTCCTGGATAAACAAGGCTGGACCCAACTTTGGTCCAGATTTGATATGAAATCCTTCTCAAAATTCTACACCTGAATGTTCTATGCCAACATGTGGATCACATCAAAAACTGAGTCACAAGAGTTTTCCCTGCACACTGTCATAAATGGTACATCCCTTAGTTTCTCCATGTAGGATACCTGTGATGCATTAAATGTGAGAAATGAGGGACTAAGGGACTTCTCCATATTTGATTGGAGTGACAAATACAAAGTTAGTGAGCAGGAGGTTAAGTTTAATCTTGAATATTTCCCAACCAAGAAACTTAAAACATGCCGTTAGTGAATAGGATTCTGTTGGTTGTGGTGACTTAATGTGTCAACAGTAAGGTGACTAGGAATCCAAGAAACATTGATTTCTATGTCACCTATCGTATAAAGCATGAGACACAGTTGAATTTGGGTTGGATTATGGTGGAGGTGATGATGGCTGCCCTCAGAAAGAGATCCAAGGGCTTGCCGTTTGCTAATGTGGTCACAATTTTGATCAAGTCAAAAGGCATTGAGAAACCTAAAGGATCAATGGCAAGGGTGGCCAAGACAGATTATTATGATAATTTCAACATCGCCCAAGCTGTTGACTCGCAGAGGAGGAAGGCCACTACGGTTCCTGATATTGCGGATGAGGTCAATGAAAGACCTCAAGATGGTGAGGGTGGTAGCAATGATCCAGATTTCTATCACAAATTCAGTCGCTAGAACAAACTGTTCCAATGTTGGAGCTCTGTGATGCAGAGCACGAGGCTCGGCATGCACGAAATGAATATCGTGTAACAGTGTTCAAGACCGCTTTCATGCAAATGATGCCATGGTTTAGGGGAAATGAATATCAATTCCCCTTTGATTTTGATGATTTAGGGGGAGAAGCTAGTGCTGGAGCTGGTGGTAGTGCAGGAGGAGCCGATGGAGCTGGTGAAAGTGGTGCCGGCAGCTCGATGAGTGGATTTGTTGACTTTGCGACCAGTGGAGGATTTGGATTTGGGGGCTTTACATCTGGAGGTGGAGATGTTGGTGCTAGCGGAGCAGGAGATGCACAGATGATATTGATGATTTGTCTCATTTTCTAATGATTAGAATTTGTTTGATAATGATGACATTAGAACCAAAATTTTGTGCTTTGTGAAGATGTGAATATAAATGAATTAGATTTCCTTTGCTTATGTTAGAATGTGATGATGATGATTTTGTTTATTGTTATATGCATCATGAAATTTGATTCATCATTTCTCTTTACGAAAAGTTTAGGCATAATGTGAGGGGGAGCATAAGTTAAGGGGGAGCTAACTTTAAAAGTTATGCACATTGTGAGATCATCAAAAAGAGGGAGAATGTTAGAATACGTTAAATTTTGATGATTTGCAGAATTGACACTTGGAACGCCTAGATAAGGCGCCTCATGTGAAGTGTCTAGAGACCAATACACTTCGAACGCTGCATAAAGCGCTCCATGTGAAGTGGCTGTAAAACAGTACACTTCGAACACTTATATAAGGAACCTCATGTGCGAAACTATGTAACAACTCACTTTGAATGTCTTAACAGACGCTTCATGTGTGTGGAAAAAATATCAAAATAGTTTTGACAAAACTCAGAATTACTTCGAACGAGTATGAAGACTTGGATCAGACGCTTCATGTGACTTCGATTGAGTGTGTTTCCGACAATAAGCGCTTCATGTGACATTGAAAAAGTGTTCCTTATTCACTTAAAGCGCTTCATGTCACATTGAACGCCAGTTCTAAACCCACACTAGACACTCCATGTCACTTTGAACGCCTGTTCAGAAATCATATTAGGCGCTTTAAGTGACTCAATGTTACAAATATTTTATGTTGCAGTTTCTTATGATTATTGACATTTGTATTTCTCTCTTAGTGAAAATCACAGGCAACATTCCTCCTTGGAGAATGCTCTCTTTCTTCTTTGAGCTTACAAGAAGAAGCTTCCTCAAGAAGCTTGTCTTCATCTAAGATGAAGATCTCCATAGAAGAGGACATGTCATCAAAGAGACAAAAATTATATCTCTCTCCTGCAGCATGACAACAGCTAGAAAGTGAATAAAAGAATGGTTTTCATTATTTTTCGTCTTTCAACTTTCTAACCTACGAGCTCTCAAATTTCTCTCAAGCTTTTGGTATCAAAATACTTATATTATTGATGATTTTACTCTGTTTGTGAGAGTGTGATTTGTAAAGATAAAGAGTCTTCGTCTTGAGTGAATATTGTGAAGAGCAAGGTGTAGATTGTTGGTCAAGAAGCAAGAGTGCTTCTTATTTGAAGAAATCCAAGCCTTGAAGGATTAGTTGATGGTGTAGTGGTGCATCATACTCCCAACAAGAATTCTTTGAGGAGCAAGGAAGTTCTTTGGAGGCTACACTTCAAGGTGGTTGGTATTTCTTGTTCAAAGTCTAGGCGTGTGGCCTTGTTCACCTTCTTGTATTTTTTATCTTTGATTGTTGTTTCCCCCCCAAGTATAGCAATCTCCTTGTTCAAAAATCATTCTTGTGAAAAACCAAGAAGGTAGAGGAGTAGAGTCTTTGACTTGAACCTCTATACATTTGGTGTTCTTTACGCTCTCTCAAGTTTATTCTTTTTAAAGAACACACACAAGTATTGATTTGTTCTCATCATTGACAAAAATCCAAAAAATATTCACACTTGATGAACACATTATTCAACCCCCTCTTCTAGTGTGTTCTAAAGGGCCTAACAGATGGACACTGTCATTCATCATACAGACAATTTAGCGTGTATTAGCGAGGTAACAAGTGTATATCTTTGGAGGGGAAAGAAAAAGGAAAACCCTTGTGCCCCAAAGAAACCTGTAAAGACGCAAGGACAAAAAGTGCAAATACAAACGTGTAGCAGCTTAAATATGGCCTAATCCAATATAATCTAAACATTAAGAGGAAAGACTCAGTAATAATATAAAGATTAATAACTATACGAGATCCACTTATAATCAGGTTTGATTCTTTTGCCTCATCTGTTGGTTCATATGAAAGGTTAGGTGTACTCAGTGCTATTTTGGATGTGTTTGGAGACGTCTGCTAGAGCTTTTTACATCGGAATGGCTAGCCTTATGGAGGAGTTTTTTGGGCAAGCCGCGTCCTTCGTGGCTCATCCAAAGAGCTGGCAGTATTCTGGTGAAAACTAAATTTTTGTAAATGCTGATGCAGCTTTGGATGAATCTGGAGTTTGTAGAAATGCACAAGAACAGTGGTGCTAGCTGCGGGACTCAGGTTGCTGTTGGAGGAATTGAAATGAATTGGAAAGTTTGGGCAAATGGGTTTGTCAAAAGTTGACAACCACCATACTTTGAGCTTAATTATGATTAGTGTTCGTTAATCAAAAACAAAAACTAATAATTTCTAAATTATTTACGTGACACGCAGATGACTTTAGGCTTTTGAATCACTCGATTCCGATATCGGGTGAATGAGAAATTAATGCTCAAAGTTGGAGTAAAATTGGAAGGAAATTGGAAAAATGGTGATGTGGCCTCTTGAGGAGTGAACACATCACCCCTTAAGTGGAATACCACATTGGCTATTTGAGATGAAAAGGTCACCATATATAGTTCAAGTTGGAGCCTTCTTAAATGTGCCCTTAGGCATGAGAAGTTTTTGACCGGAGGGAAGACGCAGCTCAGGCAAGGTTCACCACACACGCACGCGCGCCACCGCCGCCCGTGCGGCCGGCTCGTGGGTTCGTGGGTGATTCTTATCTTTTTTGGAGAAATTTTCTTTTACATTTTTTCAGAAAAATAAATCAAGTGATCCAACGGTTGAAATATTTCTGAAAGATCTTACGGCTGTAGATCGTAGATCGTATCTGGCAGCGGTTTCTTCATCTAGATCTAACGGTTGTGGATCATAGTCTACACAGATTATGATTTAACGGCTGAGATCATATCTGGCAGCAGTTTCTTCATCCGACGGTCTACGTTTAAAACTGTTGCGGTTTACGATCTAACGGCTGTGGATGAAAACCGCCTGATCCGACGGCTGTAGTTTAATCTGGAGATTAACCGCCTAATCCTTCCCGCCTATAAAATTCCTCCTTCTCCAGACTTTCTTCCCTGCGCCTCTGTAGCTCCTCTGTTTCCTCTCCGTCCATTTTCGATTTTTTGCATACCGTTGCTGCACTGTTGTTACGTTTCCAGTTCGTCGAGAAATCAGAACATCCCACAGGTTCGCCGAGTTTTTACGTTGCTGTGCCGCTTCGTATGAATTGTTAGCCGTTGTATCCTGGGAGATGTTTGCTGTTTCTGGTTGGACACTTCGTACCGGAGCAAGTCGTCTTAAGGACAGAAACCTTAGACTCGCCTCGGTTCTGCTTACAATTCGTCAATTTACACAAACACAACAGTACACTGCAATTGATTACAGTTTCTAACATTCTTAAGACGATTTGTGATATATATTGTAATCTGTTTCGGTTTCTGTTTGCATATACAGCTTCTATTTGTACGACACTAATCGGTTTCGTGTTCTGTTTCTGTATTGCGTTTACAGAATCTGAAATGGAAAACGAAATTTCGAACTCCTTCAATGGTGTGCACCTTGGTCCGTCCGAGGAAGTGAACACTGTTGTTCCAGTTGCACCCACTGCCATTCTTGTTCCTGTTCCGGCTGTTGGACAGGCTGAGAAACCGGAGAAGTTTGGAGGCAGTTTTTTCAAACATTGGCAGCAGAAGATGTTGTTCTTTTTAACAACTCTGGGGCTTGCAAAGATGCTGACCGAGGATCCTCCAGTGGTGGTATCAGTCGAGGATCAGAACGTGAATATGCAGAATAGCTTGATTGGTGAAGCATGGAAATATAATAATTATGTCTGTTTGAGTCATATTTTAAGTTGTCTTGATAATTCTCTGTATGCTGTATAGTACCTTTAAGACTGCAAAATCTTTATGGCAGGCTTTAGACAAAAAATACAGGACAGAGGATGCTGGTGCGAAGAAATTTGTCATTGGTAAATTTCTTGATTTTAAGATGACTGATTCCAAAACTGTTGTTTCTCAGATTGAGGAACTTCAAATGTTAGTGGCTGAAATGGAAGAAGAAGGTATGTCCCTTAGTGAATCTTTCCTTGTTGCTGCTGTGATTGAGAAGCTACCTCTTTCGTGGAGGAAATTCAGGAGCTATCTCAAACATAAGCAAAAGGAGATGTCTTTGGAAGATCTGATTGTTCGATTGCATATCAAAGAAGACAACCGCAGATCTAAGAAAAAGTTTGCTCAATATTCTGGTCAAGCAAAGGCTCATGTCGCAGAGGCGACAAAGAAAAAGAAAGGCAAGTTGGGAGTGAACAACAAGGGCAAAGAGATAGCCAAGAAGTTCACAGGAAAATGCTACAACTGTGGCATTCAGGGGCACTGCAGCAGTGACTGTCGCAAGCCGAAGAAGAGGCAAGAGAAAGCGAAGGCAAATCTGGTTGGTGTAATGGAAGATCTGGATCTTTGTGCTGTTGTAAGTGAATGCAACATTGTGGGAAATCTGCACGCATGGTGGCTGGACACGGGGGCTACGAGACATGTTTGTGCAAGCAAGGCAATGTTCACAGAATACAAGCCCGTTCATGGTGCACAGCTTTACATGGGAAATGATGCTTCATCAAAGATTGAAGGTGAAGGAAATGTTGTTCTGAAGTTGACTTCTGGGAAGTTTCTGACTCTGCAGAATGTTCTGCATGTTCCTGTTATTAGGAAGAATTTGATCTCTGGCACTTTGATGGTGATGCATGGGTTTAGACTTATGTTAGAGTCTAACAAAGTTATTATTTCAAAGAATGGGTTGTACTTGGGGAAGGGGTATTTGGCAGATAGAATGTTTAGGATGAATGCTATTACCATTGTACCCAAGAAAGAAAAAGTTGTGTCCGTAGTGGCTAATGAGAATGCATCTACTTCTGCTTATATGCTTGAGCCTTCTTGTTTATGGCATTTACGTTTGGGACACGTTAATTACAAATCAATTCAAAGAATGATTAATCTTGATTTGTTGCCTAAATTGAATTTGACTAAGAAAAAATGTCAAGTTTGTGTTGAAGCGAAAATGACTAAGGCTCATTTTCCTTCGATTGAAAGAAACACCGAAGTGTTAAATTTAATTCATACATATGTGTGTGATTTAAAGTTAGTGCAAACAAGAGGTGGTAAAAAGTACTTTGTAATGTTTATTGCCGATTGCACTAGATACTGTTATGTTTATTTGCTAAGTAGCAAAGATGAAGCCGTTAATGCTTTTAAGGATTATAAGAATGAAGTTGAAAATCAACTTAGCAAACGAATTAAGATAATTCGTAGTGATAGAGGTGATGAATATGATGCACCGTTTAATGAATTCTGTTTAGAACATGGCATTATTCATCAAATGACTGCGCTATACTCACCTCAATCCAATGGTATTGCTGAATGCAAGAATCGAACTCTTAAAGAGATGATGATTGCTATGTTGATAAGTTCAGGTTTACCTCAGAACTTGTGGGGGGAAGCAGTTCTCTCCGCCAATGTCATTCTAAATAGAATTCCATCTAAAAAGATGGATAAAACCCCTTATGAACTTTGGAAAGGTTATAAGCCTAGTTTCAAATACTTAAAAGTGTGGGGGTGTCTGGCTAAGGTAGCAATACTTAAACTAAGAAAAGTTAGAATAGGGCCCAAAACAATTGATTGTATATTCATAGGATATGCAACAAACAGTAGTGCATATCGATTCTTGGTGCACAAGTCTGACATCCCTGACATACATGAAAATGTTTTCATGGAGTCAAGAAATGCAGTGTTATTTGAAGACGTCGTTCACAAGAAAGATAGAAATGATGAAGAAGCCAGCACTAGTAAGCGAGCTCGGGATACAACGGTTCCAGAAATTGATGAACCCCGTCAAGGCAAGCGAGCCAGAAGACCCACTTCTTTTGGACCATATTTTCTAACCTTTATGGTAGAGAACGAGCCAAGGACCTTTTCAGAAGCAATGTCAACACCAGAAGCCCCATTCTGGAAAGAGGCAATAAACAGTGAGATATAATCTATTCTCCAAAATCACACTTGGGAGCTGGTCAATCTTCCACCAGGAAGTAAACCACTCGGATGCAAGTGGATTTTCAAGAGGAAGTTTAAAGAAGATGGATCTATCAATAAATACAAAGCGCGGTTGGTAGCCAAAGGTTATCGACAAAAAGAAGGGTTTGATTTCTTTGACACTTACTCACCAGTGACAAGGATTACATCAATCAGAGTGCTAGTCGCGATTGCAGCAGTCTATAACTTAGAAATCCATCAGATGGATGTTAAGACGGCTTTTCTGAACGGTGATTTGAAGGAGGAGATATACATGAAACAACCAGAAGGGTTTGTTGTGCCAGTACAAGAGAAGAAAGTTTGTAGACTTGTTAATTCTTTGTACGGACTTAAAAAAGAACCAAAACAATGGCATTTGAAGTTTGATCAGGTAATGATGTCAAACGGCTTCAGGATCAACGAGTGTGACAAGTGTGTTTACATCAAAAAACACTTAATGCCTATGTAATAGTATGTCTCTATGTAGATGACATGTTAATCATGGGCAGTACTGGTGACATCATCTTGAATACCAAGAAGATGTTAACATGAAATTTTGACATGAAGGATATGGAGGTTGCCAATGTTATTCTAGGAATTAAGATTTCTAGGGTAACTGAAGGATTGATCATGTCACAAAGTCATTGTATTGAGTCTGTTCTCAAACGATTCAATATGTTTGATGCAAAACCAGTAAAAACCCCACTTGACTTAAGTATGCACTTAAGAAAGAACCGAGGTCAACCAGTATCTCAATTGAAGTACTCACAAGTGATTGGAAGTCTAATGTACATAACGAACTGTACAAGACCAGACTTAGCTTGTTCAGTAAACAAATTGAGCAGGTTTACGAGTAATCCAAGTGAAGATCATTGGAAAGCTCTAAATAGAGTGATGATGTACCTTAAGTACACAATGAACCTTGGATTACACTATACAAGATATCCAGCAGTATTGGAAGAATACTGCGATGCAAACTGGATATCAGATTGCAAAGACTCTAAATCCACAAGTGGATATTTATTCACTGTTGGTGGTGGTGTTGTGTCATGGAAATCCACTAAGCAAACATGCATAGCTCGATCCACAATGGAAGCCGAGTTTATAGCATCAGACAAAGCTGGAGAAGAGGCTGAATGGCTCGAAATTTTCTAGAGGACATTCCATGTTGCCCTAAGCCAATCGCTCCTATTAGCCTACACTGTGATAGTCAGTCAGCTATAGGACGAGCTCAAAGTAGCATCTACAATGGTAAGTTACGACATATACGTCGGAGACATAATACCATTAAGCAATTGATCTCTAATGGCGTGATTTCCATTGATTACATAAAATCAAAGGAGAATCTTGTGGATCCGCTTACAAAAGCTTTGCCTAGAGATCAGATGTCTAAATTGACAAACAGAATGGGACTTAAGCCTACAAAGCAAGAATCTTTGTAACGGTAACCAAACCTTATTGACTGGAGATCCCAGAATCTAGGTTCAATGGGAAAACTAAGTTATAAGGGTTCAATTAGCACTTCCTCATTCTGTTAAACAAAAGTGCTGTCTGCAGAGAATATTTAGGGTAAGCTAGAGCTTTTAATGATGTCCTATATCTTGATAACTCAAGTGGGGTATGGCAGAATACTCTTGATAGGAATCACCTATGTAAGTGTGAAGTGGGGCCGCTTCTATGAGAATTCTAAGAGGCAAGAATTCTCTAATACACTTTCTGAAACCAGGTTGTTCATGGCCAAAATGAACACAACCATGAGAACCAATAAGGGGTGTCAAAGGAAATGTTGTGTGAGTATCATTGTATAGGTTCACAATAAAGGCTGATAGTTCAAGACATCAAGTCACTAACCAGCTGAGTGGATCCGATGGTATATCACTAAGAAAGGTTCAAAGCCAGAAACTACCTCTTCTGATGCAACATATTCTTGTCTGATTTCTTGATAGAGTCTGCATCTGCATTAATTTTCATTCATGTGGGGGATTGTTGGAGGAATTGAAATGAATTGGAAAGCTTGGACAAATGGGTTTATCGAAAGTTGACAACCACCATACTTTGAGCTTAATTATGATTAATGTTCGTCAATCAAAAATAAAAACTAATAATTTTTAAATTATCTATGTGACAAGTATATGACTTTAGGCTTTTGAATCACTCGATTCCGATATCGTGTGAATGAGAAATTAATGCTTAAAGTTGGAGTAAAATTGGAAGGAAATTGGAAAAGTGGTGATGTGGTCTCTTGAGGAGTGAACACATCACCCCTTAAGTGGAATACCACATTGGCTATTTGAGATGAAAATGCCACCATATATACTTCAAGTTGGAGCCTTCTTAAATGTGCCTTTGAGCATGAGAAAGTTTTTGACCGGAGGGAAGACGCAGCTCAGGCAAGGTTCACCACACGCGCGCACGCCGCCACCGCCCGCCCATCCGACCGGCTCGGGCTCGTGGCTCGTGAGATGGTATCTGGCAGCAGTTTCTTCATCCGACGGTCTACGTTTAAAACTGCTGCGGTTTACGATCTAACGGCTGTGGATGAAAACCGTCTGATCCGATGACTGCGGTTTAATCTGGAGATTAACCGCCTAATCCTTCCCGCCTATAAAACGCCTCCTTCTCCAGACTTTCTTCCCTGCGCCTCTGTAGCTCCTCTGTTTCCTCTCTGTCCATTTTCGATTTTTTGCATATTGTTGTTGCACTGTTGTTACGTTTCCAGTTCGTCGAGAAATTAGAACATCCCACAGGTTCATCGAGTTTTTACGTTGTTGCGCCGCTTCGTATGAATTGTTAGCCGTTGTATCCTGGGAGATGTTGGCTGTTTCTGGTTGGACACTTCGTATCGGAGCAAGTCGTCTTAAGGACAGAGTCCTTAGACTCGCCTCAGTTCTGCTTACAATTCGTCAATTTACACAAACGCACACAGTACACTGCAATTGATTACAGTTTCTAACAGTCGCAACATTGGATGAAAGACTTTGTGCCAGTGCTCGGCATGGTTACCAATATATACGCATGTGAAGTGATTGTCTACTAGAAATCCAGCTGATCAACGGAGATGATGATCAGGTCGGAGGGTTCCACCCTCTAGAGCATTTGGTAGAAGATTGTCGGTAATTGGTCGTAACTTAACTTGGGTTATTCTTTTAGCTTCGTAATGTGTCGCATTAACCTGATAATGTTTGAGATGCATAAAGTGAGATATTGATTGATAGAAAAATTCCACGTTAAGGTTTTTAAAAAAGGTGTTCAAACAAGAAAGGTTTATAAAAAAGAAAAATCTTGGTGGTTGTCCTTTTTCTGGAAAAGGATTAATCAGAAGTTCCATAAGAAAGAACATATAATTATAGTCGATTCTTATCATTGTCCATCAAGCAGCCCTTATGACAACCTCCTATTTTGTACCAATACTTGTTGGACCTGGCTTGTATTACATTTCCAGGATCTCTATATCTCGTCAAGACCAAGAAGAAGTAGTGCAACTTCGAAGAGTATTACAACTTCGATTACATGCATGTTATACACATCTTTGGATATTGAATAATTCTAGAGAAATATTGGATAGAGGCCTACATTATAAATTATAATAAAGGTGCATTATTTAATAATTATTATAAAGGTTATAAATATTTTATTTTGGAAGAAGGGTTTTAGGCCCTTAAAACTAAGTTAGAACTGTCATTTCATTTAATAAGTTTACTGATGTTTGGAGAAGAAGATTGCATGCTGGTATTCAAAGAAGAAGATTGCAAAATTCTCTAGTAAGTTTGTTGATGTTTCATCTCAACTTGCCACGTTCCTGACCCCCACAGTTTCTCCCCAAATAGCACAAACAGTCCAGGTTTCCTGATGTCCGTCCATCTGTTTCTTTATAATCGATTCACTGAAATCAGGAAGTCTAGTGCTGACCCTCCTTTGCTCTTTTTTAAGAAGAAAACTAACTGCATTTTTTTTTTCTGGAAAGATGTTAAGCTTGTTTGATTATGTTCATTTCTAATGGATAACTACTTTGCTTTAAACACAGTGAACTATGGCTTCCAATAGAGGCAGGGGAAGAAAGTTCCGAAAACTACCGCGCATTTAAATAATGTATTCAAAGGCAGATGGATGAGTTCTCAGTCGTAATGTGGCACGAGCTTCACTCCCGACCTGTTGATCTATCCACTTATGGTACGGGACCTAATGTGCTCCTTAGACATGCAGCTTGCTCACTTTTTATATACATTATGCTTACACCTTACTTACACTTTATCGTTCTTTGGTTTAATGTCGAGATGGATATTATGTACTTATTTTACTTCGATAGTTATTGCATTTTATTTGGATTGAAATTGTGTTGGCTTGCTTTTCCATTTGTATAGTGCTTCTTTAAAGGGTTTAATTGGTGTTTGCTGAACAGGGAATGAAAAAGCATATAAATTGTTTTCAGCATTTTGCTACGGCCAATATAATTATGGTTGTTAAATTTGCTACCGAAAAAAGTAATTGTTAAATTTGCTACCGCCAATTTAATTTTGATAACTCACTTTAATCGGTAATAGAATATATACACGGGTGGTTTTGAAATTGGTAGCTAGTTAAATTTGTTGGAAATAATTCAAGTCAGACCAGATTGATTTCTGTACAGCTTGTGTAGCGACCCGTCCTGAACCCTAGTAATCGAAACGACTCTTGGGTCAGCGCTTGTATTTTCGGCCATCATCGTCAAATTTCATCATGCACAATTTTTCATCTAATATAATTCATACACAAAACAATGAATATTATTAATACCTTATATTGTAATATTAAAAAAAAACCTCCTTTGGCACCAAATATTTTATCCACTGCCCATGAATGGACAGTGGCCTAACAGCCATACGATCAGCATAAAAAATAAACTAAATCTCACATATATACTTAAACAACACATGGCAGCAACGACAACAAATAGTATTCAATTATATATATATATATATATATATATATATATATATATATATATATATATATATGCCATCAGCAAATTTTCTTTTAACACCATAGATTCGGCAAGTGACAATGCACAACATTTATATATAGTCATTTTTATCAAAATTATTACATCCTTGTACATATATACATAATCGATACATAAATACAGCAATTACATATGTATAATCAAACATCTATACAAATCAATACTATGCATGCATGATCCAATTTGATGCAAAAATAGCATAAGAAAGTTAGAAAAGCATAGTAAATATAGCAAGGGTACTTGTCTTGTGTCTCGATTATATGCGATATACGAAGAATCGGAATTGAACGGTTGAAGAAATTATTGTTTATTGCTTCCTAAAGTGGCGGCTGGAGGCTGAGAATTTTCTTGGGTGAATTGAAGAAGAATGACGGCTGATTCTTGAGGATTATGGGAGCTGCCGATTTTGTTTAGTCTTAGGACAAAATTTGTGTGATGTGTATGTATAGATATATATGTATGTATAGGTAAAGTCCTAGTGTACTTAGGATAATTCTAAGATAATTTGGACTTGCATATGGTTTAGAACTCTATCATATTCACTTCCTAGTCACATTACGATTCTAGACTTTAAGCTTTATTTTCTTTTCTTTTCTTTTGTTTTACCCGGGTGTGTGTGTGTGTGTGTATAATGTGTGTGTGTGTGTGTATATATTGTTATGTTGTTGCGGTGTGTGCATGCACTTTGCACGCAAAAAGCAACGTAGGTCAGGGGCTGTAACAGTTTGCTTGTGAAGTCAAGCAGTGGTCGATCTACCAAGCTCAGGGTAAGCTGGATCGGTCTGCCAAGTCAAGACAGGTCAGATAGCGCAATTGAGTTTGCATTCTGAACAGTCAGCCGACCTGCCGATCTCGGCGCAACGCAACGGTTGTGCTCTCAGCCGCTTCAACCGAGCTCAACACAAATCAGAACTCAGCACGGCAGTGCTGCAGAACAACGAATGTTCTCGGCCAAACAACGGAGCTCAGCACAAACCAGATCTCAGCACGACAACACTGTACAACTACAGTGCTGCGCTATCCCAGGATTAGCTGGGCTCAGCACAAAGCAGAGCTCAACTCGGCAATAACCTTCACAGCTCTACTGCGCAGAGATCCGAAGTGAGTCCAGGACTCCGTTCTTAAGACGTATTGCTCTGGTATATTGTGTCCAACCGAATGGAGCAATTGTCTCCCAGGATACAACGGATGTCAGTTCAGATGAGCTGCACTGCATCGTATGAATTCTACGAACCTGTAAGACATCTTGAACCTCTCAGTATACTGATGCAGAAGTGCATGGAGGGAGCGAATTTGCAGAGATGCAGAAGGAGATTGCACAGAAAAGAGAGAGACTTCGGATTTCTGAGTGCGTGTCCACATAGGTCAGCTAGGCCACTATTTATAGGAAAATTATGATGTCACTTTGTTACAGTCAGTTTAATCTCAGTCGTAGGATCAGATATCAGCTTGGCCTGAACCATTGGATCAGATAACCGCACCAGGTCTGCCCTCAGTCGTCAGATCAAATAACTGTTCAACCTGAGGTGTCATATCATAACAAATTCAGGTCAGATCGGCCGGTAAAAGTTCCAACGACTTTTCAAAATTTAACATTAGCCTATATTAACAACCTGAAGAGTTTGAACCGAAACAAACTTCACTCGAGCTGATAAGATCCGACCCGGTGCTACAGGACCCGGACGCAGCCTGTAGCATGCAGCCTGGCCTGTATCCCAATCCATAACCTGAGCTCATCAAGTCCGTAGCTCAGTCCGTCACCTGAGCCAATGCGCAGGTACGGGACGAGCTGAGCTGACTTTTCTCCTCACTTTGAACATTAATTTCTCATTCACTCGGTATCGAAATCGAGTAATTCGAAAGCCTAAAATTATCTACTCGACGTGTAGATAATTAAGGACTCATTAGTTCCCATATATCATTAATGAAACTAATCATAATTTTAGCTCAAAGTACGTTGCTAACCACAGTTTGCAACTTGGTCCAATTTCGATTTCTTTCCATTTTCTCAAACAAAATTTACTATAGAAGAAAATATAGCTAAAGTACAAATCGCGATGAGTCATATATCAACCCAATTTTGATCGATGCAAAACTCGTTTATGTTCATGACATAGTCATATTACATATTTGTTAACTAAATTAAAGTCCAGACTCCAAATTTTTACACGAGTCGAGTTGAAGCTCACTTCAAAAGTACATCTGTATATATCTATAGATATTCTAATTGGAACGGGGCAACGTACCATACGGGTTATTGTTATTTAAAATATTGATCAATTTTAAAGAACATGTAAGATACTTATTGAAAAGATTATATCAAATAAGTGTGAGAAATGAGTATGAGAAAAGGAAATAGCCCCCGCATAGACATACTCGAGTGAAAAAAAACTAAAATTTGTAATGACATCTATTTAGACAATACGCGTTATAAGACTTTAAATTCTATTGTTTATATAGATTTAGACATATTTGTCAATTTACATAATTTACAAAACACTATATATAGGAGAAAGTTGGGGACAAGGAATTTGGAATTCAAATTTTCATTTTAGAAATGAGTACAACTAAAAGATATTCTATCTGTTTTAAAAATACTGTGATAGTTAACTTTTTAATATAATATAAATTATAATATATTAAAAAATTAATTATGATAATATTTTTAAAACTAATTATAACGTCCTTTTTAAAAAAGGAAGGAAAAGGACGTTAAAAAAAAAAAGGAAAGAAATCAATGGAAGGGCCATAGTGAAACTCGTGAACCGCTCAAACGTTATCTTTGCTGCTACATTAAACCCACATATTTAGATCTTTCTCTTAGATATTTTTAGATTTTCATCACCTCTTCATTATATAAACGTCCTTCAAATGATTTCTCACTTCATCAAATTGCCTCCTAGTATTATTATTCACAGGAAATCTTGATTGAAAGGCATACCAGTTGGCAAATGGCAGCCATGGCTACATCATCTCTAACCTCTTCCCCTAAGCCCTCACTCTTAGAAACCAAATCCTCTTTCTATGGCTCATCACTCTCTACCCGTATCAGATCCATCAAGTGTAGCTCAAACAGCTTCTCAGTCACCATGTCCGCAGCTACTACTCAGTACAACTTGGACTCTTTCAGGTACTGATCAACCCATCTTATATCATTTTAACTTTATAGCACTATTTTCTGTGTACTTTTTCTTTCATTTTTGTCTTTCATCTTGTAAGTTCGTAAGTTTTGATCATTTTGTGCTTGTAGAGTGTCCATGCTCAAGCATTTGTATTACAAAATTAGTGAAGGAACATGGAAATATGTACTTGTTGACACTGGCATAGGCTAAATCTTCTCATAAGTCAAGAGGGAAATGTGTCCTAACTCCAATTAATCTCATTTATAAGAATTCGGTTCGCTTGGTGAATTAACAGTTGATCGACATAGCGTACGCAATTTTCATTATGGATTATCAAGAAACAACCTCGTTTGTTTCTAACACATGTTATGGTTGTGTTTCTAACACATGTTACGGTTGTGTACATCTGATCCTCCATAACTCGCCCTAGATGGGAGCTTATAAGGCAATGAGATAATGTTGTATAAGAATTGGGACAAAGTTTCGTTTTGCTTTCCTTACTAAGTAACTCAGACTAACTTTGCATTTGAGTGTAATTGACTAGTACTCTCTCGAGGGATACGTGCTGAGTTCTAAATTTTGCAAGCATTTCGTTCATAATCAGAGAAAAAGAGAAGTGTAGGTGTTGACTAATTGACAAATATAAAGGAAGGAAAACCCATTTAAAATCGTGTTATTTATTGTTTTCACAATGCCAGGAAAATGTAATTTAATAACAGAAGTCACCGGTTTTCATCTATAAATGTATTTAGAAATGTAATTTAACTGATTGCCTTCCCTTTACATCCTTGTTTTATGTGTCAATATTTACGTATCTGATTGCGTCTTTTGTTATGTTTTAAATCATGGTAAAATTATGGATTTTGAGGATACAAAAACTTGTTACAAACTTGCAAAAGTAAAGGCTGGACAAGAACTGGTTGACTCGGAAAATGCATAACAGTATTAAAATAATGAAAAGACATAAAGGACTACCAATGTACGGGGTAGAATCCTCTCGATGCAAGAGGTCAGGTGACAAATGACAGCGTACGACAGCAAGTTGTGAGGTTATATGAGAGATGACTAACATGGGATATGATCCCCTCACCGCTACTCCTTCACCGCGTGCGTGACCGCGCGACACGTGACAAAAAGGGGTGGTGACTAACATAAAAGGTGTGCAGCTAGTCTAAAACGGTAAGCCGTGAATACAGTGAAGCCCTAGTGTAAACGCCCAACATAATGATCGTTATTCGTTGGGACTTGGTAGAAAAACGAGTATGAATAAAATAAAATAAAAGAGAAATAGTATGAAAAAAATGTAAAGGGTCGAGGCACAAGAGAGTTCTGGTGAAGAATCCCCATGGCACCTTAGAAATTATAAGTAAGCATGTAACAGGGGAAAAAAAGAAACCCGAAATATATGCCTCATACAAGAATGCAATGTTAGTAAGCAATTTGTTGGTTGCAATAGAGACACTAATTTAGGATTTCCCCTGGAGGTACATTCTGTTATGCATCCTACCAAACGCTTTCTTCTCAATGTGAAGAAACAAAGATCGTAATATATAGTTTCCACTTACTCTAGTATACATCTTACCAAATCAAACATAGTGCTAACCAAATATTTTTTTTTCCAAGTGTGCTAATTAACTGATTGTATTTGATATATGATGTTTGGCCTGCATTCCAGGTTTCAACCCATCAAAGAATCCATAGTTTCGCGTGAGATGACAAGAAGATATATGATGGACATGATCACCTATGCAGACACAGATGTTGTGGTAGTTGGTGCTGGCTCAGCTGGGCTATCATGTGCCTATGAACTCAGTAAGAACCCCAACATTCGCATCGCAATCATTGAACAATCTGTTAGCCCTGGTGGTGGTGCGTGGCTCGGAGGACAGCTTTTCTCCGCCATGATTGTCCGCAAACCAGCACACAAGTTCTTGGATGAGCTTGAGATTGAGTATGATGAGCAAGAGGACTATGTGGTCATCAAGCATGCTGCTTTGTTCACCTCAACAATCATGAGCAAACTCTTGGCTAGGCCTAATGTGAAGCTGTTCAACGCGGTGGCTGCAGAGGATTTGATCGTGAAAGGCGATAGAGTGGCTGGTGTGGTGACTAACTGGGCTTTGGTTTCGATGAACCATGACACACAATCTTGTATGGACCCTAATGTGATGGAGGCTAAAGTGGTGGTTAGCTCTTGTGGGCATGACGGTCCTTTTGGTGCCACAGGGGTAAAGAGACTTAAAAGTATTGGAATGATTGATAGTGTTCCTGGGATGAAGGCACTTGACATGAATGTAGCTGAGGATGCTATTGTTAGGCTCACCAGGGAGATTGTCCCAGGCATGATAGTTACTGGCATGGAAGTTGCGGAGATCGACGGTGCCCCAAGAATGGTAATTCTCACAAGTTCACCTCTACAGTTTTATAAATATCCCTTCAAGAATCTAATATAACATTTATGCAACAATTGTTGTGCTTTAGGAGTAGTTTAATTGTGCTCTCCCCATTTGTCTGTAGGCTTTGCTTTTAAAATTTAGGCTCATGGAAAGTTACAGGTGGAGTGGAGCATTACATCAAGATTGGGATTGTCTTTGGCCTAATGTTCCATAGCTAACCTGTGGAAAAGAAGAATTCCTTTTATTGTTTATGGATAAGAGATATTGATTTTCTTGTTTAACTGAAATGCAAGGTAATAATGAGAATTGAATGTTTTTTTTGATGATTTTGCAGGGACCAACTTTTGGAGCCATGATGATATCAGGGCAAAAGGCAGCACATTTGGCATTGAGGGCATTGGGACTACCAAATGCTCTTGATGGAACTCTAGATGAAGTGAGAAGTGGTGAACCAGAGCTCCTTCTTGCTGCAGCAGAGACCGGAGAAACGGTCGATGCTTGATTTTCCCATCATGTAAAGAGTGATTATGAAGGGTAGTCAAGAAATAAAGAGAAAAATTTGCAGCCCTTTCTTTCTTTAAGGTGCAAAATAGGACGAACCAGTTCAAGCAGAATCGCATCTTGGAATGTTGATTTTGATTATGTCGCCATCTGTTCTGCAATCTACATCTCTAGTGGAAATTAGCTTTGATTTCTGTGGAAAATTCTTAAGAAAATGTGCTATGCTGATTGTCAAATGTGCTAAAATTTAGTTTGCTTCACTCAATGGGAAATCTTTGAATATGTATCAGTACATGTACAAATAAAAGGGGATGGGATCTCCTGCCCGCTTTTCCTCTTATTCTACTCTCCACAGTCCGACACGTGGCAGGAGGAGATGTAACCTGCTGCCACGTGTCGAACTGTGGACGGTAGGCAGTGGGTGAGGGAAAAAGAGGTGAGGAGATCCGCTATCAAATAAAAGCTTTATCAAACGAAATGTCCATGCACAACTATTTTCGAACAATGCTGTACATGTGTAAATTGGATATTTAATAGTCTATCACAGAGGATAAGGTACACTGGGTGATAGGAGGTCCAAAGTGGATCTTTTCCCCACCACTGTGGCTTCTATTAAGAACTGTGCAGCATTTATCTCCTCTTTTTATTAAGATCTAAGGTTTCATGAGTAATAAATATTAATGTTAGGTCCCTTAGAACACACTAGAAGGGGGAGTTGAATAGTGTGTTCACCAAGTATGGATATTTTCTGGATATTTTTCGTTTTAGAGTACAACCAATACTTGGATGTGTTCTTTAGAAAGAATAAAGACTTGCAAGAAAGTAAAGAACACAAGGATGTATAGAGGTTCAAGTCAAATGACTCTACCCCTCTACCTTCTTGATTTTTCACAAGAAGGATTTTGAAAAGGGGATTGTTATTTCAATGGGGGAAACAACAATCAAAAACAGAATCCAACAAATGGAAAACTAGGCAACACGCCTAGACCACAACCGAGAAATCTAACCCTTTGAAGTCTAGCCTCCAAAGATCTTCTTTGCCCTCAAAGAAATCTTGTAGGGAGAATAGTGCACCACAACACTATCAACTAACCCTTCAAAGTCTAGAAAACTCAAACAAGAAGCACCCTTGCTCCTTGACCAACAGTCTACACAATCTCTCACAATCTTTACTCACCAAGAAAAAGACTCTTCTTCGTCTTACAATAATCACTCTCAACAATAAAGTAAAAATGTACAAAGTTTACAACTATCTTGCGAGCTTGAGTTTTGAGAGAAAACTTGAGAGCATGAGATGTAGAAAGTTGGAGAAGAAAAGAAGAAGAACCCTTCTTTTTATCAATCTTTAAAAACTTCCCGTTTGAAACCCTCTGCAGAGACAATAATGGGTTTTGGCATCTTGTGTTGGTGTGTCCTCATTATTGGAGCTCTCCCTTTGGCATGTAGCAACATTCTTAAAGAGATTTCAAAAAGAATGCCAAGAAAGGAAATCTGAAACCTTCAGTTTTGAGGAAGGACCTGTGAAAAACAATAAAAGAGGAGGATACAAAGAGTCAACTGATGTTAGAAAGTGAAGTATAAGACCTTTGTAACGTTGGTCACATGAAGCGTCTAACGTACTTAATGCACAGGCGTTCGAAGTGACTTGGAGCGCTTAATGTGAAAAAGAACAGCCGTTCGAAGTCACATGAAGCGCCTTATGTGGGCAACTAAAGGCGTTCGAAGTCACATGAAGTGCCTAATGTCATCCTTCATGCTTGTTCGAACCAATTCTGACATTTCTCAGAAAGTACTTGATGTACATGCCCATTTTGGGGAGAAAAGTACTTTTGACTTGGTGGTACACTTGAAGCGCCTAATGTAGGCGTTCAAAGTGTACTGCCTTTTTGCCAGAACACATGAAGCGTCTAATGTAGGCGTTCGAAGTGTTCGGGATTACATACACTTCACATGAAGCGCCTACTTCACATGAAGCGCCTAATGTAGGCGTTCGAAGTGTACGCACATCCAGCCACTTCACATGAGGCGCCTAATGTAGGCGTTCGAAGTGTACTGGATTTCACCAAGGCACATTAATCGCCTAATGTAAGCGTTCGAAGTATACGGACTTCCAACACACTACATGAAGTGCCTAATCCTTGTGCAAATCATCAAAACTTAAACTTTGTTTTAACAATCTCCCTCTTTTTGATGATTTCACAACATGCATAACTTATCTAAGTTAGCTTCCCCTTAACTTATGCTCCCTCTCACTAGGTGCAAGAAAATAACTTGGAAAGAACAAAGTGATGAAGCAATTTACTGAACAACATCAATTAGAATTTACCAAGGTACCGAGTCAAGTTTTCTTGCAATCAAAAACTGAAAATTTCACATAATAACAACGACAAGAAACAAATTACATAGCACCTCCACTTGGAGGTGTGAACCCACTAAAGCCAAAACCTCCACTATCACCAAAATCAGTGAATCCACTCATGGATCCTCCAACACCTCCAGAGCCACCAGCATCACCATCACCACCGTCGCCAGCACCAGCACCACCACTTTCTCCTCCTAAATCATCAAAATTGGGGGGAAGAGCCACGGACAAATCTGCATGAAGGCATTTTTAATTGCAACCATGCTAAGTTCATTGCGTGCATGCCGAGCTTCGTGTTCAGCATCACGAAGCTGCAACTGTTGAACAGCCCGTTGAAGTGAGGCTACTTGTGATAGCAATTCAGATGAACTGCTACCACCAACATCTTCTTGATGTCCTTCGTCAACCTCATCAGCAAGATCAGGAATGCTAGTGGCCTTCCGTTTCTGTGAATCAATGGCTTGGGCGATGTTGTAGTTGTCATAGAAGTCAGTTTTTGCAACTTGGGTCAGTTCAGCATCAGAAATTGCAATACCTTTTGACTTGAGCAGGATTGTGATAATAGTTGAAAAAGGTAATGCTTTGGACCCTTTTCGGAGAGCTGCAAACATGACTTCTAGAAAGATCCAGGCAAGATTTAGCTAGGTCTCATGTTTGATATGGTAAGTGACATAGAAATCCATGTTGCTTGGATTTCTAGTAGACTTACTGTTTACGCAATAGGTGACCACAGCCAGCAGAATGCGATCCACCAAGGGCATGTTCTGAGTCTTCTTTGAGGGGAAATATCCCAGATCAAATTTTACGTCCTGCTCACAGATGCCGTATTTGCTACTCCAGTCAAATACGGAGAAGTCACTTAATCCCTCGTTTCGGATTCTCAGAACTTCACAGATTTCAGGAACAGTGAAGCTGAGGGGAGTACCGTCAATAACAGTGTGAAGGAAAAAAGATTGAGACTCAGATTGTGGAGTGGCCCACATGTTTGAATAGAATAGCTTGGTGTGTTCACGGAAGAATTTTTGCATGTCCTTTCTGGACCAAAGAGATGTCCATCCTTGATGTTCAAGCAACGGGACTATTTGAAAAGCATTGCTAATCTCAGGAAGATTGCTGAGACGAAGCAATTTAAGTGGGATGATGGGACGATTGTTTATATCCCATTCTTCAAAGAGCAATTTTGAGTACATCGACAGATGCACTCCTTTGTCTGCATGAAAGGGTGGATTCTTGATTTCTGAGTAAAATTTTTTCAACCAAGGAAAATTTTCCTTGGAGAGGTTTTCGCAAATGGAAATGAGATGTTGAGGTTCAACAACCCCAGCGGTTTGCTTTCGCTTGTGACTGCCGGGGCGTTTGGAAGGGCCTGCAGAAGCCATCTGAGAGTTGTTAGATGGAGTGAAAAAGAAATTTATGGCGAAAATGAGATGAGCAGAGTGAGGAGAGAAGAGAGTAAGGATGAAATTTATAGTGACAAAATTGAATATGGAAAGTCTAGATGTTGTTAATGAAGGATAATGGGAGAGAGAAAGAGTTTAAGAGATGGAGAATGGAGAAGATGGAGAGATGGAGAAGATGAAGAGGTTGGGAAGAGGGGAGACGTGGGAGATCGTGTGGAAGAGGTGGGAAAAAGTAATGGCGGCAGGAATTGATGACTCTTGAATGCCACAAAAACTAAAGAGACGGCGGATAGGACTGTGAAGAAATAGGGTTTAGGCGCCTAATGTGACTTCGAACGACTTCACACATTAGGATGAAGCGCTTGAAGTCACTTCAAACGGTTGTGGAGATGCAGATTGAGCGCTTAATGTCACTTTGAACAAGTGAACTCATTCAGATAAAGCGCTTAATCCTACATCGAACGCTAGTGTAAAGGTGTCAGTGTATATGCCCTAGGCCATGATTTGGATATTTATGTTATGCATTTATTATTAATAAAAGAGGTTTTATTATCATTATTGTTGGTTAGTATGTTACACAATTTTGATATATGTCCCTGATTCATTATTGTTATGGAGATAAAATAATTTATAATCAGTATGAGTATTGATTTGATAATCATGAGATGATTATGTGTATGGTGATACGAATCAATCTCATAGATACTTGTTAGAGAACAGTGTATTGGATAGACCCATCATGAGATTGCTACATGGATTAGCGTCATAAGTAAATCTCATGATAGTCATGTTTTAATCCTTTGACTTGAGATTGTCATAGTTTCCAACATAAGGACTATTATATTTTGACAGGATCAAACGTTATTCGTAACTGGATAATAATAAAGGTCATGATTGAATGTGATAGAAATTATGTAGAGGATATTGAACAATCAAGATAGAATTTGTCCCTCTCTTTTGAGAGAGATATCTTTGGGCCCCTCGATTAGTTAGACTGTGAAATGCATGGCCGTGCTCAAATGAATTGATAGTGTGATCAATATCATTTGTTTTATCAGTCTACTTAGAGATCGAGTAATCATATGTTTAAACTATATAAGTATGACGCTGACCATGACTTATGTTCAAACTAGATATCGTGTGACAAAGGGATTAATGCATGTACTATTATTAGGCTAGTTGGACTTTACTCGTATTAATTGGGTAGTTGTAATGCCTTGCTAGAGGCCAATTACGACTTGTTGGTTTAATAGAGATTTAATGAACTGCCAATTAATATGGGCCTATCGGGTCACACACAAGAATGCGTAAGGCTGAGATTAATAATATTAATAATATTAATATTGGATATTTATTATTATTATTATAATAATAATAATAATTATTATTATTATTATTATTATTATTATTATTATTATTATTATTATCATCATCATCATCATCATCATCATCATCATCATCATCATCATCATCATCATCATCATTATTATTATTATTATCGTTTTTAATATTAATAATATTAATATTGGATATTAATTATTATTATTATTTTCGTTTTTTGGTGATTATATATATATATATGTATTATCGGATAATAACGAGAGAATCCATATCTGATATGGATTTTGAATATCCTGATAGAATCCGTATCTGATATGGATTTTGATTGGCATCAACTAATCCGATTAGGACTTGGATTTTGATGTCTACGTATGTGTATATATATTTGTGTATCTCGTATACACTACACGCGAAAATACACAGAATCATCAAAGAAAACCTAGAGCCGTTTTTGTGAAAAACCGAGTTCTTCAGCCGCGCCGTTTGAAGGCTATCACTCCGGACGGAAGCGTTCGTGTGGATACCGACAGCGGATGATCGTATTTTCGCACCTGCTTCATCTGCGTAATTCGGATCTACAAAGGTAATTTTCGAGTTTCTTTCATCGAATTAAACGTACAACTTGGATCCTTGGTAGGAAATCGGAGATCAAGTTTTTGTTTTCCCCTGCGCGTTTTGCAGTGATCTCAGTTGATTTCCTAACAGTGGTATCAGAGCCACTTGTTGTCTCGTTTAAATCGACTATATCATGCTTATGTGTTTACTGTTTTTTGTATGGCATGATATGTATAAAACAGTAATTCGGATTTCATATGATGAGAGAAGAATGGTGTTTTTCAATTCGTTTTCATGAGATGATTTGTATACGGCGGTAATCGTTTGTCATGCGATGATCAAAACCGATTTTGTGTATATTAGATATAATCACACGATATGTGTAAAACCTTATTCGAATCTCATCTGGTGATATCGGATTGATGTTTTCAATTCTTTTTCATCAGATGTTATAATTCGAGATTGTTATATGTGATATAAAGTTTTCGTTTTTCATGAGATGATCAAAAACGATTACATTTATATCGATATGGACAACTGATTGATGGTTCTATTTTGGTGTTTCGAAAGACAGATTATCAATTCGATGATGATTCTGATTTCTAGTTTCGGATGAAGATTATCGATTTGATTGATATTCTGTTTTAAGGTTTGCGAATGACAACCATTGATTCGATCGATGCTTCTATAAGGGTTTACACGTAATCTAAATAGTAAGATCGTTAATATGATTGATGCGTCTGTGTTAGGGTTTCGAAAAGAAAATTATCAATGCGTATGCGTACGCCCTATAGTTCGTTACCGTGACATTAAGAATGTCAATACATATTTATTTGTTATAATATGTTTGTGTAAAATATATTATAATTGTTTATGTCTTTGCATGGTGCATAGCATGGCCTCAGGACCTATGTGATTGACTTAGTCATATTTCTGTTTTGGGTTATTATGGCATGCGTGCCGCTGTAGTTTTTGTTGTATTTTATTATACAATTAGTTAGGTTTTTCTTTATTATTGTAATAAATGAAGAATCAAGCTACAAAAGTGGTGATGGCGACACATACCAATGACGAGTGGATTCTATGGAGATGGAGGCACGAGTTCAAGACAAGAAGATATGTATCATTGCAAATGTTGTAATAGGAAGTCTTTCACATAGGGTTTCCTTTATGATCTTCATTTGGTCTCATGAAGATCATATTTAGTTTGGCCATGCTATGTCACGTTTACATATTTATCATTTTGTATGAGATGCGTGGATGATAGATTATATATGCATATAGGATGCTACGATATAATGATATGCAATGCAAGACATAAACTAAGTTGAACCCTCATCAATAATTTAAGTCTTTATGCCATCCATGTCTTAAACACCTATTAAAATTGAGATTGTATTAAAGTATGTATTGCCAAAGCAATGTGCTTTAAACATTCCTAGCTACGTAGGATGAGTAATAGTGCTACTCATATGTTTAAAATTGGTTAGACTTAATTGAGCTATCAAAACGGTTTTGGGCCCAAGGCATTAGATGGAATCTAACATACAATGATATATGATGTCATTACTCCATAAATTCTTAGAGTTACATGAGATGTAATTGGTAAAGAAGTTACCTACCTAAATAACTTAATTTTAAGCGTCATGCCAAAGCTG
>AP025041.1:28772239-28851124 GCA_036186865.1 Eustoma russellianum
CTGATTCATTATTGTTATGGAGATAAAAATAATTTATAATCAGTATGAGTATTGATTTGATAATCATGAGATGATTATGTGTATGGTGATACGAATCAATCTCATAGATACTTGATAGAGAACAGTGTATTGGATAGACCCATCATGAGATTGCTACATGGATTAGCGTCATAAGTAAATCTCATGATAGTCATGTTTTAATCCTTTGACTTGAGATTGTCATAGTTTCCAACATAAGGACTATTATATTTTGACATGATCAAACGTTATCCATAACTGGATAATAATAAAGGTCATGATTGAATATGATAGAAATTATGTAGAGGATATTGAACAATCAAGATAGAATTTGTCCCTCTCTTTTGAGAGAGATATCTTTGGGCCCCTCGATTAGTGAGACTGTGAAATGCATGGCCGTGCTCAAATGAATTGATAGTGTGATCAATATCATTTGTTTTATCAGTCTACTTAGAGATCGAGTAATCATATGTTTGAACTATATAAGTATGACGCTGACCATGACTTATGTTCAAACTAGATATCGTGTGACAAAGGGATTAATGCATAGCCAAGATCCAATTTTCATCAAGAAGTTCATCTTTAATATTCTTAGGCTCTATAAGAGAGACAAATGCATTCTCTCTATATTGCCTTCGTGTGGTGATACCCCTATTTAGATCACCTATGACCAACTCGTGCGGGTGAGAACTTTTGTGCTTGAATGATCTAGGAAGATTAGAGACATCTCCTCCAACTTCCTCATGATCACGTTCCGAAAGTGATGAACCTTCATCATTCACATGAATCACATGTTCCGGAATGTGTGATGCATTATCTACATTTTGTGCATCAACATGAGTATGAGAAATATTTCTATTTGACTCACTAAGTTCATGCACACAAGGTGGAGGAGTACCTTCAATAGGTTCTACTCTCAAGTCAATGAAGATGTTTCCATATGGAGGATCATCAACAATCTCTTGTTGAGGAACAACCATAGGAATATCCTCAAGAATTTCTTCTTGAGGAGTCACATCTTCATTTTCTTCACAATCCTCATTAAGTTTAGGTTCGTCACTAAGTGACTCATTAAACTTAACATGGATTGATTCTTCCACCTTTTGACTCCTTTTGTTGAAAACACGAAATGCCTTACTATTTGAGGCATAACCTAAAAAGATACCTTCATCCGATTTGAGGTCAGGTTTATCCAAAGTATCCTTGGTATTAAGTATGAAACACTTGCAACCAAAGACTTTGAAATACCCAATGTTGGGAACTTTTCCATTCCAAAGCTCATAGGGTGTCACATTTAGATATGGTCTCAAATATACATGATTGATCACACGGCAAGCGGCATTTACCGCTTCGGCCCAAAAGTATTTGGGCAAACCGAACTCATTCAACATTGCTCTACACATTTCTTGTAGAGTTCTATTCTTTCGTTCGGCCACACCATTTTGTTGAGGAGTTCTAGGTGCCGAAAGGTCATGAGAGTATCCTTTGGATACACAAAACCTTTCGAAATTACCATCAAACTCACCACCACGATCACTACGGATGGTCTTAATGGTGTCACCCATGTGATTTTTCAGTCGTCTACTTAAACTCATAAACTCACTACTGCATCACTTTTCTTAGCTAGAAACATCACCCATGTATAACGAGTATAGTCATCTACTACCACGAAGGTATAATGTTTACCACCCAAACTTTTTGTTCCAACATCCCCATACAAATCCATATGAAGCAATTGTAAGGGTTTGGAGATGGATATATTTGTCTTGGGTTTGAAGCTTGTTTTTACAAGCTTCGCCTTTTGACAAGTGTCACATAAGTCATGGTTTTCGAAACTCATTTTTGGAAGGCCTCGGACTTTATTATTTTCGCAAATAAATTTAAATGTTTTGAAACATACATGTCTGAGACATCTATGCCATAGTTGCGTCAAATCGTTCTTAGCAACTAAGCAAGATACATTTTGAGAAACCAAATCATTGATTCTAAATTTGTAAATATTTTTGAAACGCAAAGCCTCAAATAAGATATCATTATCCTTTTTCACAACACACTTTGTTTTCAAAAACGTTACCTCATAATTAGCATCACATAGTTGACTGACACTTATCAAGTTAAACTTAAGACCTACAACATATAAGACATCACTAAGAGAGAATGAACCGTTACCCACAATACCATGTCCTTTGATTTGGACTTTGCTACCACCAAAGTGGACAACTCCTCCATCTTGCATAGTGAGTCTATGGAAGAGATGTTTGTCTCCCGTCATATGGTTGGAACACCCAATGTCCACGACCCATTTGACCTTCTTGTCTTCGCTTTCTCCATTGAGTGCTAGGGCCTACAAATGAACCATATGAATTTGGTACCCTTTGTGTTTTGGGTCCTGGAAGGTTAGTAACCGTCACCTCGCCTTTCGGCACCCACACAAGACTCTTGTTATTTTTAGCCCTACATACTCTTTCTACCTGACCTTTCCTATTGCAATAAAAACATGTAGGAGTATGTTTGTGAGATTGTGCATGCTTGTGCGAATGCTTGTGCGTAGGCAGATTTCGTGATTCCGTTTTAGGAACAACCTTCTTTGGAATCGAAGAAGGTTTTTGTTTCACGACATGGACCAAAGGTTGTGAAACCTTTGGTGCATTTGCATTTGCTTTAGGCATGTGCCTTTGTTTCTTCAAGGAGGTTTTAGACTCCTTGACTACTTGCGCTTGTTCCTTTTTCTTTCCCTTCTTAGATGCATACATGGCACTAGGCTTGATTTTAGATTTCATGATTTGCCTAGATGCATCCTTAACCTCTACCTTTGTAGCACTTACCCTTGAATCATTTTTCTTCTTATCAAGGGCTTGAGCACATGATTTCATCAAACCATGTTTCTCTTCAAGTGTGATCACATGCATAGTCAAAAATAGATCATGCTCAACTTGTAATTCAATGTGATCTTCTAACGTGTCATTGTATTCATTTAAGCATGCTCTAAATTCCTTCTTGACAAGTTTGTATTTTAAATCTAAGAGGTCATTTTCTTGCACTAAATCATCTCGTTCATGAATTAATCTATAATGAGATGAAATATTGCATACCTCCATGTCATCGTCGATGGCCATGAGTGCAAAGAACTCCTTGTCAAGATCATCTTGAGCCACACCGGTGAGTGCAAGATCATCATGGTCGCCATTGTCGCTCTCGGACCCGGAAAGAATGCTCTCCTAATGGGCTACTTCTGCTTGCAAGGCCTTCTTCCTTTGGTAGATGGCCTTCTTGTCCTTGAGTTGCGGCTCCTTCACCCGACAATCCTTCATGAAGTGACCAAACTTCCCACACTTGTAGCATTTGTAGTCTTGGTCCTTCACCTTGTCCTTGGAGAATTTATCCTTGATGAATCTTTTCGATTCATCCTCATTCTTTCGTGCAAAACGTCGGAACCTTCTAACTAGAAGTCCGACTTCATCATCCGTGTCCTCTGACTCGCAAGCAAGAGCTTTTGTAGAATGGCGAATGGGGTCGTTCTTCTCTTGCGAATCTAGAAGAATCTCATAAGTGATGAGATTTCCATATAGCTCATCCAAGGTGATGGTCTCCAAATCCTTGGACTCCTCAATGGCCGTCACTTCAGCGTTCTATTCTCTTCCTAAACTGTTTAGGAAGCAATGATTGAGATCCTCTTGTTCTATTTTCTTGCCAACCGCAGTGAGAAGATTGACAAGTTGAATCTTTGAATGGACTCTTCGATCTTTTCACCTTTGGGGACAGTAAAGTTGTAGAACTGTTTGATCAACTGTCTCCTCTTTGCCTTCCTCACTTGAGATGTTCCTTCGTGGATCATCTCAAGCTTTGTCCAAGCCTCATGAGCAGATTGGACTCCTTGAATCTGAGATCTCTCATTTGGAGTAAGAGAGCTGTTCAAAATAGCAAGAGCTTTGCTATTTATGGCAAACTGTAACTCCTCTTCAGGAGTAGGATCATCAATATCAATAGGAATAATGGAGCCTTTTGAAACTTCTCTCCATATTCTGTACCCACATGAACGTAAATATGTTTCCATGTTGGAGTTCCATAGTGGGTAGTTTAGAGGGTCAAACATTGGAACTTTGACATGTACACTGGAAATGGAAGAGAGTAGTGTTTCTTGCCTTCTTCTTCTTGTGGCATCACCACTTGGGGAACTAGCATCATCAAAGACAAAGGGATCCATACTCTAATGATCAAATCTTGTATTTGGATTCAAATGGACAAGATTAGGCTCTGATACCAATTGTTAGGTCCCTTAGAACACACTAGAAAGGGGGGTTGAATAGTGTGTTCACCAAGTATGGATATTTTCTGTATATTTTTCGTTTTAGAGTGCAACCAATACTTGGATGTGTTCTTTAGAAAGAATAAAGACTTTGAAGAAAGTAAAGAACACAAGGATGTATAGAGGTTCAAGTCAAATGACTCTACTCCTCTACCTTCTTGATTTTTTACAAGAAGGATTTTGAAAAGGGGATTGCTATTTCAATGGGGGAACAACAATCAAAAACAAAATCCAACAAATGGAAAACTAGGCAACAACGCCTAGACCACAACCGAGAAATCTAAACCTTTGAAGTCTAGCCTCCAAAGATCTTCTTTGCCCTCAAAGAAATCTTGTAGGGAGAATAGTGCACCACAACACTATCAACTAACCCTTCAAAGTCTAGAAAACTCAAACAAGAAGCACCCTTGCTCCTTGACCAACAGTGTACACATTCTCTCACAATCTTTACTCACCAAGAAGAAGACTCTTCTTCTTCTTACAATAATCACTCTCAACAATAAAGTAAAAAATGTACAAAGTTTACAACTATCTTGAGAGCTTGAGCTTTGAGAGAAAACTTGAGAGTATGAGATGTAGAAAGTTGGAGAAGAAAAGAAGAAGAACCCTTCTTTTTATCAATCTTGAAAAACTTCCCGTTTGAAACCCTCTGCAAAGACAATAATGGGTTTTGGCATCTTGTGTTGGTGTGTCCTCATCATTGGAGATCTCCCTTTGGCATGTAGCAACATTATTGGTGAGATTTCAAAAAGAATGCCAAGAAAGGAAACCTGAAATCTTCAGTTTTGAGGAAGGACATGTGAAAAACACTAAAAAAGGAGGATACAAAGAGTCAACTGATGTTAGAAAGTGAAGTATAAGACCTTTGTAACGTTGGTCACATGAAGCGCCTAATGTACTTAATGCACAGGCGTTCGAAGTGACTTGGAGCGCTTAATGTGAAAAAGAACAGCCGTTCGAAGACACATGAAGCGCCTTATATGGGCAACTAAAGGCGTTCGAAGTCACATGAAGCGCCTAATATCAGTCTTCATACTTGTTCGAACTAATTCTGACATTTCTCAGAAAGTACTTGATGTACGTGCCCATTTTGGGGGGAAAAGTATTTTTGACTTGGTGGTACACTTGAAGCGCCTAATGTAGGCGTTCAAAGTGTACTGCCTTTTTGCCAGAACACATGAAGCGTCTAATGTAGGCGTTCGAAGTGTTCGGGCTTATATACACTTCACATGAAGCGCCTAATGTAGGCGTTCGAAGTGTACTGGATTTCATCAAGGCACATTAAGCGCCTAATGTAAACGTTCGAAGTATATGGACTTCCAACACACTACATGAAGCGCCTAATCCTTGTGCAAATCTTCAAAACTTAAACTTTGTTTTAACAATTAATGCATACACCTCTAATGTGTGAACAAGAGAATAAATAAAATGTGTTATCTATTAGCTAATGACTAACAATATTCAAGATACAGCCACCACAATTTATGATGAGGGTTATCAAATCCCTAGTTGAAAGTCACGGGTTCTTTTATTACGCTCTTTTCATGTACACCTGAAGCCCTTGACTTTCCTTGACCTTATACAGATAACATTAGATAGATGACAAGATTTTTCTTCACATCTTTATTTTTTCTTACATTGCTCTACGTACATACCTAGAGTGAGTCATCTTATGCCGTTGCATTACTTTGTTTTGCTTTACTTGTCTCTACATACATAGAGAGGGTTCTCCCATAGCCCTAAAAAAAGCAACTCCAAATACTTGAAACATGTGGTCTCATAATTTTACATGACTCCACATTCTTGGAGAAGGTGATCTCATAACTCTATATGACTCCACTACTAAAACTAGATGGTTGCTCTTGGTATATCTTTACGTTACCCTTATCCATGACATCTTGTGAGGCATGACATGTCATTCATTACCCTTATGAATCATATTTGGCACATTCATCCATTGAACATATAGCTCTCAGCTATTATTCCAATGATAGCTCTCTCATACTTCTATAGATAAATCACATAAGAGAGTCAAGCAAGTCATAAACAATTACAAGAATTACATATTTTATATATTTATTCATTTATTGTTTTTTGTGCATACGTACACCAATACATCATTTAGAGAACCAATAAGGTTAACTATAAGTTAATTAATATTTTAAAACTCCCACTTAGTGCCTCAAACTTAACCATAAACAAACTAAGCTCCTTTAAGCATATTGAAACTCGTACCCAAGATTTGAGGAAAATTTAAAAACTATTGTAGTTTTAATAAGAAAAACCACAAGTGTGGTGCGAATTGGGAAAAAATGTCCAAATAGTTAAGACGTCATTTAGAATAGCACCTGAGAGCACCTAAGAGGCCATTCAGAAACGTGTCTATGGAGTGCTTCTAAGGCGACATTATGAATGACACTTTTTGACACCACAAACGGTATTGGAAGCTGAAAACCGCCACATGCTAAGACGTCTTTCAAAATGACGCCTTGGACATCCATCAATAATAAGTTCAACGTTTTCTCTCTCCTATCATTCGCATAAAATCAAAATATTTTGCATTTTTCAGAGTAGTGGGTTGAAGAGAAAAGAAACTTGAAAAGAAAAACTACGACGAGCTAAAACCGGACAAATAGTTAGGTTTCTAATTTAATTATTTTAAATTCGATACTTATTTTTATTTTTATTATGTTATTGTTATGATTATGTTATTTTGATTATTAATATGATATTGTTATGTTATTTGTAATATTATTATGTTATTTCCGTTATGTTGTCATATTAGGTAGAATGTTATTATGTTATTATTATTACATTATTATTGTTATTATGTTCTTGTTCTTGTTATTATGTTCTAGTTGTTGTTATTATTATTGTTGTTGCTGTTGCTATTGTTGTTATTATTCTTATGCTATTGTTGCTATTGTTATTACATTATTATTGTTTTTATGTTATTGTTTTTATTATCAGTTAGAATTTATATTAATTGATGATGTAAACTTGTGACTTTTTTATTTAATTACGTTATGGTTTGACTTTATTACATCAAATGGAGATACTTTTAATACATAATTATGTTATGTGTCTCCAAATATATGTGTACTTACAACATCACATGCTATAGCTAATTGTACATGACCGATGGAGTAGTTGAGACCTCAGGTTGATGATTTGTTGACTCTTCAGGTAGAGCGTATGACACTTTTCCATAGAAGCAGTAGGAGTTATAAGACACATGATGATTTGTGTAGAATAGACGTTTATAAGGAGGCTTTAGACATCTCCTATTGGTTCATGCCGCTTATTGAGGCTGTCGGATTATGGGACGCGATGAGTTAAAGTAAGGTTAGGGTTAATTCTGGCATTTTTGGAGAGGGGAAGGCAGGAGAACAACACATTTCATATCCCTATAGTTGAAGTGATACTTACTCTATGTGACGTAGCGATTCTGTTTCGGTTATGCATTGACGGTAAGCCTCTTCTGAGGATGAAGCCTTGTGCACTTTGTCAGGGTGGCAGGATGTCTGTATGTTGTTGCTGAGTTGGATTGTTGGGGCGTACCCCTAATGCTAGGATTTCAAGAAAAATTGTATACATCGTAATAGACTAGTTGAGTGGATAAAAGGAAACTCTCAAGCAGCAGACGCACCTGCCTTGCAAGTTGAGCAGAGAGTACGAGCTTTTATGTTCTACCATATCACATCATTATTCTGTAATTCTGCTACTAGCTGGATGCAGTTGGTATACTTAGCTGCTCTGCAAGACTTTGAGGTTATGGCTAGGTATTTCTTGGAGCAGCGCTGTGCTTTCATGTGTGTACCGTAACGTATACGATGCTGCTATTCTTAGTGAGAATCATGATGTGGCAGGATCGTGACATCTTCTTTAATACTCGACATGAGAGAAGTTTCTCGCATTGTATCATGTCATTCTAACGACATGAGTTTTAAAACCACATGGTCTGATTGTTCCTCCTGGTACTCTTCGTGTGACTTGGTGGCGCAATATACATAATTTTTGAGTGGTCATAAGACATGCAGTTGATGCTGTTCGTGATCAGCTGGATAACATAGTAGATGGTTATTTTATATAGATCCCCAATCCCAATAAGATAATTGTGGTAGCTAAGTGTGTGTAGAGAGAGTTCAGAATTGTGGCGTGCTCATGTGCCATTTATATTGTGGGAGATAGTTGACTGCATGTATCTGAAAAGGTCACGAGACAGTTTGGTCTCGCACAAAGAGTGTCTGATCCTATTCATACAGGTACTGTAATGTATCAGTGTGTTATACAGATTGCGGGAGTTGACTATATTACTCGGATCAAACAATACGTAGATTACTGGGCTAGATGAAATGATAGTCTAGTGCAAGGGGAAGTTTCATAGGCTGCATGTCAGATGGCTCACTGTATATGTGTGGTACAACCCCCCACTTTAATCTCACTTGGTCAGTCATGTGTTCACCGCATCGCCGATGCCGGAGATTGCAATTGTTCAGCTGGTCTACATCACATGGTATGTTTATATTGTTTTCACATATAAAATAGTATTATTTGATATATTTAACGAGATCATATCCTAATCTTAAATTTGTAGGAAGATACTGTAGCGAGTATGTATTTCGCATGTCAGGTAGGAGATCATGCCATTGTTATGCGTGTCAATGATGATTGTCTTCGGTGTGAGGGTTTTGAAGAACTCTTTGACCGTCTATCGGTTGATGCAGCCACACAACAGAGCACCAATGAGTATGTCCCTCAGTGCTAGTTTACCCGTACACAATCCCAGACACAAACACCTACAGGACATTCAGGTAGGGACTCTTTCTACATTTCAGCTATATACGAGAGACGTGTATTGATAGAGGATGAATGTGATACCGACGACAAATTTGTAACATTACTGTCTGAATACCTTCTCATACATATGATGACTTATTAATATTTGTCTGAAATTGCAGGTTTGTATGCAATAAAGATGCTATTGTAAGTGCTGGTGATGATATGCACGATACTACAAATGATGCGGAGATATATATGTCATTTGAGTCGATATGGACGACAACATCTTATCCTTAGAAAGACGTGGCTTGACCATCCCATACTGAGAGAGGTACAATGCCGTCTCATCACACTCAGTGATAGTTAGATCTATGCCGACACTTCTGTCATCCATACTTACCAGACGTGGAGGATGAGTTAGGCTTAGAAAGCCATGCAGCACGGATTGACATATTGGCGATCATTAGTTTCTTCATATTTATTGTAATGTCTTTTTATATTTTTGTGTATTCTATGTACTTAATTGACGAACATTAGTTGGTTCATATTTATGTGTATCTTTTACAACATTTGTACTATGTACCTTATTGTTTAGAGTTATGTGTGTAATTTTTTTATTTTTAATTGGCCATTACGATCTGACAACATTTGTACTATCTACCTCTCACAGTCACTACTTGCTTTGCCTTCCTGCATCTTTCTTTTCTCCGTGGCCTCCCATCCCTCTCCTCCTATCCGCTTTACTTTCAATTGAAACAAGGACACCTGCTCAGCGGAGATGGTCCAAAGCACAAACATTCGAAAAATAAGAGAAGAAGATGACAAAGCTTCTGAATTAAACACAACAATAAATTATAATATTCCAGTTTTCAACCGTAAGTTGATATGGATTCTCAGAGCAACCAACTGCAACTTCCAAGCTATTAAACATTTTCAAGTGCCTGAAGTTGAGTCCAACTCGTAACTCTTTAAGGCATTGGGCAAGAACATCATGACCAATTAAAGAATGACAGTTTATTCGGGGAAATATACAGAGCTGGCGGCGACGAGGGAGGAGGGAAGTTAAAGATGAATTTTTATTATTTACTTTAATTTAGAATGGAAAAGATGGTTTTACCCTTGTAGTTTGGCACTTGGTCAGACTTTTTATGGGAAAAGATTTAAATATTGCATTTTAAATAGATGTAAGAGTGAAATATATATATATATAAAACCAAAACGTTTTTCCAAAAATAGTTTAAACTCTTTATAATTATTTGTCCTAAATAATTATATCAGCATCGAAAATGTAAAAAGTCAAATAGTTGGCTCATCGACCTTATTAGATATTATTTGTTATTATATTATTTGATATTATAAGGAGTTGGAGATATATTGGGAATGGTTAAGATTGTAGATAGGATTAGGTGAGAGATTTCCTGACCATAGTTGGGATATTATCCTATTTGATGTTGTATACTACTTGTATATTAGGAACCCTACTGAATGTGAAATACATACAATTTACGTTAATCAAATTGTTTATGGTATCAAAGCAAATCTAGTCGTTTACTTGTTGGGGTAGTCGGTTTTGGCCTAGTTTTCAGCACCACCGTTTTTTCTAGTCACTTTTCGTTCCTTGCTTTGTTTTCCTTCTCAGGCTTTGTGTTTTGCTAACAATGGCCAACACCCAATCCGTTTCGCAGTCCTCTTCCTCTACCGACTCCAAATCTCCTTACTACCTTCATCCCTCTGATCATCCGGGTCTTGTGTTCGTTACTCAGCCTTTGAGTGATGATGGTGACAACTATTTTGTTTGGAAGAAAGTCTTCCTCAATGCTCTCAAGTCCAAAAATAAAGCCGGTTTCATCGATGGTACCATTGTTACCCCAGATTCTACTTCCGCTGATCATGCCCAGTGGCAGCAGTGTAACGCTATTGTCTTATCTTGGTTGTCCAATGCTTTGTCCAAAGAACTCCAAGGGGCCGCTGCCCATGCCGACACGGCTCGCACAGTTTGGCTCGATTTAGAAGAACGGTTTTCTCAAGGCATGGATGCTCGGGTATATGAACTTCGGCGCACTATTTCTGGTCTGCGTCAGGAGCACAGCACTGTTTCGACCTACTATGGTCGACTTAAAGCCGTTTGGGGTGAGTTGCTTTCTTTTGAACTCATGCCTGTTTGTCAATGTGGCAAGTGTACGTGTGAGGTGACTAAGGCGGTTGAGAAGTTACGCGAAAAGGAAATGGTGTTTGATTTTCTCATGGGCCTTGATGAAACATTCAACACCATTCGTTCTCATGTCCTTAGCATCGATCCCCTACCAAGTATTGGCCGTGTTTATGCGTTAGTGGCTCAAGAGGAGAAACAGCGCTCGGTGGCTCGGAACTTACTGCCGCAACTGGAGGCTGCGGCTATGGCTACACCGCAATCCCTTCTTCAGCGCCGCCAGTCTTCGCCTGCAGTGGGAAAGGGGGAGCGTCCTCGCTGTACTCATTGTGGTAAGACTTGTCACTTATGTGAAAAATGTTATAATTTAATTGGTTTTCCTTCAGACTGGCGCACTCGTCGTCGTGGTGTGGCTTCGCCTGCTGTTTCGTCGGAACCCGTGGTCAGTGGGGCGGTCCAGCCCCCTAGTTCATCATCTGTGTTTGCAGGCTTGACTACAGCTCAACAGAATCCGGTTACTCAGCTTCTTGAGCAGTTTAAAGGTGGTGCATCTACGGCTGCCCCATTTGCCCTATCCGCTACCACGCTACCTCCTCTCGATCCGGGTAAGCCTTGTTCTTCCTTGGTAACCCCTCCTGTTTGGGTTCTTGACAGTGGAGCCAGTGCTCATATTGCCAGTGATTCGGCCTTGGTGTCGGAGGTTCATAGTCCCGCCTTCGCATGCCATGTTACCACCCCCAGCGGTCTTCTCGTTCCTGTTCGTGCCATTGGTTCTGTTTCCCTCTCTAATGGTCTTGTCTTGAAGCACGTTTTGGTTGTGCCTGAGTTTAAGTTCAATCTTTTATCTATCAGTCAATTCTCTCGAGACATGAACTGTACAGTAACTTTTTGGTTGGATGTTTGTGTTATACAGGCAATGCCCTCGAGGAGGCTGATTGGAGTGGGTAGGTTGCGCGATGGCTTATACTACTTGGAGTTGCCGTCTTCTTCAACTTCTGTTTCCTTGTTGACCACCACCGCTCTGCCGACCGATGCCGCCCTCTGGCATCGTCGTTTTGGTCATCTGCCTTTGTCTTGTTTTCGCTTCATTTCTCGTAGTTTATTTCATTTTTCGGACAATTTTCTTTGTGACGCTTGTTGTCGCGCCAAACAAACTCGTTTACCTTTTCCTTTAAGTTCTAGTGTGTCTGCCAATAATTTTGATCTCATTCATTGTGATGTTTGGGGCCCATACAAAACCCCTAGTCTATCTGGTGCTCATTATTTTTTAACAATTGTTGATGATCGTACTCGTCATACTTGGGTCTATTTGATGGCATATAAATCCGAGACTTATCGTTATTTGCTGCATTTCTTTAACTGGGTTCGCACACAGTTTCATCTCACTATTAAAACTGTTCGCACTGATAATGGGATGGAATTTACTAACGCAGCACTCCTTGAGTACTATTCTGCCAATGGAATTGTTTTACAAACGTCTTGTCCTTATACTCCACAACAAAATGGGGTAGTCGAACGTAAACATAGGCATATTCTTGAAGTTGCACGTGCTCTTCGGTTTCAAGCTAGCTTACCACTTATGTTGCTTACTGCCACTTTTCTTATTAATCGAATGCCTCTGTCTGTTCTTGATCATAAATCACCATATGAAATGCTGTTTGGCCATCCACCTACTTATGATCATTTTCGTGTTTTTGGATGTCTATGTTATGGTTATCAATCTTCTGGCCCACGTGATAAATTTTCTCCGCGCTCGGCTCCAGGTGTTTTTCTTGGCTATCCTTCCGGGACAAAGGGCTGTAAGGTTTATGATTTATCTCTCCGTCGTGTATATATTTCGCGTCATGTGCATTTTGAAGAGCACATATTTCCTTTTTCATGTTCCCTTCCGTCCACCCCCTCCAATACCCCTTCGGCGTCCCCCTCCCCGGTTATCTGCTGGGATGATCCAGCCGTCCCCTTTGTTGATCCCCAACCCCCTACGGCCCCCTGCGATCCCACCTTCCTTGCCCATTGTGCCCGCTAATCCCCCCTGTTCGCAGCAGTCGTCCTCGCCATCCTCCTTCTCGCTTGGCCGCATATGAGGTTGATCTTCCTGCCTCGCTTCAGCCATCGTTGCGCCCTTCTCCAATAGCTAACTCCACGGTATTTCCTGTATCTCACTATCTTTCCTATTCCAAGTTGTCCTCGGCTCACCATGCATTTGTCGCGGCCATCTCTGCCACAGATGAGCCTTCTTCTTTTCGCCAGGCTGTTCAGTTTTCGCATTGGCGTGATGCTATGCAACGCGAGATTGATGCTTTAGAGGCCAATGACACGTGGTCCCTTGTTTCCTTACCCCCTGGTCAACGTGCTATTAGTTCCAAATGGGTTTATAAAATCAAGTACAATCCGGATGGTTCAATCGAACGGTATAAGGCTCGCCTAGTTGCTCGTGGTTACACTCAAATTGAAGGCGTCGATTTTCATGAAACTTTTGCACCTGTGGCTAAGTTGGTAACGGTTCGGTGTCTTCTTGCTATTGCAATTACTAAACGTTGGCATATTCATCAACTTGACGTTAATAATGCGTTTCTTCATGGTGATCTTGAGGAAGATGTTTATATGCAAATTCCACAGGGATTCGCGCGCAAGGGGGAGACTCGTGTTTGTAAGTTACGCAAGTCTTTGCATGGCCTTCGTCAGGCTTCTCGTAATTGGTATTCTAAGTTTACCACAGCCATATGTGGCCTTGGCTACTGTCAGTCTGCTGCTGATCCTTCTCTTTTTACTTTTGCTACGTCTACTTCATTTGTTGCTGTTTGAGTGTATGTTGATGATGTTATTGTTGCGGGCAATGACTTGGCACGTATCTCGGCCTTGAAGCAATACTTGGATGATCTTTTCAAAATTAAAAACCTTGGCCCTCTCAAGTATTTTTTAGGCATTGAGGTTGCTCGTTCTTTTTCCGCTCTTGTTCTCAATCAGCGTAAGTATGTTCTGGACATTTTACAGGAGTGTGGTTTACTTGGTTGTCGACCTACGCGGACGCCTATGGATCAGAAAGTTCACTTCAACACTGACACACCATTGCTTGCTGATCCCAGTTTTTATCGTCGTATTGTTGGTCGCCTTTTATATCTCACTGTCACCCGCCCAGATATTTGTTTCGCAGTCAATTTGTTAAGTCAATTTGTGCATGCTCCTCGCAAGTGTCATCTTGATGCCATGTTTTATCTATTGCGTTATCTTAAGAATGCTCCAGGCCAAGGTTTATATTTTCCTGCTGATAATTCCTTACGCTTACTGGCATATTGTGATGCGGACTGGGCTGGGTGTCCCATGACTCGTCGGTCCACCACCGGCTATGCCGTTTTCCTTGGTACATCACTTATTTCCTGGCGCTCTAAGAAGCAACCTGTTGTGTCTCGATCATCCGCTGAAGCAGAATATCGTGCTATGGCTCATGCATCTAGTGAGATTGTTTGGTTACGTAGCTTGCTTGTTGACTTGCGTATTCCAGTTGATTCGCCCGTCCTCCTTCTTTGTGACAATCAAGCTGCGTTACATACTGTTGCTAATCCGGTGTTCCACGAACGCACTAAACATATTGAGATCGATTGTCATTTTATCCTCCAACATTTTCAAGATCGTCTTATTGCTCCACGCAAGGTGGCGTCCGGATCTCAGCTCGCCGATGTTTTCACCAAGCCATTGGGTCCCGATCGGTTTCATCAACACATGCGCAAGTTGAGCTTTCTTGACATTCATGCTCCAACATGAGGGGGAGTATTAGATATTATTTGTTATTATATTATTTGATATTATAAGGAGTTGGAGATATATTGAGAATGGTTAAGATTGTAGATAGGATTAGGTGAGAGATTTCCTCACCATAGTTGGGATATTATCCTATTTGATGTTGTATACTACTTGTATGTTAGGAACCCTACTGATTGTGAAATACATACAATTTACGTTAATCAAATTCTTTAGACCTATCAGTTATGTTATTGAAAAGGTAGTCTAGCCTTCCTACGTTGTTTAGAATGAGCCGTGTTTAATAACTATGAATACATGTAGTTTTCCTAAAATCAAGTCGTAAAACTTGTAATGAATTATTAGATTAATTTTTAGTGATCCATGATGAAATAATTATCTAGTTCCTTTACGACGTGGGGAGTTTTGCGTGGAATTCTGCCAGGTATCATTGTTTTAAATATTTGGCAATTTTACACAGCAGTCACTTTTGATGATCGCCAATGTTGAAGCCATGGCAAAAGCCTGAGACGTCAGTGGCAAACTGGCCTGCTAATGCTGAAATCAAGGGACCAATCAACGATTGACACCTTTAGGTGTCACGTGGATGAGTAGTTGTTGAAGAAGACAGGCGGTTACCATGGGGACGGACACAAATGGTAGGGAGTGTGCAGATGGTGCGAAGAAGAGTTGAGGAGGATGGAGAGTTATGCGCGCGAATTAGTTTTAAATGTATGAAATGACCATTTTGCCCTTATGTAATTAGGAGTAAGCGAAGTATGTCTGGGGGTGTTTTTGACATTTTGTATTGGGTATCTTCTTTCTCCCTTTTAAGCCTGTGATGTAACCAACCGGAGAAGTTAGTTACAATTCTTGTGAAATCGCAGCAATTTGAATTGCCTTTTATTCTCTCTCTGGTCTCTTCCTTTCGTTTCTTCTTGCTCCTTGAGCAAGCTTCTTGTCTTCTTGTTTGGAATTTTGTTGCAATCGCTTACATTTTGAGGAGTTGTTAGAAATTTTACATGGTATCAGAGCTTGTTTGATGAATTTTGGTACCTTCTCTATATCAGACAACAATTCAATGGCGTCCTCCTCTTCTGCATCACCTTCGATTCCAATGGATCCATCTGACGATCCATACTTCATTTATCCAAGTGATAATCCTTCCACAGTCTTGGTTCAGCCGTTGCATGATGGAAATAATTACCATGGTTGGAGTAGGTCCGTAAGAAGAGCGTTAGAGTCCAAGAATAAGATAGGGTTTGTGAATGGTACAATTAGAAGCCAACGGAGGGAGCAAGGAGGTACAATTATTGGATGAAAGCCAACAATATGGTGGCGTCTTGGTTGATTAATTCTTTGACTCCCAGCATCAGCCAGAGTGTGATATGGCTGGATTCTACAATGGATATCTGGAATGACTTGAAATTCAGGTATGACAATGCTGATTCCTTTAGACTTTCAGATTTACAGGAAGAATTCTATTCTATTAAGCAAGAAAACAGTAGTGTGACTGAATACTATACAAAATTGAAAAGCGTGTGGGAAGAGTTGTTGGTGTTAAGATCAGTGCCCGCTTGTACGTGCAGAAGATGCACCTGTAATCTTACAGTTGAGATTAACAAATTTGTGGAAAATGATTGTGTAATTAAGTTTTTGAAAGGTCTGAATGACCAGTTTGAAGCGGTAAAATCACAAGTGTTGTTGTCTGCTCCCTTACCGGACTTAAAGTCTGCATTTGCTATGGTGGTGAAATCGGAGAGGAAGTTGAACTATTCAGTGAGTCAATGTGGATTCAGTAATAATCCTTCGATGGTGATGAATGTCAATGGTGCAGGTAGGGGCAATACATATGAGTCTAGGGGTTATAGCGATGGTTCCATGCTTAATGCTTGGCAGAGGCAGCGTGGTAGAGATTTTAGACGTGAGATGCCCAGGTATAATCAGAACAATAGCAAGATTCCTATATGCAGTCATTGTAACATGACTGGTCATACGGTTGATAAGTGCTATAAAAAGCATGGATACCCCTCAGGGTATAAGCCCAAGAGTCATATAAACATGGTCAGTAACAAAGGTAGTGGTGTGATGGTAGGAGACAATGTCAATGCTGCAGAATATGAGGAGTATGGTGCATATGATGATGTGAATCCGGGACTATATAGACCACAAAATTCTATGACTCAAATGACTCCTATGTTGACACAAGAGCAGTATGCTCAATTAATGAGTTTGTTACAGGAGCGACAAGAAGGAGCAGGGAAGAGTCTGATTGATTCTAGTGATGTTGACAATGTTCGTCATGCTGTTATGTCATCCCAGCAGTCCACAACCTCTGGTAATGCTTCAGGTAATGTACTGTTTTCAAACTTAAATGTATGGATTTTGGATTCTGGAGCTAGTGATCACATATGTTCTTGCATTCACTTGTTTGACTCCTATCGTCCTATTGAAGCTATTTCTGTGACACTGCCAGATAAATCTCTAGCAAAGGTCACACATGTTGGCACAGTCAGTATAAATTCCAATATGGTTCTTACCAATGTCTTCTATGTGCCAGCATTTGCGTTTAATCTTTTGTCACTCAGTAAACTCACTCAATCAAACATATTTGCTGTTGCTTTCTGTTCCAATGTCTGCCTGATTCAAGACCTCAGAACCAAGAAGACGATTGGTTCAGCTGAGGTAGATCAAGGCCTTTACCATCTTCATGGCAATCCAAAACCAGCTGCTTCTCATTCATCCCACCTGACATGTACAGCCATCCTTTCAGATGGTATGTTGTGGCACTCAAGACTAGGACATATGTCTGTAAAAAGACAAAAACGAAGTTCAGAAGATTAAGCCAATGGTGCATGTGCCAGATTCTGAGTATGAATGTACAGTTTGTCCCCTTGCAAAACAAAAGAGAAATCCATTTCCAGTCTCCACTTCATCCTCTGATAGCCCTTTCTCCCTTATACACATAGACATTTGGGGACCATATAAATACCATATATTGTATAAACAGCACTACTTTGTTACAATAGTTGATGATTGTAATAGATACTGTTGGGTGTACTTGATGAATAATAAAGGTGAAACCAGATCCATTGTTGAGAGTTTCTACCATTTTGTGTCTGTTCATTTTGATGCCAAGATCAAAACTAAAAGAACTGACAACGGACGAGAATTCAAAATGAATGCATTCTATGCCTCTTATGGTATATTGCTGTTATACCCGGTAGTAGTAACAAATAATAATAATAATAATAAGTGAAATAATAATAATAGTAGATAAATGATAATCAAAAGGATAAAAATAAACCTCTTAAAAACTCCCACCCATTAATTACCCATTAATTATTCCTTATTCCAATAGGCAAGGGGGGATGCAACTAATTTTCCCCCCTAAATAAAAAAGGCCATTCGGCCAACACACAAAGGAAGAGAAGAAAAAAATTTACATACAGCACAATTGAGAAAGTGGGTAAAGGAAAAGAGAAGAAAAGGAAAAGAAGGAAGTGGAGAAGGAAGTCTACACCACCCATACACACCACAACAACACCACTTATTTTAGTCTACAATTAAGAGGTAGGTGGCTCTCTCTTTTTGAGTTAATTTTATATATGTAGTTTATTTGTTATATGTTTTATTTGTTGTTATTTTGGCATGTTATAATCCAAGTTGACATGTTATATGATCTAGCTGCTTCAGAGTTGCATAAAATATTATGTGTGAGAATTTATTGTTAATTTTATGTTTCGGCTGTTTTGTGTAGTATATGTGATACAATAGAAATTTTAAGAACAGAATGAGGTAGATTTTGGCATTTGTATGCAAAATGATGAATTGAGAAAAAAAACAATTAAATTAGAAGAGTTGCAAATAAATTGAGATTATAAATTGGAGTTGAGATAAAATTGTATTTGTTTTGGGCTGAATGAGAAAACAAAACAAATAAGACTGTGGACTGAGTGGGGTTGGAAATCGGTGGTGGGCTGAAGGAGAGAACCTGGTTGCAGTGTGGGCCGAAGGAAGAGAAGAAGGAGGAAAAAAAAAGCTGGGCCGCCTGGTGTAGCAGGGAAGCGGGAAAAAAAAAAGGGAGGCCTGGGCGCGGGCTGGTCTGGGGGGTGCGGGTTGGGCAGGGCACGAGGCGGGCTGGGCTGCTGGGGGCTGGGGTTTGGGATTTAATTTGGTTTGGGTTTTAAGAAAAAAATATAGAGTAGATAAACTAATGATGGTCCATTCTATTATATTCTGAAATCCAAAAGAAAATAAAATAAAAGTAGTCCTCTTCACCGGGTATTATTAATGTATACATAAATATCAACAATATATATTTGGGGGTAAATTGAAAAGATAGATAAATAAATAAATTTAAGAAGAGAAGTTAATAAATAATAAAGAGTATTTATAGAGAAATTGTGCTGAAACGTAAAAGAAGAAATGAAATGAAACGAGGAAGAGGTAAAGGGGAAAAACCGTAAGACGTGTGATGCGACATATGCATTTGCATTCATGGCACGAGCATTTCATTGGCCTATGAGCCGTGTTGCCATACGAGGCTGTGTGCCCTACAAGGCGTGTTGCCCTACGAGGCGTGTGCCCTACGAGGCGTGTTGCCCTACGAGGCAATGTTGCCCTATGAGACGTGTGGCCCTATGAGGCGTGTGGCCTGACGAGGCGTGTGGTAGGATCACCTCGAGGTTCATGCATTGCACGGTAGAGAGACAGGCATTTGTTTGTTGAGATGACGTTGCGTGTGACACAAGCATGCATCATGACATCGCATAATTGTTGTGTTGTGTTTTTATTTATTTACTTAGTTATGCATGTATATACATGTGCTACGTGCTATTTGTTGCCATATATGAAATTGTTCGGAAGGAGGTGGGAACCTACTGGGTGATATTCTATATCACTCACCCCTTTATTTTTCCCCAGGTGAGCAGGAGTACGACTACATATACATAGAAGACGGAGCTGAGTTCGGGCAGTGGGGTAGTTAGAACAAGAAGATGTCTACTTTGGCAGTTTATTTTCTTTAAGTTGAAATGTATTAGTGAACTTAGACAAGGCGCTTACTGGTGTGGGTTTGAAATGTTGAAATAAAATGAATGTTTATTTTATTTATTTCGTTTCCGCTGCGAAATTTTCTACATCACTGCTGATGTGTAAGAGAATTGAACAACGCTTCGTAGTTCTCATAGTGGACTACGACGGGTGTACCGTTTCCGATACTAACGCACGGGAGCGGGGCGCTACAGGTGGTATCAGAGCCGAGGCTCCAGATCCGCCTCGGAAACGTAGGATTAACTAGATCACTTAGACGTAAGTGATGATTTTAGACTTAAGTCATGATCGGAATAAGGGTGTGAGGACCGTTAGGTAAATCATTAATGTTTTTCTTCAAGAATATGTAAATTACCACAACACCCTTGTGATGAAACTGACTGAACTGTGAATTGCAGAGAGAAATGGATCCTAGTGGAATATCGAATCGGGTCAGGCTCAGAATGAGAATAATAACATCGCTGAAGCTTTGGTCACTCTGACTAACATTGTTGCTCATCAGCAGCAACAACTGAATCAGCAAGTTCCTCCACCAGCGCCACAGCCTGGGCTGAGGTTCTTTTATAAGGAGATGCAGAATGCTAGGGCTCCTACCTTTAGGGGTACATCCAAGCCGGAGGATGCTGAGATATGGCTGAAGGAGATGTCAGATCACCTTCGACTTTTGCAGGTGCCTGATGATCTCAGGGTGGAAGTTGTTGTACCTTTTCTGATTGGAGATGCTGAAGTATGGTGGCGTAGTGTTGAAATACGGTTGACTGCACCAATTACTTGGGTGCAATTCTGCGAAGAATTCAGAAGATATTATGTTCCTGACAGCGTGGTTCTACAGCGGATGGCAGAGTTTCAGTCTCTGACTCAGGGGAGTATGTCAGTGGCAGAATACGTTGAGAAGTTTCATGCTCTGGGGCAGTACGTGTCATCGACTATGACTGATCAGAGACTGAAGATGTTAAAGTTCAGAATTGGTTTGCGATCTGAGATTCGGACTGGGCTTGTGAATGCAAGGGCCCGACATTTGATGAGCTGCTCGAAGCATGCCGCGAGGTGGAAGGAGACTTCAGAAGAGTGAGTGCTGAGGATCGTGGCAAGAGGCCACGAGATGACTTTGGATCGGGAAAATCTGGACGCTGGGTGAAGGTACCTCGACGACAGCCGATGGGGGTACAGTTTAGGCCACCGCAGCAGCGCCGCAGAGAAACTTTGGTCCGCCTCAGGGGAATGCTTGGACCCACCAGTGCCATGTGCTTATTGTGGCCGAAACCATCCGGGCGAATGCTGAAGGAAGAAGAATGTGTGTTACAAGTGTGGTAAGACTGGACACTATGCCAGGGAGTGTTCTGAGTGGAAGGTGGTTGTCACACCAGCCGCAGGGTGGTCAGCCGAAGGGAATGCCAAAAACGAACGCCAGAGTACATGTCATGACTGATCTTGAGGGTGGAGGCGACAAACGAAGTTGTAACAGGTACCCATTTAAATAATTTAGTTATTTAATTGTTATACATGTTCCATTATGTGATAAATATTGCGTATTTAGTTAACTCTTAAATTGCGATATGATCAATATTGGTTAATGAAGTTCCGGCTAACGTACTTTTCGATAGTGGCGCGAGTCACTCGTTTGTCTCGAAGAGATTCGTGAAGTACTTGAACAAGTGTACGGAATGGATAGAAATTCCATATCGAGTGCAAGCTGCTGGTGATACAGTGATAATTTCACATCATCATTATACGGGTTGTGAATTGAAAATTGAGGAACGGATGTTTACTGCGACACTTATTTCGATTCAGCTAAGCGATTTCGATGTCATTCTTGGGATGGAATGGCGGCGGAGCATCATGCGAACATAAATTGCCGCAGAAGAAGCAAGTCAGTATTAGAGGCCCCGATGCAAAGAGATGGTGTTTCAAGGGAACTTTAAGTTGAGGAAGGTTGCGAGGAAATCTATCTGACCGCAGTGCAGGTCACATCGGATGCTGCAGAAAGGCGCAGACGGTTTTTTGGTATATGCAATGGACTCAAAGCAAGAGGTGCCGACAATTGATCAAATTCCGGTAGTGAACGAATTCAAAGATGTGTTTCCAGATGAGTTACCGGGTTTGCCGCCAAGTCGTGAAGTTGAGTTTGAAATAAATCTCATTCCAGGAGCTGAGCCGATATCAAAACACCTTACCGTATGGCTCCGGCGGAGTTGAAAGAATTGATAAGATCAGTTGCAAGAGCTTCTTGATCGAAAGTTTATCCGTCCAAGTGTCTCACCATGGGGAGCGCCGGTGTTATTTGTCAAGAAAAAAGACGGAAGCTTGAGACTGTGCATTGACTATCGTGAGATCAATAAGATCACGATAAAGAATAAGTACCCGCTACCCGCATTGATGATTTGTTGATCAGCTGAAAGGCGCACGAGTATTTTCTAAGATTGATCTGCAGTCCGGATACCATCAGCTGAGATTTAAGGCAGAAGATGTAGAGAAGACGGCGTTCCGTACCCGATACGGTCATTATGAATTCTTGGTGATGCCGTTTGGTTTGACTAATGCTCCAGCTGCATTTATGGACCTGATGAATACTGTATTCAAAGAACAGCTGGACAAGTTTGTAGTTGTTTTCATTGACGACATTTTGTTGTACTCTCCGAGTGAAGGGAAGCATACCGAACACCTGAGAGAAGTACTAGAGACTTTGAGACAGAAGAAATTGTACGCTAAATTCAGTAAAATGCCGAATTCTGGCTGAAGAGCGTGACATTTTTGGGACATGTAGTATCAGAGGAAGGAATATCGGTGGATCCAAAGAAAATAGAGGCAATCACTGAATGGCCACGACCAACACAATGTGACTGAAGTCAGAAGCTTCTTGGGTTGGCTGGCTATTACCGAAAGTTCGTAGAAGGGTTTTCAAGAATAGCAGTTCCGCTAAGTCGATTAACACAGAAAAAGACGAAATTTGAATGGACTGCTGAGTGCGAAAAAAGTTTAATGAGTTGAAGAAGAAACTGACCACAGCACCTGTATTGGCGCAGCCCTCTGGTTCGGATGGGTTTGTCATATACAGTGACGCGTCCAGGAAGGACTGGGTATGTATATGATTTCAAGTTTGAATATTATATACATGTCAAGTTGTGGTCTAATTTTTTTTATTTCAGTTGTGTACTTATGCAAGAAGGCAAGGTTATCGCATATGCCTCTCGACAACTAAAGGCATATGAGCGGAATTACCCAACTCATGATCTTGAGTTGGCAGCAGTAGTGTTTGCACTCAAAATATGGAGACATTATCTTTACGGAGAAAAGTGCGAGGTTTTCCACGGATCACAAAAGTCTAAAATATCTGTTCACACAGAAGGAGTTGAACATGAGGCAGCGACGATGGTTGGAATTGTTGAAAGACTACGATTTGACCATCAGTTATCATCCGTGTAAAGCAAATGTAGTAGATGCGTTGAGTCGTAAATCTAGTCATGCAGGCCAGACACCACTAGAGAGAGAGATGGCTGAGTTCGATCTTAATTGTTGATTCGACAGCAAGTGTCCTGGCTGCACTTACTATTACTCCTACACTGGTGGAGCAGATTAAGGAGGCGCAGAAAGAAGATGCTGATCTGAAAATGGTCCGTGATCGCATGTTGACTAGTCAGGTGGATGGATTTCAGGTACACGATGATGGTAGTTTGTGGTTTCAAGGAAGATTGTGTGTACCGAATAAAGAAGAACTGCGGAAGGAATTGTTGAAGGAAGCTCATAATTCCAAGTTATCTATCCATCCGGGAGCGACAAAGATGTACAACGATCTTAAGAAACATTACTGGTGGAGTGGGATGAAGCGTCACATTGCGAATTTATCGAGAGATGTCTGGTTTGCCAACAGGTGAAGGCCGAACACCAAAGACCTGGAGGGTTAATGATGCCATTAGAGATACCTGAGTGGAAATGGGAGCATATTACGATGGACTTTGTTGTCGGACTCCCGAGAACCCGTAATGGTAATGATGTGATTTGGGTATCGTAGATCGGTTGACGAAGTCGGCTCATTTTCTACCTGTGCCGAATAATGCTACTCTAGAAAGACTTGTGACTCTATATATCGACAACATTATCAGCTTGCATGGAGTGCCAGTAAGTATCGTATCGGACCGGGATTCGAGATTTACATCTAGATTCTGGACGGCATGTCAGAAAAGATTGGGCACTGAGTTGCGTTTGAGTACGGCATTTCATCCGCAGACTGACGGGCAGTCCGAGCGGACGATTCAGACATTAGAAGATATGTTGCGAGCTTGTGCCCTAGATTTCAAAGGTAACTGGGACGTATGGTAAAACTGATCGAATTCTCTTATAACAATAGCCATCACAGCGCTATTGGTATGGCGCCGTTTGAGGCGTTATATGGACGCAAATGTCGATCGCCGGTGTACTGGGATGAAGTTGGGGAGCGAGCGATCACTGGGCCACAGTTGGTTGAGCGGACGAAAGAAAAGATCAGAGTTATTCGTGATCGGCTCAAAATAGCTCAAGATCGGAACAAAAGTTGGGCTGATTCGAAGAGGTGACCACTGTAGTTTTCGGTTGGAGACAAAGTATACCTAAAGGTGTCGCCGATGAAAGGTGTAAGTCGGTTCGGGGTGAAGGGAAAATTGAGTCCTCGTTACATTGGTCCCTACGAGGTACTCGAAAGAGTTGGAACACTGGCTTAAAGTTGGCTTTACCACCGGCTTTAGCTCAAGTCCATAATGTGTTCACGTGTCGCAATTAAGAAGGTACGTTCTGGATCCGAGTCACATACTGGACGAAAGACCGTTGAAGGTTAGGCCTGACGTGACTTATGAAGAGGTTCCAGTAAAGATCGTAGACCGCAAAGATCAAGAGCTGAGACGAAGAATTATACCATATGTCAAAGTTTAGTGGAGCAACCATACCGAAAGAGAAGCGACATGGGAACTCGAAGAGCAAATTCGCGAGAAGTACCCGCACCTATTCGCTTAAGGTACGCAAGTTTCGGGGTCGAAACTTATTATAAGGGGGGTAGACTGTTATACCCGGTAGTAGTAACAAATAATAATAATAATAATAATAATAATAATAATATAATATAATAATAAAATAATAAGTGAAATAATAATAATAGTAGATAAATGATAATCAAAAGGATAAAAATAAACCTCTTAAAACTCCCACCCATTAATTACCCATTAATTATTCCTTATTCCAATAGGCAAGGGGGGATGCAACTAATTTTTCCCCTAAATAAAAAAGGCCATTCGGCCAACACACAAAGGAAGAGAAGAAAAAATTTATACAGCACAATTGAGAAAGTGGGTAAAGGAAAAGAAAGAAAAGGAAAAGAAGGAAGTGGGGAAGGAAGTCTACACCACCCATACACACCACAACAACACCACTTATTTTAGTCTACAATTAAGAGGTAGGTGGCTCTCTCTTTTTGAGTTAATTTTATATATGTAGTTTATTTGTTATATGTTTTTTTGTTGTTATTTTGGCATGTTATAATCCAAGTTGACATGTTATATGATCTAGCTGCTTCAAAGTTGCATAAAATATTATGTGTATGAATTTATTGTTAATTTTATGTTTCAGATGTTTTGTAGATATGTGATACAATAGAATTTTAAGAACAGGATGAGGTAGATTTTGGCATTTGTATGCAAAATGATGAATTGAGAAAAAAAACAATTAAATTAGAAGAGTTACAAATAAATTGAGATTATAAATTGGAGTTGAGATAAAATTGTGTTTGTTTTGGGCTGAATGAGAAAACAAAACAAATAAGACTGTGGACTGAGTGGGGTTGGAAATCGGTGGTGGGCTGAAGGAGAGAACCTGGTTGCAGTGTGGGCCGAAGGAAGAGAAGAAGGAGGAAAAAAAAGCTGGGCCACCTGGTGCAGCAGGGAAGCGGGGAAAAAAAAGGGAGGCCTGGGCGCGGGCTGGGCTGGGGGGGCACGGGTTGGGCAGGGCGCGGGGCGGGCTGGGCTGCTGGGGGCTGGGATTTGGGATTTAATTTGGTTTGGGTTTTAAGAAAAAAAATATAGAGTAGATAAACTAATGATGGTCCATTCTATTATATTCTGAAATCCAAAAGAAAATAAAATAAAAGTAGTCCTCTTCACCGGGTATTATTAATATACATAATATCAACAATATATATTTGGGGGTAAATTGAAAAGATAGATAAATAAATAAATTTAAGAAGAGAAGTTAATAAATAAGAAAGAGTATTTATAGAGAAAATTGTGATGAACGTAAAAGAAAAATGAAATGAAACGAGGAAGAGGTAAAGGGGAAAAACCGTAAGACGTGTGATGCGACATATGCATTTGCATTCATGGCACGAGCATTTCATTGGCCTATGAGTCGTGTTGCCTTACGAGGCGTGTGCCCTACGAGGCGTGTTGCCCTACGAGGCTGTGCCCTACGAGGCGTGTGCCCTACGAGGCGTGTTGCCCTACGAGGCGTGTTGCCCTATGAGGCGTGTGGCCCTATGAGGCGTGTGGCCTGACGAGGCGTGTGGTAGGATCACCTCGAGTTCATGCATTGCACGGCAGAGAGACAGGCATTTGTTTGTTGAGATGACGTTGCGTGTGACACAAGCATGCATCATGACATCGCATAATTGTTGTGTTGTGTTTTTATTTATTTAGTTAGTTATGCATGTATATACATGTGCTACGTGCTATTTGTTGCCATATATGAAATTGTTCGGAAGGAGGTGGGAACCTACTGAGTGATATTTCTATATCACTCACCCCTTTATTTTTCCCCAGGTGAGCAAGAGTACGACTACATATACATAGAAGACAGAGCTGAGTTCGGGCAGTGGGGTAGTTAGAATAAGAAGATGTCTACTTTGGCAGTTTATTTTCTTTAAGTTGAAATGTATTAATGAACTTAGACAAGGCGCTTACTGGTGTGGGTTTGAAATGTTGAAATAAAATAAATGTTTATTTTATTTATTTCGTTTCCGCTGCGAAATTTTCTACATCACTGCTGATGTGTAAGAGAATTGAACAACGCTTCGTAGTTCTCATTGGATTACGGCCGGTGCACCGTTTCCGATACTAACGCACGGGAGCGGGGCGCTACAATTGCACCAGACCACATGTGTCAACATCCCTCAACAGAATGGGATTGTTGAAAGGAAGCACCAACATATCCTCAATGTAGCAAGAGCGCTTAGGTTCCAGTCTCATCTGCCATCTACTTACTGGGGTTTCTGTATCCAACACTCAGTATACCTCATTAACATCACTCCTACCCCTATTCTTCAACATAAAACCCCACATGAACTTCTTTACAAAACAGTACCTACATACAGCTGTTAGGAAATCAACCGAGATCACTGCCAAACGCGCAGCGGAAAACAAAACTTGATCTTCGATTTCCTACCAAGGATCCATGTTGTTCGTTTAATTCGATGAAAGAAACTCGAAAATTACCTTTGTAGATCCGAATTACGTAGATGAAGCAGGTGCGAGAATACGATCACCCTCTGTCGGTATCCACACGAACGCTTCCGCCCGGAGTGCTAGCTCTTCAAACGGCGCGGCTGAAGAACTCGTTTTTCTCAAAAACGATTCTAGGGTTTTGTTTTCTGTTCTTTCGTTTTTCTAATTGCTTGGTGTATGAGATACGCCAAGCTCCATACATATATATAGATATCAAAATCCGATTGCAGATCGGATTTGTTAACGCTATCAAAATCCGTACCAGATACGGATTCTGTTAGGATTAGATAAAACCAATCAAAATCCATATCAAATATGGATTCTCTGTTATTATCCGATGATATAAATATACATACAAAACGAAATTAATAATAATAATATAATTAATATCCAATATTAATATTGTTAATATTAAAAAATGATAATAACAATAATAATAATTAATATCCAATATTAATATTATTAATATTATTAATCTCAGTCATACGCATTCTTGTGTGTGACCCGATATGCCCATATTAATTGGCAGTTGATTAAATCTCTATTAACCAACAAGTCGTAATTGGCCTCTAGCAAGGCATTACAACTACCCAACAATACGAGTAAAGTCCAACTAGCCTAATAATAGTACATGCATTAATCCCTTTGTCACACGATATCTAGTTTGAACATAAGTCATGGTCAGCGTCATACTTATATAGTTCAAACATATGATTACTCTCGATCTCTAAGTAGACTGATAAAACAAATGATATTGATCACACTATCAATTCATTTGAGCACGGCCATGCATTTCACAGTCTCACTAATCGAGGGGCCCAAAGATATCTCTCTCAAAAGAGAGGGACAAATTCTATCTTGATTGTTCAATATCCTCTACATAATTTCTATCACATTCAATCATGACCTTTATTATTATCCAGTTACGGATAACGTTTGATCATGTCAAAATATAATAGTCCTTATGTTGGAAACTATGACAATCTCAAGTCAAAGGATTAAAACATGACTATCATGAGATTTACTTATGACGCTAATCCATGTAGCAATCTCATGATGAGTCTATCCAATACACTGTTCTCTAACAAGTATCTATGAGATTGATTCGTATCACCATAAACATAATCATCTCATGATTATCAAATCAATACTCATACTGATTATAAATTATTTTATCTCCATAACAATAATGAATCAGGGACATATATCAAAATTGTGTAACATACTAACCAACAATAATGATAATAAAACCTCTTTTATTAATAATAAATGCATAACATAAATATCCAAATCATGGCCTAGGGCACATACACTAACAACAGCAACCTCAGGACCTTTGGCTGCCTAGCCTTTGGAACCAATACTCATGCGCATAAAGAAAAGTTTGAAGCTAGAGCTCACAGAAGTGTTTTCTTGGACTGTCACATACTACAAAAGGATATATTCTACAGGACCTGAATACCAAGGATGTTTATATCTCAAGAGATGTTGTGTTCTTTGAATCAACATTTCCCTTTCGTTCTGAGGCACATACTAACTCAGATCGGGTGATCCCTTCATTCATACCTTCTTGCTCCACTGACTCTGACTACCAATTTTTACCCAACACATCACTATCACGGGAAATTACACAGAAACACCTGACACGCCCCAAATCAATCGCAACCTAAACAATTCATCACCACAGTCTCCCAACTCGCCTTCATCCCAAGAACCATCATCAGACAGCCTTCATCCCGATGATTTGACTCCACCCACTTCGACACAGTCACCCACACATGAACCCCTGCAGCATGGTTCCATTGTGATTGACCTTCTAATAATTCAAAACCATAACCCCCCTGAAGCAAAGCCTCAACGATCCAGACGTCCTCCCTTATATCTTCAAGACTACCATTGTAATTCATTGACTACATCACATGCTGACTCTATGCCCAAACCACTTCTCCTCATCCTATGCACAATTACATGTCTTATGCATCATTAGCTCCGCAATACAAAGCATACATATATAGTTTGAATGCACACACAGAACCTAAGAATTATGCAGAGGCTGCTGGATCAGCTTATGGCTGGCAGCTATGGCAACAGAATTGGCAGCACTGGAAGCCAACCAGACATGGAGTTTGGTGACATTGCCTGAGGGCAAACATCCCATTGGATGAAAATGGATGTACAAAGTCAAGCTAAAGGCTGATGGCACGGTGGAGAGACACCAAGCGCAGTTGGTGGTCAAAGGATACTCAGTAGTATGGCCTAGACTACCAAGACACATTTTCACCAGTGGCCAAGATGACCACAGTAAGGGTGATCCTAGCCATGGTAGCTCAGTTTCAATGGCCTATTCATTAGCTAGATGTAAACAATGCGTTTTTGCACGGAGATTTGCATGAAGAGATTTATATGTTGCCTCCCCCAGGTTTGGATGTGTCTGATTGCAGTAAGGTATGTAAGTTGCATAAGTCATTGTATGGGCTTAAATAGGCTAGAGAATGGAATGCCACCTTGACTAGGTTCCTGGTTGGAAAGGGCTTCCAACAATCTAAGTGTGATTACTCTATGTTCACTAAGCATGTTGGTCAGTCTCTCTTGATTCTTTTGGTGTATGTTGATGATATCATTGTCACTTGTGACAACGAGAGGGCCATTACATAGATCAAGCAGACACTAAATGATGAGTTCAAGATCAAGGACTTAGGCAGGCTGAAATTCTTTTTGGGCATTGAGGTAGCTCAAGGAAAGGAAGGCATTCATGTAAATCAAAGGAAGTACACATTAGAAATGCTTGAACAAGCTGGATTCACAGAGGCTAAGCCTGCCAGAACTCCAATGGAAAGTCATTCGAGCATGACCCATAATGATTCACCGTTGTTGCTTGACTCTACTCAGTATAGAAGACTAGTGGGCAAATTAATATACCTTACCATTTCTAGACCAGACATCGCGTTTGAATTTCATCAACTTAGTCAATTTATGGACTGTCGTACTGAAAACCATATGAAGGCAGCACACAGAGTACTCAGGTATATCAAGGGCACAGTGGGACAAGGATTGTTATTTCCAAAAACTGGTGAATTGTGACTGAAGGCATTTGTAGACGCTGACTGGGGTGGCTATCATGAAACGAGGAGGTCAGTCACAGGGTACTGCGTCTTCTTAGGGAGTGCACTAATCTTATGGAAGGCTAAGAAACTACGACTGTATCCAGATCATCAACGGAGGCGGAATACAGAGCAATGGCTTTAGTCACTTGTGAGATTCAGTGGCTCTTATACTTGTTGGATGATTTTGGTCTGGGAGGACAGAAGCCCGTGGAGGTCTTCTGTGATTGCAAGAGTGCAATACACATCGCATAAAATCCTATATTTCATGAAAGAACGAAGCACATAGAGATTGACTGCCATGTGGTAAGGGACAAGGTGCAGGATGGAACATTAAAATTGATGCCCGTGAGAACGGAAGTGCAGCTTGCAGATTTATTTACTAAGGCACTGGATTGTAAGAGGTCTGCACAGTTGGTCAATGCAATGGGGATTCACAGTCTATATGCCAAGCCAAGATCAGATAGCTGATCTTAAGGGGGGTGTTGAAGCCATGGCAAAAGCCTGAGACGTCAGTGGCAAACTGGCGTGCTAATGCTGAAATCAAGGGACCAATCAACGATTGACACCTTTAGGTGTCACGTGGATGAGTAGTTGTTGAAGAAGACAGACGGTTACCATGGGGACGGACGCAAATGGTAGGGAGTGTGCAGATGGTGCGAAGAAGAGCTAAGGAGGGTGGAGAGTTATGTGCGCGAATTAGTTTTAAATGTATGAAATGACCATTTTGCCCTTATGTAATTAGGAGTAAGCGAAGTATGTCTGGGGGTGTTTTTGACATTTTGCATTGGGTATCTTCTTTCTCCCTTTTAAGCCTGTGATGTAACCAACCGGAGAAGTTAGTTACAATTCTTGTGAAATCGCAGCAATTTGAATTGCCTTTTACTCTCTCTCTGGTCTCTTTCCTTTCGTTTCTTCTTGCTCCTTGAGCAAGCTTCTTGTCTTCTTGTTTGGAATTTTGTTGCAATCGCTTACATTTTGAGGAGTTGTTAGAAATTTTACAGCCAATGGAGTACCTCGACATTATTTGTAGCCATAAACGCAGATGCCTATATTTGGTACCGGAGCATGGATAGGCATAAGATTGTGCGTAATTATCCGGTTTTATTTCATGCTGACTTAGTGCCTACTCTCCGAATTTGCCGGCTCTGGGTGGTACATTGGCTGATGCCCCTCGTCGGATCGAGTGAAACTTAACACAGATGATGTAATTGGGTGGACTAATGCTGCTAAAGGGGTGATTCTTAGAGACTCACACAGCCAGTCAGGGATGCATTATCTTTTGCTGGCCATATGTGACTACATTGGAGGCAGAGGCTCAAGCCGTATTCCTAAGTTTGATGTATTTCCTCTCATGCTACCTGCTGTTGATTCTTGAGATAGATTGTCACGAGCTTGTACAGATTATGACTACAACACCCCGCTCGCCACGCAAGCATGTTTTTCGTCGTTTGCATAGTTTTATCCAGGCAGCTGATATTATTTTCTTATATACTCCACGCAAGACTAACAGTGATGCATATTTTCTAGCTCAACATGGTTTGATGATAGATAGATTATACTTGATTCCAGCGACTTCTGATTTACCCTCACTAGTTTGAGATTGTGTGGTGACTGATAGAATAGGATCATTACGACATGTTTCGCATGCGTCATATTATATTGGAAATGGTCTTCCTCTGCCGAAGTGACGCTTACCACATTATTAATTAATAGAATTACACTAGGGGCGTTTAGCCTCTTTTATCATATTCGTGTGTGTGTGTGTATGAATATTATTTATTTTCTTTTGATATGGTCAGCCGATTGAGGGCTGGCTGATTCTAAAGTCCTGTTGTAAGAAAAAGCATGTCGTTTTACTAGGCGTGTTCATGCTTGTATCGGCTCACATATATCTATTACGAAATGAAGCATCGACTGCAATGAGAACTTGGAACCAAATTCGCCCGAAAATGGCTACCCCTGCATGTCTTCTCCTTATCCTAACCCTAATCATCTCTACCCGTGCTCCTCTCATCGGCGTCGCACAAGATAACCGTGACGCCGACCTCATCTCTCATCTCCAAACCCTCCGCCACCAGTCCCCAACCGGCGTAATCAACCTCACTGACTCTCTCCTCCAACGCATCCTTTCTCTCCCTACCCCTCGCCCTTTCTCTTTCCTCATCTTCTTCGATGCAAAAGAAGCCTCGCTTCACTCTCTCAAATCAGATTTCTCACTCCTCTCCAAATCCTTCCTTTCCAATAACCCTCCTGAATCCCACCACCGATTGTTCTTTTTCCATCTCGACCATAAAGAATCGACGTCCACTTTTGATCTTTTCGCAATCAAATATTTGCCCAATATCAAACTAATTCCCTCTACGGCTGTCGACATGATAAACGATCCCATACAAATGGGACACACAGATTTATCCAAAGCAGAATGGATGGCTCAATTTGTTGAATCGGAAACTAATATAACGATCAGCCCAATTCATCGCCCTCCTAAAGTATCAAAGAAGTGGATAGGTATTATGATTTCTTTTCTCCTAATTTCGTCAAAATTTATACTACAAAAGGCGATCGCGGGAAACACCCTATTTCATAGCAAGAAATTCTGGATGGCTGGCACGATTTTTGTTTACTTCTTCAGTGTTTCTGGGACGATGTATAATATAATTAGGGGAATGCCCATTTTTGTTCCGGATATGCATAATGGGGGGAGGATTATTTTCTTCTTAAAGAGTTCAGGGATGCAGTTTGGAGCAGAAGGGTTTGCGATTGGATTTTTGTTTACCATTGTTGGTTTGATGCTAGCTATTGCGACTCATTTGCTTCCGTCGGCGAAGAGTAAAAAGGTTCAGAATTTGGGGATATTTTTAGTACTTGTGGTTTCGTATTGGGCGGTGGCGAAGGTGATTTATTTGGATAATTGGAAGACTGGGTATCGGGTTCACGGGTACTGGCCTTCGAGCTGGAGACGAAGGTATTGAAGATTGAGAGATAATTTCTGATAATTTCTGTTTATGTAAAAGATTTCAAGTAATTTTGGAGTTACAAGTGTGTGGCTTTCTTAGTGGAAAATAGAACAAACAGACATCAATAAGTTACAGGTGGTTAAGATGGTATTGTGTGTTAACTATTGTGCTTCAACATGAACCGAAGGTGACTTATTGTGCTGCTGAAATTTTGCTAAATATAATTGTGGTTGTATACTTTAGAAGTATTGATTATACTTGCATTCAATTGTTCATCTTCTGAAAATTAAATTGGATTAAATGGTAGGTGTCGTTGTAATTGAGTGGAAAATGGAACACACAGACATCAAGAACTTGTAGGTGAGTTTAGATGATGATGGGCGTTGACTGTTCTACTTCAGCATGCATGCGATGTCTTCTATGCACTAATGAGCTTTTGCTGAAACTATGCTACTAATATTTGAAGTCCCTATTACCTGCACTTGAGATGTTTATTATCACGTAGTCTGGTATTTTTTGTTTTCAATTTAGTGTCTCTCTACAAAGAGAGAGACAGAGAGAATGTGGCGCACACCAGTAAATGTGTGTAGAGAGAGAAAGAGAATGAGACACACACAAACAAATATGTATACACACGTATAATGAGAGTATACTTGTGAAGATAATTATTTTTCTGTATTTTAGTGCATCACATAGATTTACTTGCTAGTATATCTATATGGTAAGGATCAATGAAGGGCGACACATGTGTAAGTGGTATAAGATTACACCAAAAAGGAATTTCGATTACCGACGAAAAACTCACCGACGTACCTTGTTTCATCTGTATTTCGTCGTTACTTTGCGACGAAATAGCGATAAATGCAGTTTCGTCGTTAATTGCGACGAAACTACGATGAAATACATTGTCGCTAACAAAAAAGTAGTCAGGTTAATCCTTTCGTTACAATTTCGTCGGTGTTTTGTAGGTGGTTCGTCGCTACTCTTTGTCTTTTGTTTGTCGCTATTTAGTTTGTAGCGTTTTGTCGCTATAACGTCGCTAATGTGTCGCTAAAATTCCAGAAACATAAACACGGATAAACAAGGAAATAAATTCGTTGGTGAGTAGGTTCTCGGCGTTGTATTAAGTTTCGTCAGTATATCGTCGGTGTTTAGTCGATGAATTAGTCGTCGCAAATGTTTCGTTTTACTTTTAGTTCGTATTTTATATATTCCGATTCGTCGCTGTGTCATCGCAGATTCGTCGAGGATTAAACACGTGTATGAATTAAGAAAAAAGAAAGCGATGATTGGAAAAAAAATTTATTCATTTAGAAATAAAAATTTACATTATAAAGACGAAAAATTAAAAAAAAAGAAATCTAAAAGAGAAGCGGAGAGGGGCCGTTCACTCTTCGTCATCGGAAGAAAGAGTGGCCGCCACATTCTCCTCGAACTCTTTGAGGAGGCTCTTCAGATTATAATATCTGGCTTTCAACTTGCGCAGCCTTCTGTTCACGATGTGTAGTTGCCTCGACTGCTGCTGCATGTTTGCTATAAGCGTACGGTAGTTGATCTGCGGTTCCAGCATTTCTTGTTGAGGATCCTCTGGCGGCATTGGGCCATGCACAGATATTGAATCCTCCCGCAGAACCGATGGTTGTGGTTGAGGAGGAGGCCGTTGTGGAGGTGCACTGTTTGCCCCTCCACGCCTTGGGGTTCTTCTATAACGACGGAGCATACTTTGTATTTTGTTTAGAAAGTTTTATAACTTTGTTTATGTGAAATGTAAGGCTGTGGGGTTATATATTGAAAAAACGACGACATAGCGACGAATCTGCGACGAATTTATCGCCCGTTACTCAACACCGGAAGATGTGCGGGCGTGACACTTCGTTTGAACAAGCGACGAATTAGCGACGTAAATACATCGTACGTTGTAACCATCGAGCACTGTGCAGATAATGCCGTTGGATGAATAGCGACGCCGTAGCGACGCTTATAGCGACGAAACGCATCGTATGGTGAAGATACGGTGTGCATCGCTATTTCGTAGGTAAAGCGTCGCTAAATTCCCAGAAGTATAAACACCGATAATCAAGGAAATAAATTCGTCGGTTATTAGGTTCTCGTCGTTGTATTAAGTTTCGTCGGTATATAGTCGTTGTTTAGTCGGTGAATTAGTCGTCCCAAATTTTTTCGATTTACATTTCGTTTGTATTTTAGCGTCGTCGAGATTCGTAGATTAAACACGTGTTTAAATTAAGAAAAAGAAAGCGATGATTGGGAAAAAACTTCATTAATAGAATTAAAAATTACAAAATACATAAGGAAAAAACTGAAAAAAAATCTAAAAGAAGAGAGAGGAGCCGTTCATGTTCGTCATCCGAACACAGAGTAGCAATACTCTTCGCGCACCTTCAGGAGGCATCTCAGCTGCGCAGCTTTGGCTTTGATCCGCATCTGCCTTCTGTCTAGGTACTCGAGACGCTCATCCTGTTGCTTAAGCACCTCCCTCATCTCCTCCACTGTTTCCACAGCTCTTTATTTCTACACGAGGATCGCCAATTTGGCGATCCTCTTGCCGCCTTGGCCCCTCCACAGAAGCTTTGGAGGTGTCAGCCGGTGGGGGTGGTTGTGGTTGTGGAGGAACCGGTGCGGGTGCGGGTGGTTGAAGAGCCCGGCCTGGGTTCGTACGACCACTACCACGGCGTGCCTGTGCCTTAGTACGAACTATATTTGTCTCTTTTTGTATGATTAGAAAGAAGATTTTGTTTTTTTATATTATGAGATACACGGCAGTTTGCTGTTTATATAGGGAAAATCACGACGACATATTGACGACTTAGCAACGTAAGGTCATCGTACGTTGTAACACTCAGACACTGTGCGGACACTGCCGTTGGGACTGCATAGCGACGCCTATAGCGACGAAACCCATCGTATGGTGTGAAGATACGGCGTGCGTCGCTATTTCGTCGATAAAGCATCGGTAAGCAATAATGCAGACATTAATACACGCACACCATACGACGTGTTTCGTCGCTCAAAGCGTCGCTAAGTCATCGGTATTTGTGTTTGTTTGTTTCCTTGTAAGCGTCGGTATTTGTGTCTCTTTGTTCGTCGCTAAGTCGTCGGTAAGGTTGCAGGCAGAGAACCATGAAACCATCTTTCTTCTTCCACTCTTCTCCCATTCTTCTTCCATTTCAAACACATAAATCATCACTTTCAACGAAAATGTAGAAGGAAGATATCTTATTGTGTGGGATTTTGAGGTTTTCCACACCGAGAAAAGATAGCTACTGTTATTTTGAAGGTATATCGAGAAAATGGATCCGAGGAGGAGCGATAGAAAGTGGATGTATGAGAGAGTAAACAATGGGGAGTGGAATCTTAGATTTGTTGGAGGTCTCGAAGAATTTGTGGATTTTGCGACGAGTAATGAAAGTGGAACGCAGATTAGATGTCCGTGTAAGAAATGCAAGAACCGTAAATATATGGATCCGGGTGACGTGAGGGTTCACTTATTGAAACAAGGTTTCGTGCACAATTATCATACATGGTACTGCCACGGCGAATATGCGGGGGCGTCTACATCTGCAACTGTTCATGTCGAAGGGGGACCCGGTTAGGTTGATGTCGAAGAAATAGGCGAGGGATCTCAGAACCCGTACGTGCAGATGTGCAAGACACAGCCACCGGCGCATTTAAGGGAGAGCAGTACCTACAGATGCATGTCGGGTACGAACGTGCACAGGATCCGGATGAACAGCCGCGTATATTCGTGGAGGAAGATCCGAACCCTCAGGCGAGACAATTTTTTGAGATGTTGAACGCCGCCGCCAACACGCCGCTGTATCCCGGTTGCGGTAGTCACACACAGATGTCCATGATCGGTCGGATGACGAGCATGAAGACGGAGCACCGCATGACGGAGAGATTGTACGATGGAATGTGTCAGCTGATGAGGGAAGCTCTTCCCAAAGGGAACGATGGTCGACAGTTTTTATTCGACGAAGAAACAGCTACAGGCGTTGGGACTGCCGGTTCAGAAGATCGATTGTTGTTCCGAGGGGTGCATCATATACTGGGGCATCAACGAGGATGAAGACAAGTGCAGGGTCTGTGGGACTTGCAGGTGGAGAACGAACAAAAGAAACCAGAACGTGCCAAGAAAGCAATTCTACTATTTACCTCTCCCCCTAGACTGCAGAGGCTCTACGCATCCGGTGCCACAGCTAGCCAGATGAGGTGGCATGCGGAGCACTACACGAAAGACGGTGAGATGTGCCATCCATCCGACGGCGAAGCTTGGAGGACGTTCGATGCGACACATCCGGGTTTTTCGTCGGAGACAAGGAACGTTAGGTTGGGGTTATGCACCGACGGGTTCAACCCGTTCGGACAGTCGGGAGAGCAGTATTCGTCGTGGCCTGTCATCGTGACGCCGTACAATCTACCACCTTGGATGTGCATGAAGAAGCCGTACATGTTCTTGACTGTGATCGCACCGGGGCCTAGGAATCCGAAACAGAAGATCGACCTATACCTGCAGCCATTGATACAGGAGCTGAAGTGGTTGTGGGAGTTTGGCGTGGAGACGTTCGATGTATCGACCAAACAAAACTTCCAGCTACGCGCTGCTGATGTGGACGATCAGACTTCCGGCTTATTCTATGTTGTCGGGGTGGAGTACAGCGGGGAAATACGCTTGCCCTTACTGCATGAAGCAAGCGAAGACGATGTCCTTGAAACATGGACGTAAGATTTGCTGGTTCGACAGCCATAGGAAGTTCCTGACCAGACGTCATTTGTACAGAAAGAACGTGACGCGTTCATGCCTGGCATCGTCGAGAAGGACACGAAGCCCGAGCTTCTCACGGGTGCGGAGGTGTTGGAGGAGATAGACAGTTGTGGATTCGTGGGGGTCGCTGATGATCCGGACGGCAGCCACAACGCAGACCTGGCCCGTGACTGTATCGGGTGGAAGAAGAGAAGCATATTCTGGGAGCTTCCGTACTGGAAGAGCAATATGATCCGACACAACCTGGATGTCATGCACATTGAGAAGAACGTGTTTGACAACATCTTCAATACAGTGCTGAATGTGCCGGGAAAAACAAAAGACAATTTGAAGGCACGACTTGATATGCGCGACCTCAAAATGCGACCGGAGCTGCATCCCGTTGGCACATCCTACATGCCGAAGTCCTCGTACACGCTGACTGCGGAGCAGGTCAGTGCGTTGTTAGCGTGGCTGGGGAGCTAGATTTCCTGACGGCCATGTTTCGAACCTGTCGAAGAACATCGACGTGAATAAACGCGGTTTGCACGGGATGAAGAGCCACGACTGTCACGTGTTCATGCAACGGTTGATGCCCATTGCATTCCGCGAGCTGCTTCCAACCAATGTATGGGAAGCACTTACCGAGATGAGTCTGTTTTCAGATGTCTTACATCCACGAGACTCAGGGGGATGATATGTCAAGGCTGGAGGGCGAAATCCCAGTGATCTATGCAAGCTGGAAACTGTATTCCCTCCGGCCTTCTTTGATTCAATGGAACACCTGCCAGTTCATCTACCATACGAGGCACGCGTTGGTGGTCCTGTTCAGTACAGGTGGATGTATCCGTTCGAGAGGTACTCTTATTTATTACGTGACGTTCTTATGTGTCTAAGCGCGAGCATGCTTACCAATTTGTTTCATCATGTGACGTTGGAGTATTCACTATATGAACAGATATCTCAGGCATTTGAAGCTGAACATCAGGAACAAGGCGAAAGTCGAGGCCTCGATGTGCAATGCCTACCTGACGGAGGAAGCCTCGACCTTCGTGTCTCATTACTTCGAGCCAGATGTCCCGTCGAGGTGCAGATATGTTCCCCGGAACGACGACGGCATTTCCAGATCCGGTGTCCTCCCGATATTCACACATCCGATCAGATTTCACGGACAGGGAAAGGAAATGATATTGGGGGACAGCGATCTGAAGATTGCTCATTCTTATGTTCTGCGCAACTGCCGTCAAGTTGACCGTTTCCAGAGGTATAAACGATATCCAATTTTAATTTGTAAATACCTTGCGCTACTCTATCCATTATATTACAAAGGTATACAGGGTACTCATTCGTAATTTGCTTCAGCTTGTTCGTTGATTTATTGCAAAACGTTCACCGGGTATATCGAGCGATGCAATAAACAATGAGTTAGATGCCAAGTTTGCTGATTGGTTCAGGTGGCATGTAAGTTTACATATTTGCTGGTTACGTGTACGTCATGTGATACGCATTTATTGCCCCGCTGATGTATACTTACTTGTCGTTTTACAGGCAGCAGCAAAGGTCATCTGGCTGACGAAGAGTACGGTTACATTCTGACACCAGTAGCCGAGGGTCCATTGAACAGAGTCACACGCTACGACATGTGTTTTGTGAACGGTTATAGATTCCACACAGTCTCCCATGCCAGCCGAAAATCGTCAGAGAACAGCGGAGTGTGTGTCAAGCGGTATGACAATAGCCGGACGAGGATGACTTCTACGGCTACCTTACTGACATCATTGAGCTCGAATATCCCGCATTGCCTATAAAGCGGGTGGTGCTATTCAAATGCGAATGGTACGATCCAACTCGGGAAGGTTATCGCGCTGGCACAAAGGTTCACGACCAATATAAGTTGGTACATACACCAAGGGCGACGGTACAGAAAGTACGATCCATTCGTTTTGGCTAGTCAAGCGTCCCAGGTGTACTATCTATCGTATCCGACGACGAGGATGAATGCGAGCTCAAAAGACTGGCGAGCCGTGTGCAAAGTGAAATCGAGCAAGTTTGATGTCAGTATCCAGCCAGGTTCAGATGGCATGGATGCCGCATTTCAAGAAAAACCCGCGCGTTGTGGATACGACACATGTTGAACTGCACAATCTCCCTCTAAATGACCCCAACGGCGGTTTCATCGAAATTCATCTCAACATACAACCGCTGACAATATTGAAGATGTAGGCGAAGACGAATACGAGGATGAAGAGGACGACGAGCATGAGATGAAGATGAAAATGAGATGATGAAAATGAAGATGCGTATGAGGATGCGGATGAAATGAAGATTGACGTTAGTCAAAATTTTTATGTACCTCTTTATGTGAAAGTGTGTATGTGTTGATGTACTTATACACATGCATATACATAATGTGTGTCTGTAAGTACTTTATATTTTGTAATTTTTTTTACATACTGAAGAGCGTCGACGATTTACTGACGAAACGTGTCGTCGCAGGTTTGGAATAACGACGAAACAAGAAATAGCGACGAAAGCCCATCGCTATTTTGTTGCAAAATTTCAAAATTAAACCAGAAATCCCCTTCTTCTTCCCTATTTCAACCCCCGCCCATTTCCCTCCCCCGCAAATTCCCCCCCCCCGCGAAATCTCCCTCCCCTACGACTTCTCCCTCCCTGCGAAATCTCTCCACCACCGCTCCTTCAGCTTCTGCCGTTCTCCAGTGACCTCCTTCCCTGATTAGTTTTTCTTCCTATTTTGTTTTTTGATGCTTTTAATTAGTTATAGATTCAATTCTTTGTTTTGGGTTTGGGTTGTGGGTGTAGTGGTGGGTTGGGGACTATGGGGAGGGCTGTGGGTTAGGGTGGTGGTGGGGGGGGGGCATTGGTGGTTGGGGGGGGGTGGTGGTGGGGGTGGCTGTGGGGGGGAAGTGGTGGTTGGGGGCAGTGGTGGTTTGGGGGTGGGGGGTGGCTGTGGGCGGGGCAGGGTGGTGGGGGGCAGGGTGGTGGGGGGGGCTGTGGGCGGGGGGGGTAGGGTGGTAGTGGTGGTGGGGGTGGCTGTGGGTGGGGGGGGGGTGGCTATGGGCAGGGCATTGGGGTGGGGGCGGGCAGTGGTGGTTGGGGGTGGCGGTGGGCAGGGCATTGGTGGTTGGGGGCAGCGGTGGTGCGGGTGCCATGTGGGCGGGGCAGTGGTGGTTGGAGGTGGTGGGGGGGGGGGGTGGTGTGGGTGGGGGTGGTTGTGGGCAGGGCATTGGTGGTGGGGGGTGGTTGTGGGCGGGGCAGTGGTGGTTGTGGGTGATGTGGGGGGGCAGTGGTGGTTAGGGGAGCAGTGGTGGGGAAGCAGGGTGGTTGGGGGTGGTGTGGGCGGGGCAGTGGTGGTTGGGGGTGGCTGTGGGAGGAGCAGTGGCGATTGGGGGGCAGTGGTGGTTGGGGTGGCTGTGGGTGCAGGTTTGTACTGGGTGGGGCTGGGTGGTGCGGGGTTGGGTTTCCATGTCCGACGACATATGAAGCAAGCATGTTGGTGATCATGTGGCTAAGGTGTTCAAAGGCAGCCCCTAATGCTCTTAAATTCTCAATTTTTATGCCTATTTTATGTTACAAGTGATGTATTAAGTAGCTTTTATTTATTTTTCAAGTTTGAAGCTCAAATGATGTATATTATTGAAGCCATGTATTTTGTTTAGCTAGTTTATGGTTGAAGCCTGTTTGTTGTTAAACTGAATTGTGTTTACTTTGGGCAGCCCATAATTCTCTTAAATTTACCATTTTTATGCATAATTCATGTTACAAGTGATGTATCATAAGGATGTAGAGGTGATGTATATTTTGAAGTGTAATTTGTTTAGAGGTGATGCATATTTATGCTTTAAGTATCAAGTTCAAGTGATGTATACTTTGAAGTGTAATTTGATGAAGTTTGATTATGTAGTTTGGTTAATCATGTCATGTTGTTTGGATTTGGATTGTCTTGGGAGAGGCCATTAAGGCCGGGAAACCTCGATAAACGAATAGGTCATGCCGAAATTTAAAATTATTAATATCTTGCATTAAATGTATGTAACACTTGTCATTTTTTGGACATCTTATTTGTTTGGCCAACCAACCCTAAACTTGTTGAATGTGCCTTTTAAATTTTTCACCCTTGCAGATCTGATGGCTAGTGAGGGTTTACCTACTCGACCCACCTACCCACCAGCCAGACAGGCCCTCTCAGGAGAGTTCGATCGTTCGTTCTCAGCATGAGCTGCTTGGTTCGGTGTCGACCGCCGCTCTGGCTGCGGACGCGGAACCTTTTAGGGCTCTGATAGGTCCGCACCCCCAGATCTCCGACGCCACCCACACCACCGGTTCAGCCCATCATCGGCGTCTGATGCGGCATCGGACGAGGGTGTCATACCAGGGCGTCGTGCCCTCCTTGGTCACATGACCCATACGTAAGTAATGATATTTTTTTAACACGTTTTCAAATATATTTCACGAGTTATTTTTCCTAACAACTTCACCTCTTTCAGGTTTGCATCGGACTGGGCCAGATTTCGGTTGCATCACTCGGTCCTTCCACCTGAGGCAGGACCCTGCTGGATATGCCTGGTCCCGTGTCACCCGCAGACACGTAGGTTCTATGGGATGAGTTTCAGGTATTCAAATTTGATGAATTTCACTTTTTGATGCGTAATCGATCATTACTTTTCTAACCACATTTTTATTTTTCCTCCGTATAATAATTGCAGAAGGCGTACAGCTGGCCAGCCGACATCGCCCACGACGTGGAGCAGGCCTGGCGCCAGAGGGCCGCCAAACGCTAGGGACTTCGTCAACTCGCTCAAGACCAAGTGGGAGCGTGACCCCATGCGAGGCCTCCCTACGTATCCGAGGCCACCTGGGCGGGGTGGATAGAAGGGTAGCTGGACCCTGCTAACCAAGCCCGCGGCGCCCGGAACATGGCAACCGGCGCAGTGTGCAATCTACAGGCCCCAGCACTTGCCACACACTCAGGTGGTTCGTTTTCGCCACGCCACCACGATGCGTGCTATGGTAAGTATTTAATATTGGATTATTTAGATTCATTGATTTCATTGGATTATTTAGATTCATTGACTTAAGTGGATTATTAAGATTCATTGATTTCTTGTGTTTCGCTGTTGTTTTTTTGTATTCGTATATGGTTAATATAAGTAGTATATGTGTTCATTTGCCTTTTCTTTTTATTTTGATTTGACTTGGGAGAGGCCTTTAAGGCCGGGATACCTCCGATAAACGAATAGGTCATGCCGAAATTTTTAAAATTCTGAATTTCACTAACATATTTTATTTCATTCTTTCAGCACACGGAGACGGGGGAGTGGCCAGTCTCCTACGATCTCTTCTACAAGACGCATCAGAAGAAAGCCTTCGACGGGACGGAGGACTGTATCACGGCGAAGGCCCGCGACATCAGTGTAAGTAGTCTACGATATCGTTTGTTTTTTCCTTAGTTTGTTTTATTTCTAAACCCTAAACCCTAACAATTCTTATTCTCATTTCAGGACAAGTACAACAGATTACTGGCAGAGAGGGGAGAAGAGGCCGACAAGAACCGTGCTTATTGGGATGCGGTTCGAACCATCAGCCCTTAGAATAAGAAGAAGAGGGAGGTGTACGGGGTTGGATCAGCAGCGCCACGATTCTTTCCCGAAGTTCTGCATCCAGATACTTCCTCCGAGGCCAGCATCTCCGCGCCTTCTGCGACGCCAGAGGATATTTCGCGCCTGGACGCAGATCATGCGGCGCTACAGCATGAGATGAGGACCATCAGGGCGCAGCATGAGGAGATTGTACAAGCACTGCGGTCGCAGCTCACTCAGACCCAGTAGGTGCTGTAGTAGTTGGTCCAGTAGGCGCTTCAGCAGCAGCACAGCAGGAGACGAAGCAGGCGCAGCAGGAGACGAAGCAGCAAATCTCGCAGCTATCACAGATCCTCCTCTCTTTCCTTTCCAGCTCCCCGCAGCCTCAAGCCTCGCCCTCAAGATGGTCAGCCTTGTCCGCATGATCCCCCTCCAACTTCCTCTGCATAGTATTTCATTTTTTGATTTTTCGTACTGACTATTTCATTTATTGTATTGACATATTCTTTGTTCTTTTATATTTTATCTAACATTTATACGGATTCCATTTTATTTGTGTTGTTTAATATACGACTTCAATGCGCAAATACCGTATTTCTGTATAATATTCGTAAAAATGATTTTATATACAAAATAAAATATATTATAAAAATTAAATAATAAATAAAACTATTTAATTAATAATATATTGATATTATTAATAAATTGTAAATATTTAATATTTAATATTTAATATTAATTTAATATTTACTATTAATTAAATAATAGCGACGAACCTGCGACGAAAACATAAATGTCGCAGACCAGGCATATAAAAAAAATCAAAAATGTTAAAATAGCGACGACAAAAGATATACCGACGAACCGACGACGGAAAAAAACAAGTCGCAGACTTGACAGATTTACGTCGCAATTTTACGACGAACCGCCGACAAGCTTTGTCTCGTTGCAATATAACGACGTTTGTACCGGCGAAAATCACTTTGCGACAAGCCGTATAGTGACATACATATTTCGTCGCCATTTCGTCGCTATATACCATTAGCGACGAAATGGCGACGAAATGTGTATGTCGCTATATGGCTTTTTTGTGGTGTTAGGGGAGTAGTTATGTCGAGATTGAAGGAATTAAGCTTTCATTTAAGTTAAAAGGTTAATTTACAAGCTTGTTCTCCTTTTATAGGATCGAAAAATATTTCTAATGGCTATTCTAATTGCTATTTGACTTCCTGCAGCTGTCACTTTCAGCTGTTGCAGTCACCCTCCGTTAAATTCTAGCGTATATGGTAACGGCTAGTTACAAAGGCAGTTCAGCTATGTACAGAAATAATTCTAAGTAATATTTACAACAAGTATGGTAGGTCAGCCTTCTTAGTTTGTGCTTTACTTCGTGACCTCAGCTCAATATTGTCTTCAGGCACACCTTGGTTCTGTGTTTCACTTCAGCTTTTTCAGCTCTTCTTCAATTTTGCACAGCCATACTTGATCTTGTCTTTGTTCCGTGCTTCACCTTATCTATACTTTAGCTCAGCATGGTTACTTAGATCAGGTTAGCCGACTTGACCTCTGGTCAGCTCGGCTGGGACTTAGTATCTACACCCCCCCTTCAAGCTTAGTTATATATGTTCATACAACCAAGCTTTGACATTAAGTGTTGAAAGATACGGGTTGAGACTAGTTTTGTGAGCAGGTCAGCTACTTGGTCCTTGGTAGAAATGTGTGCTAGTCTGACCTCGTTGTCTTCTATTTTTTCTCGAATAAAATGTCTGTCAATTTCTATATGTTTTGATTTGTCACGCTGAACTAGATTTTTCCGCCATGCTTATCGCTGAGACACTTTCGTTAGTAGATTTTGATTGGCAGAACTGCTTTTATGTGAAGATCTTCGAGTAATCTTTTGATCCAAACTCCTTCGCATATTCCTAGAGCAAGAGCTCTCAGCTCAACTTCTGCGCTGCTCCTTGATACTATAGGTTGTTTTTTTTGCTTCTCCATGTAACTAAGTTACCCCAGAGAAATGTTCCATAGCCTATAGTTGATCTCATGTCAGATTTAGATCCAACCTAGTCTGCATCCATAAAAATTTCAATACTGCGATATGCGCTCTTCTTGAAGCCCAGTCCTTGAGTACGTGCATTCTTGAGGTACCTGAAAATTCTAAGAACAGCTTGGAGGTGTTCATCAGTAGGATTGTGCATATATTGTGATACAAAATTGACAGCATAGCAGATATCCAGTCTAGTGTGTGAAAGATAGATTAATTTTCCAACTAATCTTTGATAACTAAGTTTATTAGTTGAAGCAGTATCTCTCTGCTCCATTTGTTTGTATCCATGTTCTACTGGAGTGTTTACTAATCTGCATCCGAGCAGACCAGTTTGCTTAAGGAGATCAAGAATGTATTTCCTTTGTGAAATAAACATTCCTTCTTTATTCCTAGAAATTTCCATTCCCTGAAAATATCTTAACTTTCCTAGGTCCTTCATTTCAAATTGTTCAGATAGTTTGGTTCTGATATTGCGTATGGCGAGGTTATCATTCCTAGTAATTATGAGATAATCTACGTATACTATTAGTTGGGTTGCTCCCCCTTAGGTGAAATTTTGGTAAACAGTGTGTGATCACTATGACTTTGGCTAAATTTCAGGTCAGTTACTGCCTTAGTGAAAGTTTTGAGCCAAGCCCGAGGTGATTGCTTCAGCCCATATAATGACTTCTTTAGCTTGCATACTTTATTCTTATTTGTTTCATTATTAAACCATGGTAGAATACTCATGTATACTTCCTCAGCTAGATCACCATTTAGAAAAGCATTTTTAACATCTAACTGATAGAGCTCCCAGTCCAGGTTTACTGTAATCGAGAAAATAACTTGAATAGTATTATGTTTAGCTACTGGCGCAAATGTCTCTAAATAATCTACTCCATATGTATGTGTGAAGCCTTTAGCTACTAATCTTGCTTTATATCTATTTACCGTTCCATCATTATTGTACTTAACGGTGAAAACCCACCTGCATACTACTGGGTTTATATCTGCTAAGGTAGGGGTCAGTTCCCACGTTTGATTCTTTATTAGAGCATTTATTTCTTCATTTACCACTTTTAGTTATTCAGGTCGGCTTAGTGCTTTTCCTTTGGTTTTCGGAATAATTTTATCATCAAGTGAACGTACAAAAGTTCTAAAGTTAGGATTCAATTTGTTGTAGGAAATGTATTCTTCCATGGGTATTTTGCACATACAGGATTTCTAGTGCACTCCCGTACTTCTTTTCTTAGTGCAATTGGTCTATTGTCTATTTGTATTTCATGATCTAACTCTGGATCTTCGGTTGTTGGTGATGTTGGTTCAGCTCGGCTACTGTTGTCTAGGTTTTCCTGATAATTGGAGACTATAGGAGAGTAAGTACAGGTTGGGAATTAGTATTGCCGACCTGAGGGGTTTGGTTGCCGAGTTGTGGTAAGCAGCTCGGCTGAGCCACTGAGCTCGGTAGACTTTGTAGTTCTGCACTGGAATTCGTTTTCTCTATACTGTCAATTATTGTCCAGTATTCAACAGTTTTAGAACTGCTTACCTCAGTTGATGATTTGTACAATGCATTTCTTTTGCCAAAAATAACATCAAGTGTTACAAACATTCTTCTCTTGGCTGGACAATATTAATTGTAACCCTTTTGTGATCCTGAATATCCTAGGAAGATGCACTTAGCTGACCTGGGATCTAATTTTCCTCTAATGCATAGTTGGATATGAACATAAGCTATACATTCAAATAGTCTGAAGGGCAGCTCAGAAAGTAGCTTAGTATGTGGGTGATGACTTAAGAGTATCTCTCTAGGAGTTTTAAATCTCAATACTCTAGATGGCATCCTATTTATAAGATATGTAGAAGTGAGAAGGGCCTCACCCCAGTATTGCTTAGATACATTCATGCTAAACATAAGGGCTTCGAGTGACTTCAAGTATATGCATATTTTTTCTTTCAGCAACTCCGTTCTGTTGAGGTATATGGGTACAGGAGGTTTGGTGATAAATATCATTTTCATGCATAAATGTTTGGAGATTTCTGTCCAAATATTCAGTTCCATTGTCTGACCTAAGTGTTTTAATCATACAACCAAACTAATTCTTAATTAGTGATACATATCTCTTTAACACTTGTTCGACCTCACTTTTATTTTTTTTAGAAGGTATACCCACGTTACTCTAGTATGATCATCAACAAAGGCTGTGAACCATCTTGCTCCATTGATGTTATTTACCTTAAATGGTCTCCATATATCAGAGTGAACAAGATTAAAAGGAATTGAAGACTTGTATGGTTTTGCTGGATAACCCTGTTTAGTGTGCTTAGCTAGTTGACAAGTCTCACACTTAATATCATAGCACTACCAATCATCCCGTTCACTTTATTTTCTGAAAACAGCGTTCCGTGGATGAGAAACATGCTAAGCAACCTAGTAAATTTGCTAATAGATAATAGGTTAAAAATTTAGACTAGCGACATGAAGGACACTTCTCAGTGTGATCTTATTGTTAATTATACCAGTGCCTATTCCAACAACATTTAGAGTAATTCCATTGCAATTTTAACTTTCCTTGGTTAAGAAAATAATGAGTAGGAGTTCAGAAGAGTATCATTATTGGTCACATGATCAGTAGCCAGAGTCAATGATCCATGAACAGCTGGAACTTGGCTGGAAATGGCCTGTCATAGTGGCCTAGTAAATGGCCATCTTGTCTGCTCAGTAAGTTGATCAGGGTGGCAATCTGATCCTTCATTACGACCTCAACATATGCTCCTGAAGTAGAGCTGAGGTGGTTTATGTTTGACCAGGATGCTTCCAGTTGATTTGTCCTGCTTACCTGGTGTGCACCACTTTGCCCAGCAGTATGTGTTCTTTGTTGTGGCCTCCTTGGTGCATTGCAGGTCTCCAAAGGAGGTTTTCCTTCTCTGACCATCTTTGCATGCAGTTTCCAACAGTCATAAACTGTATGGTCTTCTTTCTTACAATATTTGCACACTTTACCTCTAGTAGAAACAGAGTGTTGTTTAACAACTAGCCTAGAGGCTTCTGCTGGCTATTCAGTGTGCAATGCAGAGGACTCCAAGTGTGAAGATGAAGATACTCCCATCATTACCAACTTTCGGCTTCTTCGTGTTTGATTTCTGCGAAGGCAGCCTTCAGAGGCGGCAATGGTTTTTTGCTTAAAATTCGACTTGTGCAGTGTCAAGTTCTGGATTCAGCCTAGCATGGAAACGAAAGACTCGCTTCCTTTTTGTTATTTCTTTGAAGAGTGCAGCATCAATGGTGCAAGACCACTGATGTGCTTCAATGTGTCAATCTGCTGCCACGTTTTTGTCAGAAGGGTGTAGTATTTGTGGACAACAAGATTCCCTTGTTTCGGCTCATGAAGATGAGCTTCGATTTCATATAATTCTGAGATGTTGTCTTGTTTGGAATACATCTCCTTGAGTGCAGCCTAGATCTATGCTGCAGTATTATACATCATCGAATCATTAGAAATGTCTTGTTGCATAGAACGTATCAACCATGACATTATCATGTTGTCCTCTGACTTCTACAGTCGGAAGTTTGCATCTGTTTATGATGGAACATGAACTGTTCCATATAAGTATTCTTCTTTACTCTTACCAGAGATATACATCTTTACCCCTCGAGACTATGAGAGGTAGTTATCTCCATTTAATTTATGGCTAATAATGGATACACAAGAATCATCCATACGTGGAGGAGGAACTTGTACTACTCATGAAGAATGGGAGGTGGAGGTGGTCTCTGTGTACTCAGTACGGGTATATGAAGTAGACATTCTTCAAAAAAATTTAAAGATGCAGAAATAGAGTATAAAATTGCAGGCATTTTTGAATCAGAGTACTTTGACACCATGTCGAGATTGAAGGAATTACTCTTCCATTCAAGTTAAAAAGTTAATTTACAACGTTGTTCCCTTTTTATAAGGTTGAAAAATACTTATAACGGCTATTTGACTTCCTGCAGCTGTCACTTTCAGCTGTCACAGTCACCCTCCTGAAAATTCTAACGGCTGTGGTGACGGTTAGTTACAAAGGCAGCTCAGCTATGTACGGAAATAATTCTAGGTAATATTTACAACAAGTATGGTAGGTCGACCTTCTTAGTTGGTGCTTCACTTCGCAACCTCAGCTCAGCATTGTCTTCAGGCACATCTTGGTTTTATGTTTCACCTCAGCTCTTCTTCTGTTCAGCACAGCCGTACTTGATCTTGTCTTCATTCTGTGTTTCACCTCATCTATACTTCAGCTTAGTACGGTTACTTAGATCAGGTTAGTCGACCTGGGTCAGCTCGTCAGTTCACCCAACTCGGTTGGGACTTAGTTTCTACAAGTTACAATTTTTTAAGCTCTTAAGCAATAAAATTTGAATTTTAAGCCAACTATCCGGATTTTTCTTTGCTTCAACAGATGCAAAAATCTCATATCACCATTGTATACAACTGTTTTGGAAAAGCCATTCTTAATACTAGGGAGACATCATACGATTTATTAGAAGTTGTATTAAGGGCAAAATTCTTCACCTAAATATGCTTCAACGTGGTTAATTTTACCAGAGTCATGGATCAAATATGACAAGTTGTTCACTGATCAATTAAATATATGATTTTGTTTTGGCCAAGCAGTCTTGTATTAAATGGAAATAAATCATATATGTCATTATTTTATTGTGCCATTTGTTGCTCCTCAAACAACACAAAACTTCTCTTCTAAAGGAGAAATTCAGAGGGAGATCTTCTATTCCACCCTCTATCTCATCTTCTATGACCTACATAAATATCCTACGGTGCATTTTGCACCTGAGCTGAAAATTCATGGAGATAATTTGCAATTAACTAGGGAAATTAAAATAGAACGTAATCAAGGAAATCCCTCAAAGCTTGCAGGAAGTTTATAAAATCCCTTATCTCAAGAGGTACGAGTTTATCTCTATATTGTTTTCTATTGTTTGGTAACGATATTGTTGTTAATTTCCTACACAGAGCTCAAGAGTGCTAGGCGTCTATTTAATATAAGGCAAGTTTATATCCCAACTCAAAGATGGAAAGAACTCGTTCTTAGCTCGCCATCGCGATGAGGAGCTCGTGTTCCTCCTGCCTATTGGCATGGCTCAAATTCTTCAGTTCCTATACGACCCTGAATTCGATTATGATCTCAACCGTCTTCAAAACGTGGTTAGAGATCATGTTCGTGTGACATCAAGCATCCATACTGAAACAGGAGCAAAGGGGTTGACCATTTCTTTGTTGGCTGCCAAGATTGGGTAATTACTTCTTTTCATGTCCTCTTTTAGGTTTGTTATATAGAGTTGTTTAGTTGTGTATTTTCTCCATTTAGTGACTTAATGGTTCAATTAGTTTTTGCATTGTTAGATCATAAAAATCTGCGTGATAGCCGTCCAAAGATTGAATGAATTGTTCAACTAACTCAATGGAATAAATGTTAGAATTAACTATAATTACTATAGTTAATTGCAAGAATCTCGTGATTTATTAGTAAATCACTAATGTGATCACATGTATAACGTACATGTACGTATTATTGGTTAGATATGTTGTAATTATTGACTGCATTAGTTATCAGATTTGATTTTGACTGATTGATAATTATTATGTTTCCTTAATGGAAGGAATTAATTGCCGGTTGAATATGGAAGGGGGTTCCTGGCTTAGCCTATAAATAGAGGAACTATGATATTCCATTGATCATAGCTATACAACATTCAGATAGGCATAGGATGAAAGACTCCATTTCCCGTAAGAATTCTTCTCTGCAGCAGGTTTTCGATTCGAAGGCGACGACTAAGCGATGATGGACGGAGGTAACTTTTATGCTTCCGTTATTTTCTTGGTCTAACATTTGGTATCAGAGCCACATCTGACCATATCGTTTGTATTTAGAAAACATTCTTCCGTACCCTTTAACGCAACTCAATCGTTCGAAGGCTACAGAATTATAGTTTTCAAGGCCTTCAATATTCAAACTGTGAAAAGTGTTATTCTGTTGCTGCATTCTCTTTTCTGCATCTGTCCGATTGCACTCTGTAAATTGCATTTGAATTATTCATTGCCAAAAGTGAGGCGGAATCGCTTCTCAAGAGGCAGTCAGTTCTGAACTTCTCAATCATCCTGCATGAATGTCAGGAAATTTTATTGTATGAACAGAAGTGCAATTATGCCCTAATCATTACGTACTTCATGGGTATATTTAGCGCGAGAATTGTTTAAGAATGGTAGTTCATATATCTAATTGATTGTTCCGAATCACCGGAAATCAAAGGATCGAGTTTGACTACAGTGCATTTGCACTATTTGTCAAATGGTTAGCATTAAATTCAATGGTGGAATTTCTTCAAAAGCAATAAAAATTCAATGTTAAAATCAAAGAAAGAAAACTTTAGTGTTGAGTTTTTTTAACAGTATAGGGATTTAGCTATAATATCCTTAAAGATAACAAATTCCTGAATTATCATTTCTTGCACAGTGACCCTAGGGGTGTCAAACAGGTCGTGTATCGTGTATCGTGTTTCATGTTTCGTGTTTTTCGAGTTTCGTGTTTCAAAGTGCTATACACATACCTTACCTGTTTGCTTTGCGTGTATGGATGTACATACCCAAACTCATACATGTCAGGTTTCGTGTCTTGTATCGGGTATACCCACGAACTTGACAAGTACAAATATTTTAAGTTGTGTACGGGTCATTAGCCATTAGTCGACACCGCATGAAGAAGAACACTCACCTTTCAACAGATCTAGCGGTGGAGGGGCGGAGATTGGAGAAGAAAAATGATAGAGAGGGGACTGGCTGGTCCTTGGCTGGTTGCGGGCGGTGGGGCAGTTGAGCAGTAGATCGGAGAGCTGAGAAGGGTGAATGGGGGAGAAATCAGAAATGAGAAATTTGGGAATATGGGAAACCGAATAAGCCACTATAGCGTTACTTAGTTTTTACTTTTTAACGTGGTAGGTTATTTTTTTGAAAAATTTATTTTTTTATTTTATTAATTGTAATTTCGGGTATTCTGGGTATAGACGGGTATCCGTGGGTATACCTAGACACGACCCGTCTTTGGCGGGTATCTTTCAGGTCTTACCCGATTTATACACAAAACCCGCCAAGGTCATACTTATACCCGTGAAAATTCGCGTCAGGTTCGGGTCGTGTTTTCGTGTCGTATCTGAAATTGCCACACCTAAATGACCCCCCGCAGGATTTGTGCTTGATTTTCTCAAATAAATGTTAACATTATATTAGAAAGAACACGGTAACACTGCCAGACTTTTCACTAACTCTAAGCATGCCCTGTTACTTTTTCAATTTATATTTATGGTCAGTATGATGTCAGTATGATTTTACTTGTTTAAAATTTTTTATGACCATACTTATTGGCAATTGTAAGTTTATCAATTAACTTTGTTTCTCATAACTCTAATCATGTATCCGTTTGAGAAAATTTGTGACAATTGCAAAAGGTGAATTATTAAAGATGTGATAAAAACATTGTGCACGTAATTTATATCTAGAAAGTCAGTACTTAAGCGGGACCGTTTGTGACCCCACCGTACGGTCTGAGATTTTGCATGGAATTGTAATACTGTCTAGAAAATTGATTAATGATCTTTCCTGGGTATTGCCGAATCGGTTCACTTCACATCTTCATTATGATTTCATCTTTTGTTGATGTCATATAAAGGGTTTTAAAGAATAACTATATAAATATGTTGATGACATATTAAGGATTATTTTCTTAATTTTAAGATTAGCCACAACATCTTAAAATTATATAGAATACAGAAAATAAAATGTCATCATACCTATGATTTTGATTAATAGAGTAATCAATCTGCCCCATAGGGAATTGGTTATTTTATTGATCAAGAAAATTAAACAAAAACGTTTCCTATGCCCACAGGTACGGAATATTTTGGTTGTTTAATTTTTATATCGTTAAAGTATATTCTATGCATAAGTGCAGCCTCTACCCACAGGAAGGTTTAAAATATACTATTTGATTTAACTTGATTAATTCATTCTGGTTATATATGTTCATAGCATTATATGTATTCTATGGTTATGCAGTTATTCCCACTATTGCTTTATTTGATTCTGCTTGTACTCTAATGCTGACTGGTCAAAATTACATTAAATGGAAGGATATTATCCTTTTGACATTATGGTATATGGATTTAGACCTGACACTCTGTGAGGAGAAACCACCATATCTCACGGAATCAAGTATGTCATCTGAGAGGTCTAGTTATGAGCTCAGAGCGATCTAATCGCCTCAGCATGATGCTCATCAAGTCTCGTATAAGTCCAAGTATTAGAGGTTTCTATCCCTATTTTGGATAATGTCAAAGCTTACAAGAAAGTCATTGATGAACAATTTGTAAGCTCTGACAAGGCGATGGCCAGCACCCTTATGAAGAGGCTTTTAAACATGACGCATGACAGAAGCCGTTGCGTGTGCGAGCACATCATGAGGATGAGGGACATTGTTGCTAAATTAAGCTTCTTTAAGGTTGAAATCTCAGAGCCATTCCTGATGCATTTCATACTCAACTCTCTCCTTTTGGAGTACACTCCATTTAAGATATCATACAACACAATTAAAAAAACTGGTCAATTAATAAACTTCTGACCATGTGGGTTCAAGAGGAGCAGAGGTTGAAGAATGAGTCCATTAAGACTGTGCATCTTGCGACTCATTTTAAGAGAAATGCTAAGAAGGGCAAAGGTGTTCCAATGAAGAAAAATGGCGATAAACATAAATGCCGATTTTAAAAGAAAAAGTGACACTGGAAGAAAGATTGTCTGAAATATAAGGGATGGCTGGATAAGAAAGGTAATATATCCTTTGTGTATCATGAATCTAATTTTACTGAGGTTTCTGATAATACATGGTGGATTGATTGTGGTTCTACAATTCATATTGCGAAAACCATGCAGGCTTTCTAAACCTGAGGAAGCCAAATGAAAGTGTGTAATACATCTATTTTGGAAACCGGATGCGCTCTACTGTTGAAGAAATGTGATCTTATAGATTCATTTTAAAGACCGGTTTTCAACTTGATCTAGAAAACACTTTTTATGTACCATCTTTTTCCAGAAATTTAGTTTCTCTTTCAGGACTTTCAATTATTGGATATGATTTCAATTCACATCTTTATGTTATGAATCTTTTGAAAGAGAATAAAGTTATTGGTCTGCGAAATTGAATGGTTTTTTGTTTCAACTTGAGTTAGATCTCATTTATGAGCATACTCTTTTAACAGAAACTGGTACAAAGCGTTGTATTATCAATAAGAACTCATCAAGTCTTTGGCACAAAAGATTGGAACATATCTCAATCGAAAGAATGAAAAGATTGGTGAATGAAGGAGTTTTTCAAACTTTAGACTTCACCGATTTAGGTACTTGTGTGGGATGCATAAAGGGCAAGCAAACCGATAAGACCATTAAGGGTGCTAAAAGAAGTCTCAACCTCTTGAAATCATACACACGGATATATGTGGACCGTTTCACACACCTTGCTTGAATGGTCAGAAATACTTTATTTCATTTATTGACGACTATTCAAGGTTCATGTATCTCTATCTTCTATTTGATAAATCTGAAGAACTTGATGCATTCAAAATCTTCAAATTTGAAGTAGAGAAACAAAAGGAGAAGACAATTAAAATTGTCCGATTTGATAGAGGTGGTGAACATTATGGACGTTACACAGAAAAAGGACAAATCATTGGTCCATTTGCCGAATTCTTTCAAAAGAAGGGTATTGTTGCTCAATACACCATGCCTGGCACACCACAACAAAATGGTGCTACTGAAAGAAGGAATCGGACTCTTATGGACATGGTCAGAAGCATGATCTGCATAATGAATTTGCTTATATCCTATTGGAGTGAAGCTCTAAAACCCACTGTGTATGTTTTAGATAGGAGTCCATCTAAGGTCGTTTCTAAAACACCTTTCGAGTTGTAGAATGGTTGGAAACCAAGTTAAAACATTTACACATATGGGGATGTCCAGTTGAAGTTAGGGTATACAACCCAGGCATATAGAAACTGTATGAACAAACGAAAAACAGTTATTTTATTGGATATGCAGTTAACTCCAAAGGATATAGATTTTATTGTCCCTCACATACTACAAAAGTTGTTGAAGCTAGAAAAGCTAAGTTTCTAGAGGATCATAAAGTTAATGGGAGTGATTCGAATCGAGAATTCAGTTTTGAGGAAGTAAGGATACACATGTTGTACTCCTATATGTGGACAATTCTGTTGCTATTCAACACAATGAAGAGCCATCAATTGTACAACGTCAAATTAAAGAATCACATCAAGAACAAACTGAACCCACTAATCTCACATCTACTGAACTAGTGGAAATACAAAGATTCTCAAGAACTAAAAGGTCAGCAATTTCTAGCGATTATGTTGTATATCTTCAAGAGTTTGATTATGACGTTAGACCAGATCATTACCCTATCTCATTTTCATAGGCCATGAGTTGTAACAAATCGTCATTATGGTATGATGCCATGAAAGTGGAGATGAATCAATGGCTAAAAACAATGGCTGGGAACTTGTTTCGTTACCAAACAGAGCCTTTGTGGTGGGATGCAAATGGGTCTTTAAGACCAAAAGATACTCATTTGGTAACACTGAACGATATAAAGTCAGGCTTGTAGCCAAAGGTTTCACTCAAAAAAAGGTATTGATTACCATGAAACCTTCTCTCTAGTCTCAAAGAAGGATTCATTTCGGATAATCATGGCATTAGTAGCTCATTTTAATCTTGAGCTACATCAAATGAATGTGAAAACTACGTTTTTGAATGGGGTTCTTGATGAAGAGGTATACATGCATCAACCTGAAGGCTTTGTCAATTCTGATAATGATCAATTGGTTTGCAAATTGAATAAATTTATATATGGGCTCAAACAGGCTTCACGTCAATGGAACATTAGGTTTCATAAGGTAATCTCTTCATTTGGTTTCATAGAGAACATTGTTGATCAATGTATATGCCTCAAGATGAGTGGGAGCAAATACATTTTCTTAGTCCTATATGTGGGTGATATTCTACTGGCCAGCAGTGATCTTAGGTTATTGCATGAGACTAAGCGATTTCTCGCTTTGAACTTTGATATGAAGGATATGGGTGAAACCTCCTATGTCCTTGGTATAAAGATTCATACAGATAGAACAAGTAAAATACTTGGTCTTTCTCAGAAGGCCTACATCATCAAAGTACTTGAAAAATTTTCTATGCAGAATTGTATATCCATTGCGGCACCTATTATCAAAGGAGAAAAGTTCAGTTTGGACCAGTGTCCTAAAAATGCATTGGAGCAAGATCAAATAAAAAGCATTCCATATGCCTCGCTCATTGGGAGCCTAATATATGCATTGGTCTGTATCAGACCTGATATCGCATTTGCGGTTGGAGTGCTTGGTAGATATCAAAGAAACCCTGGTATGGCTCATTGGAAAGCAGCTAAGAGGGTGTTGAGATATTTACAAGGAACCAAGGATCATAAGCTCACATACAGACGGCCAGAGAATTTGAGAGTTATTGGATATTCTGATTCTGATTACTCTGGTTGTGTGGATACGAGTAAGTCTACTTCTGGATACATCTTTCTTCTTACTAGAGGAGCTGTATCTTGGAGGAGTAAGAAACAATCCATTATTACTTCATCCACGATGGAGACTGAGTTCATTGCATGCTATGAAGCTACTTCACAGGCCTTGTGGATGAGAAATTTTATCGGTATTCTTAAGGTTGTCGATACTATTGATAGACCCATAAGATTTTTCTGAGACAATTCAGCTGTTGTGCTCTTTGCGAAAAACAATAAAAGTGAGAGTCGTAGTAAACACATCGACATAAAGTATTTGAAGGTCAGAGATCATGTTAAACAAGGAGAAATAAAGATTGAACACATTAGTACGGAGTCAATGGTTGATGATCCTATGACTAAACGATTACCGGTTAAAGTTTTCAGGGATCATGCTGCTGACATGGGACTTCTTAGTTTTCCTTGATTTGTTGTATTTTGATCTTATTTTGTCTAGACATTTGTTAAATTTGAATATGCACATTTAAAGTTGTAGGATCTATTCGATTCATGAACGTGGACCCATTTTGACATGATTTATAGTTAATCATTCATTTTGTTTAATTGAGCGTATGATGCATTGTAATTCTTGGAAGGGAGTGATTGACATCAAAGCACGACCGACTTGATTGATGTGTTGTATTTTCAGTCTAAGTTTGGTAGTCAATAGATCCAAGTGAGAATAAAATTATGGACATATTGTTTTGTCGCTTATGCCGTGTTATCTAGCATTCAACATGTGATCCAAATGGGAGAATGTTAGAATTAATAATAATTATTATAATTAATTGCAAGAATCTCATGATTTATTTGTAAATCACTAATGTGGATCACATGTATAACGTATCTGTATGTTTTATTGACTGAATATGTTGCAATTATTGACTGCATTAATTATCAATAAAATCCCCGCTTTAGTGCGTTGCGTTTATCCTGAACGTAGTCCTAGTGTTTATCTAGGTCCCATTTGTTATATCTTTTATATTGAAGAGGGTTGATTTGGCTAGATGCCCTCATTGAAATAGATGAAGAAAGAGGCCAGGGGGTCGTTGTGGGCGTGGGGACGAAAAGCGAGGAATTAAAATTTTTCACGAGTATACATGATAAGATATTAAAGAGAGACACAAGATGTTCTGAATAAAAATAAATGTCCTAAATAGAAATAAATAAAAGAGACAAAAGGGTAAATTGCATATGATTACGATCGTTTTGTACGTTTTCAAGTTAGTCCCTAGATTGTTCACTATATTTTGTGCTAATGTGTCATAGCACAATTTTTTAGACGATGCATTTCGTTGAACATTTTAGTTCTTGAATGTTGCCAACAGATTTGGAGATAGGAAACCTTAGGAAAAACATCAGGTTAAAAATTTCAAGGCTAGTTACGGTAGGAGACTTCTAAAAAGATAAATAACTCTGGTATGGATCGGATATAAGAACAATTACGCCTTTATTGAAAAGATCAATTTTTTAATGCCCATTATTTGAATCTTCGATTTGATGACATTCAAGAGTTACATGTGCATAAGTGTGATCTGGTAAAGATAGAGCAGCAAAGGCGCTAGAAGTGCGATTATTAGGGTTCTAAACTAGCCCATGTTCAAAAAATTTGGGATGAAATAGAAACTACTCATTGATGTACGACTACGTAAAGATTGCATGGGTCTATCAGAAGAAAAAAAAAGTATAAATTGCATGGAGTTTATATAATTTGGATTATATGAAATTTGTAGGCACCAGATATTTCAGCTGCAAACCCTAAGTTATTCCAAAATGTTATTAATTAGGGTTCTTTGAAATGCCAACGTAACCGAAAGTGTCAAGCCATCAAGAGAAGTTTCCTTGCCAGAAAACAAAGCTTCCTATCCAAATTTGAGCCCTCCCATCCTTGGCGAACCGCCTAGCCACCGTTCAATCTATTAGGTCCCTGAAACACACTAGAAAGGGGGATTGAATAGTGTATTTATCCAAGCATAGTTCTTTTTCGAATCTTTTTGCAAAAGAAGTGTTCAAATCAATACTTGATGTGTTCTTTGAAAAAAAAAAACTTGAGAAAATAAAAGAATACCAAATTTATAGAGGTTCAAGTCAAAGACTCTACTCCTCTATATTCTTTCTTTGAACAAGAATGATTTTTGAATAGGGGGATTGTTATTTCTCTTTGGGGAAAAACAACAGCCAAAGAAAATACAAATACAAGCTAGGTTAAACAACCTTAGCTCAAGAATAATGAATACTCAACCTCTTTGAAGCCTAGCCTCCTTAAGATCTTCTTTGCACCAAAGAAACCTTCTATGGAGTACGAAGTAGCCCATACACCATCAACTAGCTCTTGGAAGCTTGAGTAGTACCCAACAAGAAGCACACATTGCTTCTTGACCAACAATCTAAATCTTGCTCCTCACAATCTTCACTTAGAAGAAGACCTCTTCTCCTTTACAATCACACACTCTTAACAATAAAGTAATCTTTACAATGATTTTTAGAGCAAAAATAACAAGGAAGACTTGAGAGCTTGAAGATAGAAAGTTGTCTTCAAAAATAGAGTCTTCTAAGCCTTATAGAGAAAGCTTCTAGCCGTTAGTGAGGAGAGAGAAAAGTGGAAGAAGACTTTGTCGCATATGTTGACATCTCATTGCCTTGAAAATCTCTTCTTGGAAGAAGTTAAATTCTTGTGGAAGCTTTGCCTTTTAAGCTCAAAAGGAAAAGATTTTCCCAACTACCTTTGATTTGCTTTTTGAAATATAGCTACAAAAGTCATGATTACATGGGAAAGATAAAAAGCACTTTTGTCAATCAAAAGATGTAAGAGAGAGAAAACTGTACCTGTTGGCAGAATTCTGTTCGTGCATCAGACATTTGAATGAAGCGCTTGAAGTGACTTCACATTAAAAGGCAATGCTTCATGAAGCGCTTTATGTTTTAACTGAAACATTCTGTCCAAGTTCTTTATGAGATAAAGCGCTTGATGTAGCGTTCAATGTTTCTGCGAAAAACTTAGCTTGACAAGACTTCACACTCAAGGTCAAAATTTCATGAAGCGCTTTATGTTTTCCTTAAACTTTCTGTCCAAGAACTTTGCATGATTAAGCGCTTTATGGAGCGTTTCATGTTTCAACAGAACTTTTCTGTTTTGAATCTTTAAGACATTAAGCGCTTAATGCAGCGTCTAATGTTTGAACAGAGGCTTCTGTCAAAAACCTTTTGAGGAATAAAATGTTTGATTAACATTCGAAGTCTAAGAAGCAATTTATTAATTTAGCTTTGAGACTTCTACATTGTGTAAATCATCAAAACCAATTTGCACAACAACATAATCCTCTCCTTCTTCACCGGTAGGCCGCATGATTATATTAGAAAAATACTAATAGTGTATTGGAAAGACAAGGACAACGACTTTCAAGTTCATGAATATCTTCCAAAACATGTAAATTATTCTAAAGTAATGGGTCAAGCAAAGTTTTGCTTATGCTCTAGTGGTTTTGAAGTAGCTAGTTCTAAACTAACCCGAGTCGATTTTGGCTGGATGTGTGCCCGTGCTGATTTTTGATGGACTTGTTCTACCATTTAGCGATGCTCTTGATTGGAGTAAAGTTTCGGTTGAGATTCCTATGGCAAGGATACCAGAAATTGTTTAAACATGTTAAGTTTTGATGATTTACACAATTGGTACATGGAACGACTGATTAGGCGCCTCATGTGAAGCGTTTGAAGGTGAGTATACTTCGAACGCCTACATTAGGCACTTCATATGTCTTAGTTAGAATCCAGTACACTTCGAACGCCAACATTAGGCGCTTCATGTGAAGTGTCTGGACGCCCGCACACTTTGAACACCTACATTAGGCGCTTCATGTGTTTTGGGGAAAAGGCAGTACACTTTGAACGCCTACATTAGGTGCTTCATGTGTACGACTAAGTCAAAAGTACTTTTCTCCCCAAAATGGGCACGTACATCAAGATACTTTCTGATAAAAGTCAGAACTACTTCGAACAAGCATGAATGCTGAGATTAGGCGCTTCATGTGACTTCGAACGCCTTCAGCTGCCCACATAAAGCACTTTATGTGACGCCTGTTCGATTTCGCATAAAGCGCTCCATGTCACTTGGAACGCCTATTCATAAACTGATTAGGCGCTTCATGTGACCAACGTTACAAAGGTCTTATGCTTTACTGTCTAACATTATTTGACTCTTTGTACCCTCTCTTTTAGTGCTATTTTCGGGTTCTCTCTCACTCTTGGTAAGAGGATCTTTCCTCTTTAAGCTTTCAAAAAGAAACTTTTTCAATAAGGTTGCTACCAACCAAGAGAAGATCTCCAATAAAGAGGACATGCCATCACAAGAAGACAAAATCCATTATTGGCTCTGCAGAACTTTCAAACGGGCAAAAACTCAAGAGAGATAAAACAACGGTTCTATCTCATTCTTCTCCAACTTTCTACCATTCAAGCTCTCAAATTTCTCTCAAAGTTTTAAGCTCTCAAAATAGTTGTAATCTTGTACATTTTACTTTATTGTTGAGAGTTGTGTTGTAAAGGAAGAAGAAGAGTCTTCTTCTTAGTGAATGAAGATTGTGAGACGCAAGTGTAGATTGTTGGTCAAGAAGCAAGGGTACTTCTTGTTTGAGAAATCTAGATCTTGGAGGGTTAGTTGATAGTGTTGTGGTGCACTATACTCTCTACAAGAATTTTTTGAGGGCAAAGAAGTTCTTTGGAGGCTAGACTTCAAGGGTTAGGTTTCTTGGTTGTGATCTAGGCGTGTGGCCTAGTTTTTATCTTGTTGGATTTTGTTTTTGATTCTTGTTCCCCCATAGAAATAACAATCCTCCATTCAAAATTCTTCTTGTGAAAAATCAAGAAGGTAGAGGAGTAGAGTCATTTGACTTGAACCTCTATATATCTTTGTGTTCTTTACGCTTCCCAAAGTTTCAATCTTTTGAAGAACACACCCAAGTATTGGTTGCATTCAAGAACGAAAAATATCCAAGAAACTATCCATACTTGGTGAACACACTATTCAACCCCCTTCTATTGTGTTCTAAGGGACCTAACAATTGGTATCAGAGCGAAATCTTGAGTATTTGAGTTCAAATAGCAAGATTTGATCTTAAAAATATGGATCACTTTCGTTATGATGATGCTAATTCACCTAGTGGTGATGTCTCAAGAAGAAGGAGGTAAGAGACACTTCTCCCTTCCATTTCTAATGTCCATGTCAAGGTTTCTATGTTTGATCCTCTTAACTACCCACTATGGAAATTAAACATGGAAACATATCTTTGTTCTTGTGGGTACCGCATATGGAGAGAGGTATCAAAAGGTTCCACTATTCCTTTTGATGTTGATGATCCTACTTCGGAAGAGGAGTTGCAATTTGCGATAAATAGCAAAGCTCTTGCTATTTTGAATAGCTCTCTTTCACCAAATGAGAGAGCTCAAATACAAGGAGTCCAATCCGTCCATGAAGCTTAGACTAAGTTAGTGATGATCAATGAACGAACATCTCAAGTGAGGAAGGCCAACAGGAGACAACTTATTAAACAATTTTACAATTTCAATGTCCCCAAAGGCGCGAAGATAGAGGAGTCTATCCAAAGATATACCAAGCTTGTCAACTTACTCACGCAAGTTGACAAAAAGATTGAACAAGAGGATCTCAACCATTGCTTCCTAAATAGCTTAGGAAGAGAATGGAACGCAAAAGTAACGGTCATTGAGAAATCCAAGGATTTGGAGACCATCACCTTGGATGAGCTCTACGGGAATCTCATCACTTATGAGATTCATCTCGATGCACAAGAGAAAAATGACCCCATCCGTAACTCATCAAAAGCCCTTGCGTGCGAGTCGGAGGACTCGGATGATGAAGTCGGACTTCTTGTTAGAAGGTTTCGAAGCTTTGCTAGAAAGAATGAAGATGAAGCCAAGAGATTCATCAAAGAAAAATTTTCCAAGGACAAAGTGAAGGACCAAGACAACAAATGCTATAAGTGTGGGAAGTTTGGTCACTTCATGAAAGATTGTCGGGTTAAGGAGCCGCAACTCAAAGACAAGAAGGCCATCTACCAAAATAAGAAGGCCTTACAAGCGGAAGTAGCCCATTGGGAGAGCATTCTTTCCGGATCCGAGAGCAACAACGGCGATAATGATGATCTCGTTCTCACGGGGGTTGTTCATGATGATCTAGACAAGGAGTTCTACGCACTCATGACCATTGACGATGACATGGAGGTATGCAATATTTTATCTCACTATAGATTGATTGATGAAAGAGATGATTTAGTGCAAGAAAATGATTTTTTAGATTTGAAATATAAACATGTCAAAAAGGACTTTAGAGCATGTTTAAATGAGTACAATGACACGTTAGAAAATCACATTGCATTACAACTTGAGCATGATATATTTTTGATCATGCATGTGATTGCACTACAAAAGAAGCATGATTTGATGAAATCATGCGATCAAGCCCTTGATAAGAAAAAAATTGATTCAAAGGTAGGTGCTAAAAAGGTAGACATTGTCAAGGATGCATCTAGGTCAAATATGAAAGCTAAAATCAAACCTAGTGCCATGTATGCATCTAAGAAGGATAGACCAAGGGAACAAGCACAAGTTGTCAATGAGTCTAAAACCTCCTTGAAGAAATAACGGCAGATGCCTAAAGGAATGGTAAACGCACCAAAGGTGTCAAAATCTTTGGTTCAAATCGTGAAACAAAAACCTTCTTTGATTCCAAAGAAGGTTGTTCCTAAAAAGGAATCACGAAATGTGCCAACGCACAGACATACACATTCTCACAAACATACTCCTACATGTTTTTATTGCAATCGAAAAGGTCATGTAGAAAGAGTATGTACAGCTAAAAATAATAAGAATCTTGTGTGGGTGCCGAAAGGCAAAATGAAGGTAACTAACCTTCAAGGACTCAAAACGAAAAGGGTACTAATATCATATGGTTTATTTGCAGGACCTAGCAATCAATGGAGAAAGCAAAGACAAGAAGGTCAATGGTTCATGGACAGTGGGTGTTCCAACCATATGACGGGAGACAAAAGTCTCTTCCATAGACTCACTATGCAAGATGGAGGAGTTGTCCACTTTGGAGGTAGCAAAGGCCAAATCAAAGGATACGGTATTGTGGGTAACAATTCTTTCTCTCTTAGTGAAGTCTTATATGTTGTAAGACTAAAGTTTAACTTGATAAGTGTCAGTCAACTATGTGATGCTAATTATGAGGTAACGTTTTTGAAAACAAAGTGTGTTGTGAAAAAGGATAACACTATCTTATTTGAGGCTTTGCGTTTCAAAAATATTTATAAGCTTAGTATCAATGATTTGATTTCTCAAAATGTTTCTTGCCAAGTTTCTAAAAATGATTTGACGCAATTATGGCATAGACGTCTCAGACATCTATGTTTCAAAACATTCAAGTTTATTTACGAAACAGTAAAGTCCGAGGCCTTCCAAAATGAGTTTCGAAAACCATGACTTGTATGACACTTGTCAAAAGGCAAAGCTTGTGAAAACAAGCTTTAAACCAAAAACAAATATATCCACCTCCAAACCCCTACAATTACTACATATGGATTTGTATGGGGATGTTGGAATAAAGAGTTTGGATGGTAAACATTATACCTTCGTGGTAGTAGATGACTGTACTCGTTATACATGGGTGATGTTTCTTGTTAAGAAAAATGATGCATGTAGTGAGTTCATGAACTTAAGTAGACGATTGGAAAATCACGTGGGTGACACCATTAAAACCATCCATAGTGATCGCGGTGGTGAATTTGATGGTGATTCCGAAAGGTTTTGTGAATCCAAAGGATACTCACATGACCTTTTGGCACCTAGAACTCCTAAACAAAATGGTGTGACCAAACGAAAGAATAGAAATCTACAAGAAATGTGTAGAGCAATGTTAAATGAGTTCGGTTTGCCCAAATATTTTTGGGCCGAAGCGGTAAATGCCGCTTGCCATGTGATTAATCATGTATATTTAAGACCATATCTAAATGTGACACCTTATGGGCTTTGGAATGGTAGAGTTCCCAACATTGGGTATTTCAAAGTGTTTAGTTGCAAGTGTTTCATAGTTAATACCAAGGACACTTTGGACAAACTTGACCTCAAAGCGGATGAAGGTATCTTTTTAGGTTATGCCTCAAATAGTAAAGAATTTCGTGTTTTCAACAAAAGAGGTCAAAAGGTGGAAGAATAAATCCGTTTTAAGTTTAATGAGTCACTTGATGACGAACCTAAAATTAATGAGGATTGTGAAGGAAATGTAGATGTGACTCCTCAAGAAGAAATTCTTGAGGACAATCCTACGGTTGCTCATCAACAAGAGATTGTTGATGAGTCTCCAAATGGAAACATCTTCATTGACTTGAGAGTAGAACCTATTGAAGGTACTCCTCCACCTTGTAAGCATTAACTTAGTGAGTCAAATAGAAATATTTATCATACTCATATTGTTGATACACAAATTGTAGAAAATGCATCTCATGTTCCAGAAAATGAGAATCATTTAAATGATGAAGCTTTGTCACTCCCGGAAAGTGATCATGAGGAAGTTGGAGGAGATGTCTCCAACCTTCCTGGATCATTCAAGCATAAAAGTTCTCACCCACACGAGTTGGTTATAGGTGATTTGAATAGAGGTATCACCACACGAAGGCAATATAGAGAGAATGCATTTTCCCTCTTATAGAGTCTAAAAATGTCAAAGATGCACTTATTGATGAAAATTGGATCTTGGCTATGCAAGAAGAGTTAAAATTTGAGAGAAGTGATGTTTGGGAGTTGGTTGCCAAACCACATGATCATCCTATTATTGGTACGAAATAGGTATTTCGTAACAAGATGGATGATCAAGGGAATGTCACTAGAAACAAGACTAGATTAGTTGCTCAAGGATACCGTCAAGAAGAAGGTATCGATTTTGATGAGACATTTGCCCCCGTAGCATAGCTTGAAGCTATTAGAATGTTATTGACATATGCTTGCTACAGAGATTTTAAACTTTACCAAATGGATGTTAAATCCGCCTTCTTGAATGGTGTTATTCAAGAAGAAGTGCATGTTGCACAACCTCCCGGGTTTGAATGTCATGATTCACCACATCACATTTTCAAACTTAAAAAGGCTCTCTATGGCCTCAAACAAGCTCCAAGAGCTTGGTACAAGAGGTTGAATAATTTTCTTCTTAATAACGGATTTTCAAGGGGTAAAGTTGACACTACTCTGTTCATAAAAGAACAAGGTAGAATTCAATTAATTGTTCAAGTATATGTTGATGATATTATTTTTGGTGATACTAACAATTGTCTTTGTGAGCAATTTGCTAGTCTTATGCAAGGTGAGTTCGAGATGAGCATGATGGGAGAACTCAACTATTTCCTTGGATTACAAATCAAGCAAACCGAAGATGGCGTGTACATTTCCCAAACCAAATACACAAAGGATTTGCTCAACAAGTATAATTTTGGTGAAGGAAGAAAAGTAAACACACCAATGAGCACGAGTGCCAATCTTGATAAGGATGAGAAAGGAAAGCATGTCGAGGTAACCTTGTATCGTGGCATTATAGGTAGTCTACTTTACTTAACTGCGAGTAGACCCGATATTTTACATGCAGTGTGTTTATGTGCTAGATTTCAAAGCGATTCTAGGGAAATGCATCTAATTGCGGTAAAACGCATTCTTAGATACCTTAGATGTACTTTGAAATTTGGGTTATTTTATCCTAAAAATACATGTTTTGATTTAAGAGGATATTTTGACTCTGATTATGCAGAGAGTCTTGTTGATAGAAAGAGTACATCCGGGTCTTGTCAATTTCTCGGAGATTGCCTTGTTTCTTGGTTTCTAAGAAACAAAATAGTGTTTCTCTTTCTACGGCGGAATCCAAATATGTGTCGGCCGCCTCTTTTTGTGCGTAATTGTTATGGATGACAAACACTCTAAATGATTATAACATTCACTTCTCCAAAGTGCCTATTTTGTGTGATAACACGTCTGCTATCAACATTGTACAAAATCCCATCCAACAAAGTCGGACTAAGCACATTGAAGTGAGATATCATTTCATCTGTGATTGTGTATAAAAGAACTTGGTTAGTGTGGAATTTGTTCCTACACGTGACCAATTAGCAGACATATTCACGAAACCCTTTCTTAGTGATGTATTTTCATCAATAAGAATTAGGTTGGGGTTGCTTAGCATGGGTTAAAAATATCCCATCTTAAGTTTTGAGCAAGAAAATTTTCAATATTTTCAAAGTCAGTATATATAAGGCGCTTCATCACAGTTAGTTCAGGCATTCAATGTTACATTAAGTAATTGATGATAAGGATGTCACTCGTTCGAAGTGACATCAAGCGCCCTATATCTCTAGATATAAGCGTTTGAAGTGGCATTAATCGCCTTATCCACATTGGTTCACTTGTTCGAAGTGATATTAAGCGCTTAATCAACTCATCCACAGCCGTTCAAAGTGACTTTAGGCGCTTCATCCTAGTTTATGAAGTCGTTCGAAGTCACATTAGGCGCCCAAAACCTAATTCTTCATTGTCAATCCAGGCGTCTCTTCAACTTTTTGCGCCAATCAATAGACATCAACTCCTGACGCCATTCCTCTTTCCCACGTCTTCCCCCACGTTTCCCCATCTTTCCACTTTCCCAACAACTATCCATCTTCTTCTTCCTCACCTCTTCACTTTCCTCTCTTTACTCTACCATTTATTACCACTCTCTCACTATCTTCCTCTATTAACTCCATCACTCAAACCTCTTCATCTTCTTCGGCCCTCTTTCTTCTTTAAATACCATCTTTCCTCATTTTATCTCACTTATTCCATTCTATTCATCCTCTACACACATATTTCCAATCCTTTCTCTTCTTAAACCTTCAAATCATAAGCTCTCATATGGCATCCGCAAGACCATCCAAATGCCCACGAAGCCAAAAACTCAAACAAAATGCGGGCATTACAGAACCGCATGAAATCATATCCCTTCGTGAAGGGCTCTCCAAGAAAAACTTTCCTTGGATAAAGAAGATTGATTCAGACTTCAAAAAACCACCTCCTCATGCTGGTAAAGGCATTCATATGTCAATGCACTCCCATCTGCTTTATGAAGAATGGAACAGCAGTAACAGGCTTGTCATTCCACTCAAATTGCTTCGTCTTAGTGACTTAACTGAGACTCAAAATGCGGATCAAGTCATCTCTTTGTTGGAACGTCAAGGATGGACCTCTCTCTGGTCCAGACTTTACATGCAAAAATTCTCTAAAGATCATAAAGGCTCTTTTATGCCAACATGTGGGTATCCCACAATCTGAGTCTCAATCATTTTCCCTGTACACTGTCATTGAGGGTACACCTCTCAGCTTTTCTATACCACAAATCTGTGAGGTTCTCCGAATAAGAAACAAGGGACTAAATAATTTCTCCGTATTTAACTGGAGTAGTAAATACGGAGTTCGTGAGCAGGATGTTAAGTTCGATCTGGGGTATTTTCCCTCACGAAAGAATCAGAATATGCCTCTGGTGGACCGCATTTTGTTGGTTGTGGTCACCTACTGCGTAAATGGTAAGTCGACTAGAAATCCAAGCAACATGGATTTCTATGTCACTTGCCGCATCAAACATGAGACCCAACTAAATATTGCATGGATCATTGTTGAAGTCATGTTTGCTGCTCCCCGGAAGGGTTCCAAAGCCTTACCTTTTGCCAATATTGTTACTATTCTGTTAAAGTCAAAAGGTATCGCCATTCCTGATGGAGAGCTGACCCAAGTTGCTAAGACGGACTTCTATGATAACTACAACATTGCTCAAGCCATCGATTCTCAACGAAGAAAAGCCACTACTATTCCAGACATTGCTGATGAGGTTGATGAAAGACCTCAAGAAGATGCTGGAGATAGCAATTCGTCTGAGTTGCTATCACGAATTGCCTCACTTGAACAGACTGTTCAACAATTGCAGCTTCGTGATGCAGAGCATGAAGCTCGGGAGGCGCAAAATGAATTTCGCATGACAGCGTTTAAAAATGCTTTCATGCAAATCAGTATGTGGGTTCTTCCTCCTGATTTTGATGATTTAGGGAGAGACGGTGGTGGTGGTGGTGGTGCTGGTGCGGCTGGCGGCTCGGGTGGTGTTGAAAGGTCCATGAGTGGATTCGCTTATTTTACCGCAAGTGGAGGTTTTAGCTTTGGAGGATTCACACCTCCAAGTGAAGGTGCTGGTGGTGCAAATGCTTAGTTCTTCAGTTCTTCCTCAAAAATTGTCCTTAGTATTCTAAAATGTTTTCTTGACATGTACAAAGGTCTTTCCTGAAAATGAAATGGTTTCAAATTTTTGATGTTTAATTTTGATGATGTTTTCTTGGTTAGACATTGATTGCGTCATCATTTTTGACTCATTGGTTCCAAGTTATTTTTTTTTTGCATCAAGTGAGGGGGAGCATAGGTTAAGGGGAGCTAACTTTGAAAAGTTATGTACATTGTGAAATCATCAAAAAGAGGGAGAATGTTAGAACATGTTAAGTTTTGATGATTTGCACAATTGGTACTTGGAACGACTTATTAGGCTCCTCGTGTGAAGTGTTTGAATGTCAGTATACTTGGAACGCCTACATTAGGCGCTTCATGTGTCTTGGTTGTCCAGTACACTTCGAACGCCTACATTAGGCGCTTCATGTGAAGTGTCTAGACGCCCGCACACTTGGAACACCTACATTAGGCGCTTCATGTGTTTTGGAAAAAAAACAGTACACTTTGAACGCCTACATTATGTGCTTCATGTGTACCACTAAGTCAAAAGTACTTTTCCCCCAAAATGGGCACGTACGTTAAGCTATTTTCTGATAAAAGTTAGAACTACTTCGAACAAGCATGAAGGCTGAGATTAGGCGCTTCATGTGACTTCAAACGCCTTCAGCTGCCCACATAAGGCGCTTTATGTGACAACGAACGCCTGTTCAATTTCGCATAAAGCGCTCCATATCACTTGGAACGCCTATTCATAAACTGATTAGGTGCTTCATGTGACAAACGTTACAAAGATCTTATGCTTTACTGTCTAACATTATTTAACTCTTTGTACCCTCTCTTTTAGTGCTATTTTCAGGTTCTCTCTCACTCTTGGTAAGAGGATCTTTCCTCTTTAAGCTTTCAAAAAGAAAATTTTCCAAGAAGGTTGCTACCAACCAAGAAAAGATCTCTAATGAAGAGCAAGGGTTCTATCTCATTCTTCTCCAACTTTCTACCATTCAAGCTCTCAAATTTCTCTCAAAGTCTCAAGCTCTCTAAATAGTTGTAATCTTGTACATTTTAGTTTATTGTTGAGAGTTGTGTTGTAAAGGAAGAAGAAGAGTCTTCTTCTTAGTGAGTGAAGATTGTGAGAGGCAAGTGTAGATTGTTGGTCAAGAAGCAAAGGGTGCTTCTTGTTTGAGAAATCTAGACCTTGGAGGGTTAATTGATAGTGTTGTGGTGCACTATACTCCCTACAAGAATTGTTTGAGGGCAAAGAAGTTCTTTGGAGTCTAGACTTCAAGGGGTTAGGTTTCTTGGTTGTGATCTAGGCGTGTGGCCTAGTTTTTATCTTGTTGGATTTTGTTTTTGATTGTTGTTTCCCCCCATAGAAATTACAATCCCCCATTCAAAATTCTTCTTGTGAAAAATCAAGAAGGTAAAGGAATAGAGCCATTTGACTTGAACCTCTATATATCTTTGTGTTCTTTACGCTTTCCCAAAGTTTCATTCTTTTGAAGAACACACACAAGTACTGGTTGCATTCAAGAACGAAAAATATCTAAAAAAATATCCATACTTGGTGAACACACTATTCAACCCCTCTTCTATTGTGTTCTAACAGACCTAACAGGAATAGCATGATAGATAAATCAATTGACCGGATCACTGCGTTGACAAGTTAAACCATCAGGGCAGTTTACATCAACCTGGATTGAAAGGGGTTAAATTTTTGGATCAACATACGAACTGGACCGGTTTATGATTGGTCTTATAGGTGAGTCCGTTTGATTGACGGGGCAATCCAATTTTTATAACTATGGTTTTCAGCATCTAAAAAAATTAATACATGACGTGCAATTTTTTTCTGCGCTTTTGTGGTATATATAAATACATACATATATGTATGACACATTGACGGTAACACGATAGCACTTCAGCGGATGCCCATTAGCAAATGTGAAGTGTTGACTAGCTACTGTCATGAGTGGGTAATGTTAACCGGGCGGTTAACATCTCGTTAACGAACCAAACATTGTAGCGAAATTGTTTTTAATCTCATTCACAGACCAAAAGACCATCACAACCTCTTAGATACTATGTTTATTTTGATTCGTCATCAATCCAACTTGGTGTAGGATTCTACTATCACAGTCTCAGTGTACTGTAACTGACATCTCGCGAGACCGCTTGAATTCCCGTGTTCAATTGACTTGACTATTCAAACTTTATCTCAAAAACGAAAATCTAAAAGTATAACGGGCTCCTAATTATAAGAAAGTAAAGATATTTTCATAGAATTTACATTTTCAACAAGTGACGGCCACTTGATTCTGCAAGCTGCGGAATACAGATGCACGCCTATTTTCTTTCTTCCTATTTCTTTTCCAATTCGTCGGCCTTCTTGTCAAAATCCTACAAACCTTGCTTTGTTGTTCTTATATTTTTGTTTTTCATTTGAGCATGAGCCTGGTATTTAATATTTGTTCGAAGCCATAATTGTCGGTGGACGAAGCCCTGGGTAAAACATTTTCACACTGTGCTACCGAAATGTGTTTAATAGTTTAAACTGGTAAATTTGATGTTTTGGGTCAAAAGCATTGCTTTTTTAAGCCTAAATAGCTCATTATGTTATCCAAACTTTAGAATAACTAGAATTAACTGTTAGATATTTCGATAAACGAGAACATAATCATTGGTTGACATAACATTTTCTGATCGTTATTGATATTTTGTAAGTTAAATGTAATTTCAGTTTATTTATTATTCTTAAATTATTCTAATACAATTATTCTAGATAAGTTTTCAGTCTGAGAAGATAATAGAAAAGGACCTTACCTACCGCCACCAATGGCGGATATAAAATTCTCGTGCGGATGACATTTTCCTCGGCGTCCGTATTGGCGACTCGTGCAATGATGCATGAACATCTTTTCGATAAGGAATCAAACGTTGGAAATTGTGTTTACAACATGTGAAAACGTGTCACTTTGTATATATCCATTGGCAGCATCTTACTGTTGAAAGCATGTTTGTGGGAGTGAAACATCAAATTTATGGTCTAGGGTTTTCCAATGTCAAGTTATATAGAGTTTTATGAAGATCTAAATCAAAAGTTGAACAAATACCTAAATTGATAATGAAATTAAATAAGATATATATGCTGGTCATCTTTCTTTTGGACGAACAGAGAAAAAACGCCTAGTGTGATGTTTCATTGCTGTGTTTGCAGTAGACATTTTATGTGTGTTATTTATATATAACTTCTACAACTTAGAAGACTGATGAAGGTGATTTAAATCTTCCATAATATTCTTTAGATTTGAAACCGTAAATATCTTCAAGAATAAAGTATGAACTTTATGCTTCAATAAAAAAACGTGGGGTGCGATTGTGGTGTTCATCATTCCTCTTATCCCACTCTTCACTACTTGAACCACCATAAATGCAAGTGGACACATTTGATATTATTATTTCTCTACTTTAACCGGGCAAATTAACAAAAAAGGACATATTAATATTATTATTTGTCTACCTTAACAGGACAAATTTAATAAATTATGACTTATGAGTCATTCAGACAATTCACCTGTCATTCTCTCAATCACACAAGGCTTTACGTTTTATTGTTTTATTTTTTTATTTTTTTATTTTTTTGGATAACTCATGAGGCTGTCAAGATCAGATTTTGAGGTTTTTGAGACATTAATAAAATTTTCTTCGTTCATACTTCGAAAGGAAGAAAAGAACAAATACGAATGGACTACAAAGAAAGAGCTCTTCGACAGAAATATCACTAGGAAGAATAAAAGGTAAAGGTGGGCTTTACTATAGTACAACAACAACCATACTGTAGCGCTCCGCTCACGAGCCATAGCATCGGGAACAGTACACCCACCGTAGCATACTACGAGGACTACAAAGCGTCGTTCAAACTTCTTTGCACATCAGAACTGATGCAGAAATTTTCACGGAAACGGTAATTAAAGAAATAAACATCTTGATTAAGTTAAATCTATCAGAATAAAATCAAGTACAAGGGTTGACGAAACCCGCTAAGTCAAATATGAAATTCAAACAATAAACTTAAATGGAGGTCTATCTGACTATCCCAAAAACAAGCTCCCGGTCAACAATATCCCTTCTCGAGCCCAGCTCACTCTTCTCAGCTTGTGTAATCTGTCTAATCCTCGATAAATATATTTATTCTTAATCCTGCTCACCTGTAGAGGGGTGGTGGGGGGTGAGTGATGGGAGTCACTCGTAGGTTACCCGTCTCTCCCGAAAAGGGATTGTCACATTCCGTATACCAAACCGTAGCACTGGAACAACTCAATAAAAAGGACAACGATAATCAACAATAACAATGCAATGCGCAACATCATGATGCATGCACTTCTACCTACGTATCACACGCAGTCATTTAATATCGCACGCTATGCTCTTTCTTTTATATGATATGCTATGCATGTCCCGGTCCTATTAGGTGAAGGTAACCATTATTACCAACACCTATCACACGTCTCGTCAGGCCACACGGCTCATAGGCCAAATGCAATGTTCGTGACATAAATGCGTCACACTTGCACACTTCCGTTTCTCCTATGTTGCATGCTCTGTTCTATGTTGCGCATTACCTATATTGCGTAGTTACCCTATGTTGCGTGGGGTTCATTACTGTATTTTATCTTCTACCGTTATTTTATCTTTCTAGACTTTATTTTAGGTTTCTACACTTTATTTTATTTTTCCTGGGCTTTCAAGCACTTAAATCTTTTATTTAAATATTTTTATCTTCCCCTACTATTTTTATCTCTTTTATCTTAATTTATTTAATGGGTTTCTAAATTTACTAATCATTAAATAATGTTAATATTATATTAAATTAATTTTTTTTTCTTTCACGGCTGAATGTAGTCCACTTCTATTTTTTTCTTTTTTATTTTATTTTACTTTATTTTATTTTATTTCATTTCATATTATTTTAATCATTTTTTTTTACTTTATCCTATATTTTTTTCCTTATCCCGTGGCTGCCTACATTTATTTTATTTTTATTATTTTGTTTCGTATATTTTATTTACTCAATGAATTTATAAATTCTCAAATTATTAAATAACAATTATGTTGATTCATTTATTATTATATTATTATTATTATTATCATTATTATTATTATTATTGTTATTATCATTCGTCACAACCGACACCTCTTTCCTTTTCTCTTTATTTTTTTATTACTTTATTTTCTTAATTTCTAATTTATTTCAAAAACCCATAACTTTTTGGTTTTAACTCCGATTTTCCCCAAACCAATTCTATTGGACTGTATTTCACGCCCTCCTCCTGACGCAACTGACAAAGTCAGTGCGTGCACTGCACACGACGCTCAGGGGCACACGTGGGCCGCCGCGCGTGTGTTACACGCGCCGCCTCTAGGCGCGTTTTCCAAAAACTGAACTCGTTCCGGCCTATTTACGTGCTATGTGATCTATATCTAAAGCCAAACACGCACTTTCCATTCCATACCAAAACATAAAGAATTCAAGATAAACGTATAAAAGATAGACATGCATTGATAATCAAATAATTCCCAAAACAGAATGCGAGGGAATCCAAAGCAATCCGACAGAGGGGAAGGTAACCTACCTTTCAAACGGCGAATTCCTCGACACGGTGGTTGGATTCGGTGTGTATAGCTTTTCTCCCTCCTCTCCTTTCTCCTCTCTCTTTTCTCTTTTTTCTTTCTCTCTCCTCTCCTTTCCTCCCTGCTGTCCTCTCTACCTCACGTCAGCCCCCTTCTCTTATTTTTTTTCTTCAATTGTGATTGTTGTGCGTTGCTATGTGTGGCGGTGGGGAATTTAATTGGGAAAGGGACTGAAATTAAGGGATTTGGGGCGGTTTTGGGAGGGATTGGGGGAAGTGGGATTATGGGTAGTTATTAGGATTAATAAATAATAATAATTTTAATTAATTTTTTTTAAATTCAGGTTTATTTTTTTTAAATTAATGATTAATCTAATTTTTTTCTTCCTTTTTTAAAATTTACTGTTACGACATCCTACCCCCTTACAAAAAGTTTCGTCCTCGAAACTTACATATTACATAGTCAATACTTATTTTAGTTTTACTTAATCCATGCACCTAGATAACGATCAAACTAAATATCCCTTTCGTTTTTTCCAACATGCTAACACTTCACTTCTTTGTCACAAGCTAAGGCCTCAAAATCATTCTTTGTACACCAACAAGGAACTTTCTGATCCATTATCCATTTGCTTATTAAAATCATTACCTAATATATCTATGATTATCGAATCAACCTTAGGGATATTCTCATCATACTAAGGGTTCTACAACCCAATCATCGGTCTATAAGTTACACTTATCCGCGGTCATCAGTAGCCCTCGTAAATTAGTTCGTAAGTGTACCACAATCTTTAACTTATCGCCTTGTTCACAAGGCTCATCTCCTAAATCGTATGTATTTTCAGAATACGTTTTACTCTTGTATGACTCAATTTAGTCATCGCTAGTATCCCACAAGTCGATCTAGTCCTTGTAGAGGTCCATTCTTAACTTCATTCCTATAATTAGTATGTACATACTTTCACTTATACCACTTGATGTGTATCATTACGCTTATTGCAGTCTACCATTTCGGATTCCTAGACTCATTATATATGATTCATTTCCCTATGTGATAAACCAAACTAATATCCTTGACGTATGCCAATATAGTACTTGTAACACAAAACCAAGTTCTCAAAAACAATTCTTATATACTTACGAACTAACTTTATGATCATGCCCTTACTTCTTTAAAAATATCATGAGCCTAATATACGAGATATGTGTACGTACCTACTTTCCTTTTAGTAAAACGTGATCTACGTGGCTATAATTTGAAATATAACTTTCACTGTTTTAAATTAATACCATTCCTATTTTTTTTTTAAACAAGAACCAAAATAATATGCGCGTTTTCGCAAAGCAGTGTTTCAAAGGACCTCTCATAAAAATAACGTTACAATTTGTTCGCAAAGTATTTCGGTAAGATTATGTTAAAACCGTTGAAAACTTAATAGGTAAGGTTTTATAAAACGATTGGGTATGATACCATTCGTTTTCTAAAGAAATGTACATTTTGAAAGCTACTTTTTGGCTTCATAAAAAGATAAGTAAGTTTATCGTAAGTAGATAAGTAACTTCGTAAACACTATAGCAGATAAACTGCTTGCGATATCAATAGTCGTAAATTAATTTTGACTAAAATAAATGTAACAAAAAATGAAAATTTGAAATCTTATGTAAGGAACATGTCGATTTTTTGAAGGACATCAGTAGTTTAAAAGTTTTTCCCTTTTTAAGGTCTTTAAAAGGATTGAAATTTTTATCATGTTGATATACATATACAGAGAAAAAAAATTAGCATTGTAAAGTTTAACAGAATACAAAAAAATGAGACTCGATAAGGTATTTCTGAAGACAAAAATCTTTAAAGTCTTTGTTAGAATTTAGTTACACATTGGTGTACGTGCTGATATACAATATTTATCTGTTAGAAAAATACATCAGTTCAATATTTCGTATAATCCTATAGGTCATTTTCTTTCTCGGATAAGGTCTCCTGCGCATAGTTTCTTATAAATCTAACGTTTGTCTACTCATGATCAAATCTTTAGCTTTAATTGGTCCAATCCTAGTACGGCGCACTAATTATTGATTGACTTAAGATGTTCTAATTCGCCATGCTTCCGCGCGCCACATTAATCCACTGTATCTCGTTACATGGCTATTTGACCACTAATCTTATTCTACTTCATATGAAAAGCAGCCACTACATGTTCATGTCCGCTCTATTTTAATTCAAGCCTACCATATTCAAGCCAAGTAATTCGATGTTCCTATAAATCAACACTTAACTATAAAAGTTTGTAAGGGTTCATTATTTCCATGTACTTGTTATAGCCGATTCACCCCTTTTGCTACCAGTCGATATCTTTAGTGAGACTAATATCGTTGTCCTACTTAGTAACTCTAAGTTTCAACATCTTAACCCTAGACTATAAATTCTTTCGTATGATTTTCTTAATAACGCTATTGATTATAATGCTTATGAACTGTATGCTAGTTTTTTTATCATTTCTCCATGAGTCATCTCTTTGTATCCATCATACGATAATAATTCATTTTTTTAGTAGCTATTGTCTCAACTTAGACCTAAATTTGCTCTGATGCTACCGTCCAAGTAGGGATATGGGCCCGTTTTACTTTACCAGAATGGTATCGAGTTCCATGTTGTTGCTGTGAAGCATCTCGAGTTACTGTCTGACCTATTAATATGTCACTAGCGTTTACAGTAGGGTGTTATGGCTAACTGTTTTAATTCATTCAAATTAATTATATAGTATTCAACTAGGATTACTAAGATCACGACTTTAATAGTTATGATAAGCTTAGATAAAGTGGAATTGTATGGGATACCCTAGGTATACATGTTTTGTAACTGATCGTCTTCTTAAGTCTAAGGTCATGACTTACTTTTAGGATTGTTCTTAGTATCATCATTTCTTAAGTATAAGATCATGTCTTATTTCTAAAATCATGCTTAGTGTATAATCAACCTTTGACTACCTTCAGTACTTATGACTAAGGTCAACTCTTAATCGGAATCGTTATTCATGTTTAAGATTGTGACTTATGTTCAGGATCATCGCTTATAACTAAGAGTAGTACCTATGTTCATGCTCTTTGCGTATGTTCAAATAATCACTCATGTCTAAGATTGTGACTTAAGTCAAAATCGTAACTTAATTCCTACTATCATGGCCTAAATCTATATTCCCGCCCATGAATGTAGAACCATTCTTTGAAGATCATACTCTCGGTGTTTAGTACCTCTTGGACTCATTCCAAAATTAAATCTAAGAGTTCGGTAGTGTCAGTTGTGCTGTACCACCGCTCCTCCGCATCTCCTTGTAGAAGAATCTCAAGTCCGAGCGCG
>AP025041.1:28851134-29118796 GCA_036186865.1 Eustoma russellianum
CTGCTAGTTCAGCAGCTTGTGCTACTGTGTTAAGGTGTTGGTGATGGTGACCATGGCATCCTCAAATACTTGAGGATGATCCCCTGATTCTGGTGGTTCTCTCCATCGTTTGCTCTATTACCAGCTTGTTCACGTCATACCAACATTTTTCTGGAATTTAGAACGGTCGAAATATATTTATTTAAGTACATGCTAAGTTAGAGGGTATTTTAGGAGTTTTAACAACTTAGGGGTTGCATGCAAATGTTCAAGGGTAATTTGGGAAATTCGGTTGTTTACAGAATTCATGCTAAAAGTTAGGGCAGAATGTTAATTAAGTAAGGAAACGATCGCTCACCCTCGTATCCCTTAACCCGATTATAACTTAAGTCTAAGATCATCGCTTAACCCTATTTTGTTGCTTAAGGGTAAAATCGTCATTTTAGGAAGAGATCGTAGCTTAAGTCTAAGTGATCTAGTTAATCCTGCGTTTCCGAGGCAGATCTGAAGCCTCGGCTCTGATACCACCTGTAGCGGCCCGCTGCCGAGCCCTAGCATCGGGAATAGTGCACCCACCGTAGCCTACTACGAGGACTACAAAGCGTCGTTCAAACTTCTTTGCACGTCAGAACTGACGTAGAAATTTTTGCGGAAACGGTAATTAAAGAAATAAACATCTTGATTAAGTTAAATCTATCAGAATAAAATCAAGTACAAGGGTTGACGAAACCCGCTAAGTCAAATATGAAATTCAAACAATAAACCTAGGTGGAGGTCTATCTGACTATCCCAAGAACAAGCTCCCGGTCAACAATATCCCTTCTCGAGCCCAGCTCACTCTTCTCAGCTTGTGTAATATGTCCCATCCTCGATAAATATATTTACTCTTAATCCTGCTCGCCTGTGGAGGGGTGGGGGGATGAGTCATGGGAGTCACTCGTAGGTTACCCGTCTCTCCGGAAAAGGGACTGTCACATATTGAGTCGGGTAGCACATAAAGCATGAAGCAGGTAAATAAAGCAATGAAGCATACACAATTAAATAATAAAGCAAATAAAACATGAATAAGGAAATATCACATACCCGACCCGATCCGTATACCAAACCGTAGCACTGGAACAACTCAGTAACAAGGACAACGATAATCAACAATAACAATGCAATGCGCAACATCATGATGCATGCACTTCTATCTACGTGTCACACGCAGTCATTTAATATCGCACGCTATGCTCTTTCTTTTCCATGATATGCTATGCATGTCCCGGGTCCTATTAGGTGAAGGTAACCATTATTACCAACACCCATCACACGCTTCGTCAGGCCACACGGCTCATAGGCCAAATGCAATGTTCGTGCCATGAATGCGTCACACTTGCATACTTCCGTTTCCCCTATGTTGCATGCTCCGTTCTATGTTGCGTATTACTTATATTGCATAGTTACCCTATGTTGCGTGGGGTTCATTACTGTATTTTATCTTCTACCGTTATTTTATCTTTCTAGACTTTATTTTAGGTTTCTATACTTTATTTTATTTTTCCTAGGCTTTCAAGCACTTAAATCTTTTATTTAAATATTTTTATCTTCCCCTACTATTTTTATCTCTTTTATCTTAATTTATTTAATGGGTTTTTAAATTTACTAATCATTAAATAATGTTAATATTATATTAAATTAAATTTTTCTTTCTTTCACGGCTGAATGTAGTCCACTTCTATTTTTTTTTCTTTTTTTTATTTTATTTTACTTTATTTTATTTTATTTCATTTAATATTATTTTAATCATTTTTTTACTTTATCCTATATTTTTTTTCCTTATCCCGTGGCTGCCTACATTTATTTTATTTTTATTATTTTGTTTCGTATATTTTATTTACTCAATGAATTTATAAATTCTCAAATTATTAAATAACAGTTATGTTGATTCATTTATTATTATTATTATTATTATTATTATTATTATTATTATTATTATTATTATCGTCGTCGTCGTCATCGTCGTCATCATCAACATCATTATTATTATTATTATTATTATTATTATTATTATTATTATTATTATTATTATTATTATTATTATTATTATTATTATTATTCGTCACAACCGACACCTCTTTCCTTTTCTTTTTATTTTTTTATTATTTTATTTTCTTAATTTTTAATTTATTTCAAAAATCCATAACTTTTTGGTTTTAACTCCGATTTTCACCCAAACCAATTCTATTGGACTGTATTTCACGCCCTCCTCTTGATGCAACTGACAACGTCAGTGCGTGTACTGCACACGTCGCTCAGGGGCGCGCATGGGCCGCCGCGCGTGTGTTACACGCGCCGCCTCTAGGCGCGTTTTTTTACAAACTGAACTCATTCCGGCCTATTTCTGTACTATGTGATCTATATCTAAGGCCAAACATGCAATTTCCATTCCATACCAAAACATAAAGAATTCAAGATAAACGTATAAAAGATAGACATGCAGTGATAATCAAATAATTTCCAAAACAGAATGCGATGGAATCCAAAGCAATCCGACAAAAGGGAGGTAACCTACCTTTCAAACGGCGAATTCCTCGACACGGTGGTTAGATTCGGTGTGTATAGCTTTTCTCCCTCCTCTCCTTTCTCCTCTCTCTTTTCTCTCTTTTCTTTCTCTTCTCTCCTTTCCTCCCCGCTGTCCTCTCTACCTCACGTCAGCCCCTTCTCTTATTTTTTTTCTTCAATTGTGATTGTTGTGCGTTGCTATGTGTGGGGGTGGGGAATTTAATTGGGAAAGGGGCTGAAATTAAGGGATTGGGGCGGTTTTGGGAGGGATTGGGGGAAATGGAATTATGGGTAGTTATTAGGATTAATTAATAATAATTTTAAATAATTTTTTTTAAAATTCAGGTTTATTTTTTTTAAATTAATGATTAATCTAATTTTTTTTCTTCCTTTTTTAAAATTACGGTTACGACACATACCTAATATATCTTAATGATAGCAAAAACTATGAGCCTGAAAAAAGTGACATGCATGCAAACTATACCTAGTATAGTAGGAGAGTGAATTAGAGATAAATGCCAAAGATATATTTTATAAGAACATAATGAATCAATAAATGTTAATTCGATATTAAATATGTAGCACAGAAAAAGTGAAACAATTTAATCTTGGGTTATGAAATGGTATGAAAATGAGAAGGAATTTAACACATATCATTACTTTTGAGAAATTTAAAAATACTTCTAAAATAAGTTTGGTTAGCATCTTTATCATTACCCTTTTGTTACGTAGTAGATCTTTGTGAGTCATTATTTTATTGTATTTCTTTTTTACTCAGTGGAGTGCCACATACAATTTTTGTGTCATTCTAATTGAACTTGTTTTGAGAATACGGCAATATCGTCGTAATTCCATTTGGATCCACTAAAATGTCGCATACAAGTACTTCTTTTATTTAGTTGATTGAATAATTTTGTCAATTTTTAGAACCATTAAATCATATAAATTTATATGATCTAAAAGTTCAAATACCGACTAAATCATTTAGTTGACCGCATAAATTTTTTTTTAAATGAAACAGGAGAATTTTACGTTTTTTTTTCTCTCTGTAAGATGGGAAGATGAAATTTTGATTATGACATCAAGTAATATTTTAAATTAATATGTTTATTTTAATAAAAAATTGTATCTGACAAATGATGGACATTTTTTGTGCATATATAAACCACTCCTTTGGGGTCGATTTCTCTATTGTGGGCAGAAAAGATGCCTCTACTTGAGCCATGAAGATAACCACCCCGTGATATATTTATATATATCAACATACCATCTTCTTTTTTTTTTTTTTTTGATAAGGGTATTGGTCTAAAACTTATAAAGTTGATTTTAACTTGCTAATGAATTTGAGAAAAGGTGTAATATTTATATTCTTTAAAGCTATACGATAGTAGCTAGTTGGCAAAAGGTTGAACTCCAACCCAAAGGACCCCACTGCCCAAGCACCAAGAAGCTGCATAGAAAATGTAAATTATGAGTCCAGCGGCTTCAATCTGACGAGATATTACACAGTTATCCATACAAATGCACCCCACAAACCAGACCTTTGGTCTAACAACAGAATAACACACTGTACGCTATCCCTGGAAAGAAATTTCGTCATTTACTTCATCATACTGGAGTTAAAGAACACAATCAACCTCGAGAGATGCGACGGTGTACATTCTTGGTCGATAGCCCTCCGAAGTCATGATATTTGTCGAGCCGCCCAAGATGGCTGAAATCTTGTTCAAAACCAATGATGAAAGTCGATAATAGGCTTACACATAGTAATAACACTCATATCAATTCAAAACCGGAATATATACTTATAAACTTATATATTTTGCTCGATACAATCTATTTGTGAACATTTTCAATAGTCATGAAAATGCAAGTAATGCAGGGGCCCATTTGTAGTGCTCCTTGGCTCTTCTAAGATAAGAGTTGTTTGTCTTTATGTTCATGCAAGTAATGCAGGGGCCGATTTGTAGTGTTTCCTGGCTCTTCTAAGATAAGGTTGCTTACCCTTATCTTTTGTCTTCGGGTTTGTATTTTACCATCTTTTTAATTGCGTATTGAAATAAACATACTGTTGTATTGTCCTTGAAGATGGTGGCTCTGTTCTTAATAAAACAACTGACTCAACGAATTCCTAGATAGGATATATTTGTCAGAGTTCTGTCTGCTGGTATTCTTTTGACAGTAGTGATTTACTTAGTTGTTACCTGATGAAAAATATGATAGAATATATGCTAAACCAAACAAGATAACAATTGCAATAATACCGAGACGAATTTCTTGATAACTCTATTCTTAAAGTAATTTAGTCTCTACCGGTGAGCAAGGTAGACAACAAGATTAATGATTCTCAAGATATAATGGCTTGCTCTCTTTAGTTTGCTCTACTAGAGAGATATTGAACTTGGTGTAAAAGTGATTGATAGAGAAAAAGAGTTGGAGGAGACAAAGTGCTGAAAAATTCTCAGATTTTGCAAACTTGTTATGTATTGTTCAAGATACCAAGGCATACTATATATAGGCATTGGGTTGTGTTAAAGACTACTAATAAAACTCATTTCAGCAGTTTAGAACACCTCCTAGTCAGTTGCATGCCGTTCATATGTGAAGGGAGATGAACCTTGGATCAAAAAGTGCAATTCAAAATGAAAAGTTCTGATTGTTGGCACATCGATCGATCGATGTTGGATAGAGACTTCCAACTTTACATCCAGCCAACATAGATCAATCGATGTATCGGTCGATGTGATCGATCTATGTTGGAAATAGAGTTTCCAGCTTTGCATCCACACCACATCAATCGATCGATATATATATCGATCGATCGATATGATCGACTATGTCCAACAGAACACTCAATTTTATTCCACCTTTCACTTGGTTCGATCGAGCCTACACGTGGATCGATCCAAGTGAACTTTTTCAAGTTCAAAGTGTTCAAATCATCTTTTAATCTCTCAAACAACATCATACAAGTTTTTATATAAGTTTGAAGCACATTTTAAAGTAATTTGGCGTACTTTTCCAACATGAGTTAATTGCACCTGGTATCCATTCTTTTTCATCAAGTTTTAAGTAGCATCCAATGTTTCATGAAACACACTTGCCATCTAGTGTTATAGTGGAAATAGACACCTGGCATCCGGATGACCTGCTGGTCGACCGTTGACCGCTGAAATCGACCTTTGACCGGAATTAACCATACTTTTAATCCGAATTTAACCAAAGTTGACTATTTTACCTTCAAAATTAAAAGAAAAACAAAATCAAAAACTTCCCACCTTCATTTTCCCGTTGAGTTAATTACACCTGGTATCCATTCTTTTCCACCAAGTTTTAAGTAGCATCCAATGTTTCATGAAACACACTTGCCATCCAGTGTTATAGGGAAAATAGGCATCTGGCATCCGGCAACCGAGAAATGACCTGCTGTAGGCGGTTTTTATGAAATTACCTTTTTTTCACTTTTCCCCCAACTGGCGCCAAACTTTTCCCAACTCTGGTTAATTTCATCTTCCCTCCATTCATTCCAACATATTCCTCTCCGCTTCTCTCATCCCCCACTTCAATTTTTACTCCTCCAGACGGCACCACCGCTTTTGCTGGCGAACTCCTACCAGCCAAGAAGAAGATTCAAGATGGAAGCTCTGATTTCACAGTTCACCTTCCTCTCAGACCAGACTCTTCAAGGAAAATGAAGGTGGGAAGTTTTTGATTTTGTTTTTCCTTTAATTTTGAAGGTAAAATAGTCAACTTTGGTTAAATTCAGGTTAAAAGTATGGTTAAGTCCAGTCAAAGGTCAATTTCAGCGGTCAACGGTCGACCAGCAGGTCATCCAGATGCCAGGTGTCTATTTCCCTTATAACACTGGATGGCAAGTGTGTTTCATGAAACATTGGATGCTACTTAAAACTTGATGGAAAAGAATGGATACCAGGTGCAATTAACTCTTTCCAACATTACCATCACACAAAGAAAGATAAGTAGCGCTTTCCTTTGCAGTGCTCATGGTTGGAATGGTTGGCTAGCAATGGAAACATAAGTAAGCGGCGTAAAAGGGCAACTAAAACTATCTTGAGCCTGGGGTAAAGCAGTTTTCCCACCTCAGAAAAAGAACCAATCTATCCTTCGCTCTTCTGGCTACCATCACTAAGGGAGATGGCAAGAAAGACCGGATCAAGAACATTTGCTTTATTAGTAAAGATTCTGATACTGATATCGAGGTTACGTGTTTGACTTTTCTTATCAGCAAATTAGTGAAAATGTGCCTTTTTGTTAGAGAAGATAAGGATTGATTTGATTTGCAAAGATTAGGATAAGATTGTTTGTAATTACTTGTGATTGATTTTGTAATTAGTTGTGATTAGGATCAAATCCCCCAAATTAAGCAACTTACCGTAGATGGAGAGGACTATTACACTATTTATGTATGTACTGTACCAAAGTTGAAATCAATGAAGAAAAGAGTTTCTCATTCACAAATCTATGTTTTCTATCATGGTATCAGAGCCTATTCCGATCTTTGATCTATTCTTTTGATCAGACCAAACCAAGATCACGAAAAAAACCAAACTGAAACAGAGAAGGAACAAAAGCAAGTTTGTTTTGTTTCTTGGTGGACTCAGAAATATTTCATCACAGTCCACTCTACCTTTCCCAACCGATTTCGTAAAGACCAGGCACCTGTTTCCATCAGTATGACTGACGAAAGTTCGACACCAAAGCCAAGCCAGAGCCTTCCAGACGAGCTCACTGCTCAACTGGCAAATCTTCTGAAGCAGAGCCTTGGAGCACAAACAAACACCGAAAACTTGTCCATAGGAGTTAAGTTGAATGGAAACAACTACTCAATATGGACAACACTAATCAGAAAGACCATTGACGGCCGTGGAAGGAGTGGTCACCTGACTGGAGTACCTCCTCCCCCACCATCAAATGATCCCTGTTTTAGTGGTTGGGAACAAAATGATGAATGTGTATTCACGTGGCTCATCCAAAACATTGAGCCCCATCTAGTGACTAATGTATTGCAGTACCCTACTACAAAAGCTCTCTGGGACGGTCTCCTGATCACCTATGGATCAGGGACTGATTCCCTTCAAGTGTTTGACCTTCATAAATGTGCTAACTCTCCCTGACAGGGATCACACACGCTGGAGGAAGTGTGGAACAAATTGCAGTCAACATGGATGATAATTGACGTCAAAGAACAAAACCCGATGAAGGATCTGAAGGATATACAGATCTTTCAATAGAAAATACAAGAACAAAGGATGTTTCAATTCTTGACATCCATAGATTACCGATTTGAAGATGCTAAATGAGAGCTTCTCAAGAGAGAACCACTTCCATCTGTGGAAGTGGCTTATGGACTGATCAGAAGGGAGGAGGCAAGAATGCAGATTTTAAGAGCAGACCCCTCAGTGGAGACATCATTGGGGTTAGGCCTGGCCACACGAAATGGAGGCAGTAAGGGACATGGGACACAGATGCAGCGACAGCAGCTCGCATAACCATCCTCATTGTGCGCTGGAGAGGACAAAAGCAATCTGAAATGCACCCACTGTGGGAAGAGAAAACACATAAAGGGTTCCTGCTTCCTTCTAGTGGGATTTCCAGACTGGCGGGGCAATCGAAGGGACGACAGTACAACCACTGGCAAAGGTGCCATCGCTGTGGGCAGCAACAAAGCCACCAGCAACAGCGAATTAGGAGGAGGAGCAGATAGCATGCCAGGGCCGAAGGAAGAAAAAGGGGGAGACGAAGGATCCAGAAGGTTGGAGACGCGGGAAAGAGCGGCGGCAGATATTAGGGTTGGGAGAAATCCTAACCCCAATTCTTTAAATAGTGTAGGAGGGGGAAATTGTGCACTAACCCCCCTCATTTTTTTGAAAATTCATCTGGAGTCCCCCATGTTCCTGAAAAATTATTCACGGCCCCTGAAGACTTAAAAGGCCAAAATCTGCCCCTTCAGCTTAGCCCCTTACCTAAAACAGCCCCTACTGTCTCTCTACTGCTAACAATGGTCCCCAGTTTTCCTAAAACTGCGCCCTCAGTCCCTCATTTTTCCCAAACACCCACATCAGCCCTAAATGTGTTAACAACTAATTCTCCATCTACAGCCTGGATCTTTGATTGTGGGGCTACGGATACGATGACTAATGACCCGAATGATTTCACATCTATCTCTAATCCATCCAAAACTCATATAGAGACTGCCAGTGGTAAACTAATACCTGTTTAGGGAGGGGCACTGTTCAAATTTCTCCGCATATGAGCTTATCAAATTGTTTATATGTGCCTACATTATCCTCAAAATTATTATCCCTGAGCCATTTGACTAAAGAACTTAACTATGCTGCCCTCATATATCCGCATTTCTGTCTCTTGCAGGATATATATACAAAGGAGATTATTGGGCATGGCACTGAACGCAGCGGTCTATACTACGTTGATGAAGTTGCTCAACAGGGCCGGTCCAAGCTTGCTCGCCGGATAGTTGACCAAAAGTTATGGCTGTGGCACCGCCGACCCCTCGATAAGTTATTTAAAGTTTGTGTTTCCCAGTTGTTTCCTAATAAACATGTATCTTTTCAGTGTGAGTCATGTATCCAGGCTAAACCTCATCGAGTTACATATCATCCAAATAATACTCGGGTTGACACATTGTTTTCTTTAGTTCATTCTGATGTGTGGGGTCCGGCACATGTTTCTAATCATCATCAATTTCAGTATTTTGTGTTATTTATTGATGACTACTCCCGCATGACTTGGGTATATTTTCTGCGCCACAAATCTGAGGTACCTGAAAAATTCATACATTTCTTCTATCTTGTTGAAACTCAATATAATGCAACTATCAAAACCCTTCGATCTGACAATGGCACAGGATATCTTCCCCTTGCACCATTTTTTCAGCAGCATGGAATAGTTCACCAAACTACCTGTTCACATACCCCTCAGAAAAACGGTATAGCTGAACGTAAGAATCGTATAATTCTCGAGATGACTCGAGAAATGTTATTGGACTCCCATGCTCCTAAATATTTGTGGCATGATATGGTTGGAACCGCTGTCTACCTCCTAAATCGTCTCCCCACTAAAGCTTTAGATCACCAAACACCGCTTCAAGTTCTATCCGCCCAAGCGTCTATTCCACCGGTTCTTACTCTTTCTCCTCGAATTTTTGGTTGTTCTGTTTATGTGCATATACCCAAAGCCGAATGGTCCAAATTAGACCCGTGTGCTGGAAAATTTGTGTTTGTTGGGTATGCCAGTCATCAAAAAGGGTACTGGTGTTATAATCCTTCTACTCGAAAGCTTTATGTGACCATGGATTGTACCTTCCTAGAGTCTGACTATTACTTTGCACCTCGAGTCAGGTCTCAGGGGAAGAATAAGGGTGAGTCATCCTCCTTCGAGTGGTTACACAGTTTTAATTGTCGAGAAGTTGTCCAACATGAGCAGGCGGGTGACACCACCGAGCTGACTCCAACCAACAAAGTAGAAACCGAAGCGACATTGCTTGTTCCCGAGACATCTACTTTGGAGTATGTTCTCCAAGAGGTAAGTGCTTCTTCTCCTGACAATACTTCTTCTGACCTATCTGATAATCAAAATAGCGATGTCTCTAGTTAAAGACAGGAACGAGTACTTCAACCACGGAGGAACAGGGGATTCCGCCAGAGCGCTATTCTCCAGAACAGAATCAGAGGTCTACCAGATATCCTGTTAATCAGGGTCAAGTCTTGTTAACCTATTCAGAACCTATTCCCTGGACGGTACAAGAGGCCAGAAAGAGCAGAGAATGGCAGACAACTATGGAAGTTGAGATGGAAGCATTACTGAAAAATGAAACGTGGGATAGGTGCGCACTTCCAGTTCGGAAAAATCCAGTAGGATACAAATGGGTGTTCATGATCAAGTATAAAGCTGATGGATCGATCGAGAGATATAAAGCCAGACTGGTAGCTAAAGGATATACGCAGACATATGGTATCGACTATGCAGAAACTTTCTCACCTGTTGCAAAAATTGATACAATCCGGGTAATGTTTTCTTTAGCTGCAAACAAAGGTTGGCCTTTATATCAATTTGATGTGAAAAATGCGTTTCTTCATGGTGAGTTAAAAGTAGAAGTATATATGGAAGCTCCTCCAGGTTTCTCAAGTGACTTTAAAGAAGGAAAGGTGTGCAGACTAAAGAAAGCCCTGTATGGTCTCAAACAAAGCCCACGTGCATGGTTCGGGAGGTTTATGGTGGCTATGAAAAAAACGGTTTTCAACAGAGTAATGCTGATCATACACTCCTCTTCAGAAAACGGGAAGGAAAGGTAACATGTCTTATCAATTATGTTGATGATATGATTATTACTGGAGATGACACAAAGGAGATAACACAGCTACGAGAAAGGTTGTTTGTAGAGTTCGAGATGAAAGATTTAGGGAGTCTGAAGTATTTCTTGGGAATAGAAGTTGCTCGGTCAAACCAAGGTATTCTGATCTCGCAGCAAAAATATATTCTTGACATGTTAACGAAAACAGGGATGCTCGAGTGTAAGCCTAATTGACTCCAATGGCGGTAAACCAGAAATTACATATTGATAAGGGTGCTTCTCCGGTGAACCAAGAACATTACCAGCGTCTGGTCGGATGGTTGATTTATCTGTCTCATACGCGACCAGATATAGCATATGCAGTGGGGGTTATCAGTCACTTCATGCATCATCCACAAGAAGAGCATATGGTGGTAGTGAAAAGGATTATGAGGTCTCTAAAAGAAACAACAGGACATGGGATCCTATTTAAGAATCACGGACACATGAGGATGGAGGTGTTCACTGATGCAGACTGGACGGGAGATCCAAATGATCGACGGTCTACATATGGGTACTTCGCGTTTGTTGAAGGTAATCTGGTTACTTGGAGAAGTAAAAAAATAGAAGGTTGTGGCGTTGTCCAGTGCGGAAGCTGAGTTCCAAGGAATCGCTAAAGGAGTCGTGGAGATCTTGTGGCTAAAGAAGTTAATGAATGAGTTAGGGCTACCATTGAGTCGACCAGTTAGGTTGTTATGTGACAATAAGGCAGCAATCAGCATATCTGAGAACCCGGTCTAACATGATTGAACTAAACATATTGAGGTGGATACACATTTCATAAAAGAGAAACTCGAAGAAGGGGTCATTGAGTTGCCGTTTGTAAGGATTGAGGATCAGCTCGCCGACATACTCACTAAAGCTGTTACTGGAAGAGTTTTCCATGAAGTACTGTGCAAGTTGGGGATTGAAGGCTCTAATGCCCAACTTGAGGGGGAGTGTTAGAGAAGATAATGATTGATTTGATTTGATTTGTAAAGATTAGGATAAGATTGTTTGTTTATTACTTGTGATTGATTTTGTAATTAGTTGTGAATAGGATCAAATCCACCCAAATCAAGCAACTTACCATATATGAGGAGGACTGTTACCCTATTTACATACGTACTGTACCAAAGTTGAAATCAATGAAGAAAAGAGTTTCTCATTCACAAAACTATGTTTTCTATCACTTTTCAAAAAAAAAATCCTCGTATGCGTAAGACCAAACGGTAATAACTCGTATGGCCACGCCAGAAGGGGGAGGGGGGTTTCAGGAGTATGGAGTCATAGTGCAGTGAGACCTCTCACTCTGAAAAGTTTACCCAACATTGCTTTGTCTGGGTCAGTAATAGCTATGCCATTGTATCCATTCTAATTGGGTTAGAGGGTCGCTGGCTCAGTTTGCAGTAATCATCTTGCGTGGGTTCCTGGCAATGCTTTGCCAACCTAAAAAACTGCTGATGTTCTGATTTGCGTCATTCACAAAGTTTTTTAGAACGGGGATGGTGAAAACACACAAAGCTAGAAATATTAGCCTTTGTTCCAAAAAAAGACCGAACGGATCAAAACTTTATCTTTTTTTTTTATCAGTCCTTTTTCGGAGGGAACCTCTCTACGTAACATTATCCGACAGATCTCTATATCAAATTAAGGAATTTGAGTTTGATATTGTCGGTCGAAAGTTCAAGAAATAGACCTTAGATGTGGTTAGGTGGTGGTTCACAAGAACTACTTGGTCGTCAGACTTGGAAAATATTCATGAAGCTACCTGAACTAGTAGACTATAACAAATTTTTTTTTTTTACTTTATACAACACGAGAGTGGGTGACTTGAATTAAAAATGACTATTGGCTAGCTGTGGATGATGTCGATTAATAGCGGAACAAAAAGAGTATGTAATTTTATTCACATTCACAGTGTTTTTTTCCTTTTTCGACATACATATTCTATCTTCTATTTTATTGATCTTTATTATTAATGCATTTTTTCCATTATACTAAAAACATATCAGTCATTAAACTTATGATCTTCTGCTGGGTCTGACGGTGTATTAGAATCGTTGAGAATTCAGAATTGGCAGAAACATGTGGAAGGGAAAGGCGTGCATAACTATTCTAGACCATGCACTGTGACATGTCTATGTTAGGAGATTCTTTCATTCTGCATGCTGAGTTTCATAGCGTAAGCTATGATTTGTACATGTCTTAATTTTCCTTCTTCTGTATTTATTTAAGTTTTTTTTTTGCTTTTTTTTTTAAAAAAATTCTTATCAAGATGACCAAAACAACGATAAATGAAACTTGAAAAGTATATAAAAAATGATAATATTAAGCTCTTGTTTCCTCGGTAAAAAAAGAGTTAATACACATTCAAGTATATTTCGGATTGGTGATCATTTAAGTGCTCGAAGAATAAATCAGTATTCTTAGAAATTTCCTGTCAGCCATTGAAAGTTTATCTTAAACGGGTTCAAATTCACTGTCCTAACACCCTGTTTTATTTATGTATTATTTCACTATCCCTATGTAAAACAGAAGGTTTAATTATTATTATTTTTGAACGATCTCTAGATTTTATAAACGGGACAATGAAATAAAACAAGGTGTTGTGTCAGTAAATATGAAACCGAATGAGCACATGTGAAGGAAATAATTTTATATCGTTGGCGGTGGTTGTTGGAAGTTTATATTTGGAAGATATAGAAGATGATGAACAAATCAATAAAACTAAGTTGAAGTATATAGACAAGAGAAGATAACATTAAATAAGTAATTCTCAAGTTCTTTTAAAATTTCTTTGCAGATGTACAAGATAGTATGAGAAATTACAAATATATGGCAACCAAGAAAGAGAAAATAGAACAAAGAAGAATAAAATAGCCGAAGAGCAAAAAGTGTTACATTGTCCTTAAAGCAATTTTGTTTCCATCAATGAGCAAGGTAGACTCTTAACAAATGCTTCACTAGGTATGACTACTTCTTTTTGTTTGCTCTATTCAAAGAATAATGAATTTGTGCATTTGAAGTTTTTAATACTAGAGGAAGAACAAGAAAGACGAGGAAGAAATTATGCAGGTTTCTACAAGAGGCTCCAAAAGGTTTTTCAAAGTCAATCAAAACCATTTCAAAACTATGTCAAAGTATGTAAGAAGTATATCTGCAAAATTTTTTAATTCTTGTATTTATAGAATTTGATTCACAAGAAAACTATTATTGTTTTCATTTCTGCAGGTACATATAGAGGCGAGGGTCTCACTGGAAGCAAACTCTATATCTCTTGGGATAGAGATATTGTTTGTCTATCGTTCACCCTTCCCAGATCCTAACGACAACTTTTGCTGCCGTTGAGATATATTGAGTATGATTAATTGATTGATTGATTCACAAGAAAAAAATTAATTTGACACTACTCTGTAGAAGTTAACTTCAAAAGTTGCTATATGTTTGTTTAATGTTGAAATGAGATGTCCCAAGTTGCAAAAGTTGCATCATTTCATCAAAAGACATCAGACAATTCTATTGTTTGTAACCGACCGAATGTTCAGTCACTTTGACCAAACGCTGGATTCAGAATTTTTGAAGGTTACCACTGAGCACATTTCACCAAACCCAGGTCCTATCGTCCAGTAAATGACTTCATTGAACATTCGATCATAAGACAAAAACTTCAGAAATAGATCGAACTCAGAGACTTAACTCAGAATTGATCATTAAACATTCAGTGTGACTCACAGAACGTCTGGTCTCTGACATCACACCTGAAATCCAGAGTATGCTGTCAGACCAAACCCAGAATTCTGAGTATGGTCACAACTGATCCAATCCAAGCCTCATTATTTTCTTCAATCAATCTTCTTAGATGTTTTTATGTAAATTTTGAGCATTTTCTACAGCATTTTATTATTTTTCCAGCAGCTCCCCCACATGATCTATATTTATATAAGAACATTCATGAACAATTATAAACTAGCATCTCTGATATTTTAAACAAAAATAATGACACATAATGGATACGACGAATTGCGTCTTGAATCACCACTTAGTACAAATAGAAGCATATAAAAAGAAATAAGATGACATAGACGTCTTGAATCATATTTTATTACTGTTTATACGGACATCCAAAAGATATATCATTGTCTACTCCATATAAGTTTGCACTTTGGCGTGAATTCGACCATGTACTTAGTCTCGGGCCTTTCACAAACGCTTTACTCAGTTATTTCAAGCTCTCATATAAAGTGGGATCACCTCCACACTTATATAGATGAAATTCATCAAGTGTGTACTATTCACACCATCATAAACATGGATATGAATTTTATTAAGAGATTCTTAAATCCCACCCTCATAAATTTACAGCATGCACTATCTTACATCGACACCATAAGGAGGAACAAGTTTGATAGTGTTGATTAGAACTCTTCGATGATTTGTTTTTACCACATTGAACCTCATTTGTAGGTACTCTAGTAATAGTAGGTTGGGTTGCCATTATAGAGAATTCACATTAAATAGAATAATCTCATCCCTTCAATTTCACAAGAACTAACTTACATTTAGTTCTTATCAGGATACACTCTCATGCACTTTAAATTGTCTATTATTAACCACAAATAAATTTTATCTGGCCACTCTTATAATCAAAGATCCATTAGATAATAACCTTTTGACCTTTCAATCATACCATATTCTCAACAAAATCATATTTCATCACTAATCGAAATTTAGTTTAGTGTTCATCTTTAGACAAATAACTTTCATTATTTGTTATTATGTTTAAGAATATAAGCACTAAAATTATGCATCAATTTGCATGCTACACTAAGTGCAAGTCTTACAACTTATAAAACATTTTTTCGACATGATGAAATACACATATACACACTCCAAAACAAGCATTGTTGACTTACGCATTTCTACTATCTTATAGAGATGTTTAAGTATGTATTACAACATATATAAGTGTACACTCTTTCTTGACCTACACTTGTACTTTATTCATAAAATTTAAACAAGAAATATTCTAGATATCAAAATATTCTATATATCCTCTTTTCTTACATTCTTATTCATGCTCATAATTCAAAATCATATCCAAATAGGCCAGATTAACTATCCCAAAACATATTTCGCATTCTGGAAAAAAAATACTTTATGAATAACAACTTGAGTAATAAGTTCGACTCATAATACCTATATTAAGTTAGACTAAATGCTAGAATCAAACCTAGAAATCTATCTTAAATGATTTCAAGTTTTTCATAAAACTCATTAGCATTTTAACAAATCATCAAATGCATAAGACAAGTAAACCTCATGTACATATATGTACCATCATAAAATCACAAAAATAACTAATCTTATTTATTTAATTTTTAGTAGGAATCTTTATCTTCAAAAAGATGAAAGCGAACTATCAAATTTCTAAATCTTAGATTTTTTTATTTACTACAGAATGATTTTAATATTATATACAACCAACATGCTTGACATTTAAACTTCTAAGCAACTTTCTCTTAAACAAGAAATCCAAATTCAGATGATAAACCATCTGCAAACCTCATAAAATGGTTTAAACATAAAACTCCTATTAAGATGTCAAGGCAAACCACGTTATATATTTAAATACATTTAAATATATGCATAAATTTTCTTGAAAAAAATCAACAGAATATATGTTACATGCTTTTAATCATTCAATGGTGTTAATGAACATCTTCTTTATTCTCGTAATAATATTAGCATTTTCATGATCTTGTCTTCATAGCCCAACACAAATGAATCAATCACATATAAAACAAGATGCAGACCTATTAAGAGTCAAAAGATCACATATGTAATACAAGAACAAACAATATTAGTCTTATTTGATAGCAACTCAGAAAACAACTCCTACATATAGTAAGGATATCAAATACATTGCCAACTCCAGTCTTATAGACAATGTTATCAAATTTCCAACTACTTGGATTTTTTGTGCATTCTCAAAGAAAATTTGTTTATCAATTTTTATCTCTTGAATTTTAAAAAATAAATATCTCTTGGTTGCAATGTACTTCGTAGGCATAACGTTTACTATTCATTCCATTGCACTACCAATAAGGTTTTATCATAGGAGATGACGACCGTAGTGATCTCATTGTCTTTCACCATGCTGACATTCTCATTAATTTGTCCTCTTCATTCATTGCCAAGAATTGTTAAATCCACGTTTATCCTACATCTAGCACTTTTTAGACATCCACCAAACCCATTAGTTCTTTTAAGAACCAGCTCGTTGTAAACTCGTATTCCATATTTCAAGAAGAAATAGGTGTGACACCACGTTGACATTTTCGCAAAAATGGCCTTTTATTACACAAACATATGGGCAATTGATACTTCTATAACATCATATTGTTCATGTACCGCAGAGGAACAAACTTCCATACGGTTGGCAAGGACCAAGATGCAAACAACTTATCAGTCATGTTTGCTCTCTTTTTTATTTTCTTTTTCTTCTTCTTGATTATCATATTCATCCACAACGAGAACTTTTTTCCTCCATCAATTCCTTCAAGAGTTTCTTCGTTTCGAGTAATATTATCCTCCACAAAATATTGCGTTAGGATTGTTTGATGTTTATGCTTGGAAGATAAGGAATATATAAACCATTGAAGAAATTAATAAAACTAAGTTGAAATCCATAGAAAATGAAAGAGAATATCAAACAAATAATTCTTGAGTTTCTTTAAATTTCCTATGTTGATGCACAAGATAGTAGGAGAAATTACAAAGATATAACAACCAATAAAAAGGAAATGGAACGAAGAAAAAGAGAATCTCCAAGGAGCAACGAGTGTTACATTATCCTTAAAACAATTTTGCTTTCACTAATGAGCAAATTAGACTACTAGCAAATGCTTCTGAGGATACAACCACATCTTTTTTTCGTTTGCTATACGAGAAAAAGATTGAACTTGTGTATTTGAAGCGTTCAATACTAGAAGAAGTATAAGAAAGACGAGGAAGAAATTTTACATGTTTTAACTAGAGTCTCCAAAATGTTTTTCAAAGTAAATCAAAAGCATTTTAAAACAACGTTAAAGAATATAAGAGTATATAAAAACCTTTTGATACTTGTATATGTAGACTTCTATTCACAAGAGAAAAATTAATTTGACACTTTTCTGTATAATTTAACTTTTTAATTTTAGTTTATAATCGTCCAAGGTTGAAAGACGATGTTCCAAGTTGCAAGCAATCAATCAAACGTTCGATCACTTTGACCAAACACAGGATTCAAAATTTTTAAACGTTGCAACTGAACACATCTCAACGAACTCAGCAACAAATGTTCAGCAAACGGCTTCACCAAATAGTAGGTACTGCATTTGGTCAAAAGACAAAAACTTCAGAATTAAACATAATTAAGAGGCCAAACTCAATTCTCCATCGAACATTCAGTCTCACTCATCGAACGTGTTATGCCCCGCACCCTCTGTAGGGAAATTAAAAGATAAAGAAGGATTTTCCGGGAATTTATGTTGGTCAACCCTACTAATTACGAATTAAATAATAGGTTTGATGAGAATTAAATGAAGGGTTAAATAGCAGGAATTAATTGTATTTAATTTTACAATTAAATAATTAGGATTTATCCTTTAAGATAAATAAGAAATAAAATGTAATTTAGAAACACCAAACCTTACCCTGGCCATATATAAACTGACAAAGCGTCAGTTTTCTCATTTTTCAGAAAACATCGACGCTTTGCCTTTTTGCCCTAGCCGTTTCTCCCAGCGTAAGGAAGATAGCCTTCAGGAATCGATCCAACCTGCATCCGTTCTTCAATCCGTCTTCGAGTAATCAAAGGCAAGTAATCTGTTTATAAGTTCTTACGATTTGCGAAAGAAAACGGCCTATTTTAATTATCAAATTGGATCACCATGCAGTAGATTTGTTCTTGATTATTTGTATACGATCTATGTGATTTGTTCTCGTGATTTGGCCAATGTATATGGAAAAGCTTATGTTGATGTTGTTGATTATGTGAAATCATGCAAATCCTTACCCCTTGGATCCCCTCTTGACGTGATTGTGTGCTTGCGTGGGTTGAGGGAGAAAGGTAGGATCTTTGGCTGAGTGTGGGTGATGGACGCGCGGATTAGGATTGAATCACGATTGGTATGTTGGTAGCGTTGATTCTGTAGTTAAGTCTGTGATTGTAGTAAGGGCTAGGTGTGGATGGATTGGGAAAAATCATTGATTCATGGTTCTGCAGAAATTGCAGCGGAAAGTTTGGGAAAAACGCAGGCTTCGATCGATCTAAGTCAGAGATCGGTGTCCTCAGAAGGACATCGATCGATCGATGTACAGGCGGCTGAGAGATCGATGTCCCCAGTTGGACATCGATCGATCGATGTAGTAGTGGCTGAGAGATCGATGTCCCCAGTTGGACATCGATCGATCGATGTGGGTTGAGCCTGAGAGATCGATGTCCTCAGAAGGACATCGATCGATCGAAGTGAGAGATCGATGTCCCCAGTTGGACATCGATCGATCGATGTATAGGGGACGATGTCCTGAAATTTTGTGGAAAATAGAGGAAGAAAAGGGGACGTTCGGGGAGTCTTTGGGTGACCTTAGTGACTTCTTAAGACCTGATTAAAGTTAGTCTAAGTCTTGGGAACATGCCCTAGGATGGTGAGTCAATCTCGGTGTTTTCAACGGATTCTCGAATCGAGTTTCAAGGTGAATGACTTAGATGGGCTAGGAGATGAATGTACGAGGTGTTTGGAGTTCAATGAGGAATGGTTAGGGATATTGGCCTTGGGTTGTGAACCTTAGAGTCGAGACTAAGGGTTGACGTGATGGTGGAAGCCTAAGTTATGATGTGTACGTTATTGGAAACTTGTGTATGCTTGTACGTGCGCATGTGTACATGAACTACTTATGTGAATTGCATACGAGCATGTGGAATGAGAATGGAATGAGGAGTCCTGCATCATGGCACGTGCATTTTCATATTGATTTGAAAAGAAAGGTGCTTCGGCACAGATTTGCGAAGGTGACCTGCAATGTAAACCGGGATGGAAATTTAAGCCGGGGCGCATTGCAGGGCACAAAAGACTGTAACGTAAACCGGGATGGAAATATAAGCCGGGGCGCGTTACAGAGTATAAAGTTGTCTGTAATGCTACTCGGGATGGAAATATAAGCCGGGGCGCGTTACAGGGTATAAAGTTATGTGAAGTGACCGGACATTGTGACATGCATTGCACTGTTTTGAAAGAGAAAGCGTTCATGCATACGTGAATGTGTAGTGTAGTGCATCTTTTGGCATGCATCATGAGAGTCAATGTGGTATGAACGTGAGTGGTACTTGATTGCCTATGAAGTGTTAATTGTGAACAAATTGATGTACTTGTTTACTGCGTTATTCACTTACATATTTGGAAACTTTACAAGACATGTGCCCCTCAATTCCCTCAAGTTAACTATTACTCATGTCTTGCCATGCGTTGATCCCGTATGTCTTATAAGTGGGTTACTTGCTAGCGTTTTTTTCGCTAAGGGTACTGCCTTTGATCTTGCAGATGAGCCTAGCTATGACATGATTTTCATTGAAGACGACGGCGAGTGGGCAGAATGGGATGTTTAGACCTGAGGGAGAGGATTGATTTGACAGTTTCCGTTATTTCTGTTCTTTAATTCATTTGAGGTTTTAGATGGCTGCGACCATATACAGTTCTTTTAGTATTTACATTGTCTTTGACGTACAGCATGGATGGTTTTAATTTACGAGACATGTTTCCGCACTTATTTCTCTTACGTCATTGATGATGTGTATTCGAGAGATGAGACGTCTTGTAGTCTTCTCAGTAAGCTACGACGGGTGAACCGGTTTGGATTCCGTTGTCCGGGTCGGGGCGCTACAGGTGGTATCAGAGACTAGGCTTCAGATCTACCTCGGAAACCTAGGTTATGACATGTAGAGTCTTAAGTTATGATCTTCACCCTAAGTTGATCTATTAGTCTAAGTATGCAATCTTAGATTTAAGCTTGATCTGGGATGGGTGTGTGTACGAGCGCGATTAGTGAAATCAAATAGATGTAATCGTTTTAACCTATGAACTACGCCTTGTACCCCCTTGTGGATTTCAAGTTTTATTTTGGAACTGCTCGACACTAATGAGCGTGATCTTGCAGAAAATGCCTCCTCGCAGAGATAACCAAGGTAACGGTGGCAATAGGAGCAATGACCCTCCTCCACCACCACCAGTTCTAGTCCCACAAGCGCTGATTGATGCTATCACAGTGATAGCGCAAGGGGTTGCTCAGCAGCAGCAACAACCGCAGCAACCTCCTCCCCCGCCGCCACAGCACGGCATAAAGTACTATATTGGGGAAATGCGAAAGATGCATGCCCCAAACTTTGAAGGGACAACTGACCCAGAGGTGGCTGGGTTTTGGCTGGACGAAGTAGAGAAATGCTTCAGGCTAGTGCAAGTGCCTGAAGAACACAAGGTGGATGTGGCCACGCCTTTCCTAACTGGCAGAGCGAATGCATGGTGGAACGGCATTTCGCCCAAGATGACTTCTCCCATCCAGTGGAGTCAATTTGTGAAGGCCTACAAGGACTATTATGTGCCAGAGACTGCCATTTTGGAGAAAATGAGACAGTTTGACAAGTTCGAACAGGGAAGGATGTCTGTCTCTGATTACGCAGATCGGTTCCATGCCTTGGGTAAGTTCACACCCTTGGTACTGGAAAACAACCGAATGAAGATGCTAAAATTTGAGGAAGGACTGAACCCCCGCATTCGGACTGCAATAGCGGGGTCGAGCTTGAAAACGTCTGAGGAAATGTTAGGCGCATGTTACCGGGTGGAGAGTGACATGCGTAGGTCGCAACAAAGAGAGGCTCGTGAAGAATCGAGCAAGAGACCAAGGGTGGAGCAAAGCGGAAGTAGACCCGGACGTTGGGTCAAGATTCCTAGGAAGGGACAAACGGGGCCAGTTCAAAGGGCACCGCAGCTAAATCAACCTGATCGCCAAGCACCTGCAGAATGCCCGCACTGCCATAAAAGACACATGGGCGAATGTTGGAAAATATCAGGTGCGTGCTTCAGATGTGGAAAGCCAGGCCATAGGATCAAGGACTGCCCAGAATGGAATCCTAAACCGCAAGCCGGAGCAGGGCCAGCTCAACAGCAGAGAGGTAGGCCCAATGCGAGAGTCCACGCGATGACGGACGCTGAAGTCCAAGAGGATGCGAACGTGGTGACAGGTACGACCTAAGTTAAATAATTGTGGTTTAAGTTGGATTTTAGTTTTCTAAGTTGATAACTGAATATGTGCTTTATGTGAAACTTTTATGTGCTACTCCCTTGGGAATAGGTGTGATCTTAGTTAACAAAGTACCTGTCAACGTGTTATTTGATAGTGGAGCTAGCCACTCCTTCATTTCTAAGCGATTTGCCAAAGGGCTCGACTGTTTACCCGAATGGCTTGAGAACCCATTTAGAGTACAAGCAGCCGGCGAGCAAGTGCTGGTATCCCACCACCAGTACAAAGATTGTGAGATGGAGTTGGATGGGAAGTTATTCTCGATGACCTTAGTCCCAATTCCTCTGAAGGACTTCGATGTAATATTGGGCATGGATTGGCTGACCAAGAATCATGCCAATATCGATTGTAAGCTCAAGCAAGTGACCCTCAAGGACCCTGAGATGAATAACATCACGATACAAGGGAATGTCAAAATGACTAAAGCTCCAAAGAAGGTATACTTGACAGCAATTAAGGCCTTTAAAGCTTTACAGAAGGGAGCTGAGGGGTTTATAGTATATGCTCTAGATGCGAAGCAGGAGGTTCCCTCTATGGAGCAAATTCCGGTGATCAACGAGTTTAAGGATGTATTTCCAGATGACCTACCGGGAGTACCACCATCAAGGGAAGTGGAGTTTGAAATCAACCTGATTCCTGGAGCAGAGCCTATATCTAAGGCACCTTACAGAATGGCTCCAGCTGAACTTAAGGAACTAAAGGGGCAACTTCAGGAACTGTTGGACAAGAAGTTGATCCGCCCCAGTGTATCACCCTGGGGAGCTCCTGTATTATTTGTGAAGAAGAAAGATGGCAGTATGCGGTTGTGTATTGATTACCGCGAACTGAATAAGATCACCATCAAGAACAAATACCCTCTGCCAAGGATCGAAGATTTATTTGATCAGCTGAAGGGAGCTAGATGGTTTTCCAAGATTGACCTCCGTCAAGGATACCATCAGTTGCTTGTGAAAGCCGGAGACGTACCTAAAACGGCTTTCCGGACTCGATACGGGCATTATGAATTCTTAGTGATGCCTTTTGGACTAACTAATGCCCCAGCAGCTTTCATGGACTTGATGAACACTGTGTTCCGAGAACAGTTAGACCAATTTGTAGTAGTGTTCATCGATGACATCTTGGTCTATTCCCCCGATGAACAAGCTCATGCTGAACATCTAAGAGTGGTGTTGCAAATTCTGAGGCAACAAAGGCTCTATGCCAAATTCAGCAAGTGTGAATTTTGGCTGAGAAGTGTAGCCTTCCTTGGTCACGTGATTTCTGAAGATGGGATCTCTGTGGATCCTAAGAAGATAGAAGCCATCACTGAATGACCAAGACCCACAAATGTGACCGAAGTCAGAAGCTTCCTAGGCTTGGCAGGCTACTATAGAAAGTTTGTTGAGGGATTCTCAACGATAGCAGTACCATTGAGTCGACTCACGCAGAAAAAGACTAAATTCGAGTGGACTGCTGAATGCGAGCAAAGCTTTACCGAGCTCAAAAAGAGATTGACCACAGCCCCGGTGTTGGCACAACCCTCCGGCACCGACGGTTTTGTGATCTATAGTGACGCGTCCAAGAAAGGACTAGGTATGTACACCATTACAATTAATGCATTGTATATACTTATGCAAGTCCTAAACTAACCCTCTGTTTATAGGTTGTGTCTTGATGCAAAACGAACGAGTCATATCGTACGCGTCAAGACAACTGAAACCATATGAGCAGAACTATCCGACTCATGACTTGGAGCTCGCAGCTGTGGTATTTGCCCTTAAGATCTGGAGACACTATCTATATGGAGAGAAGTGTGCAGTATTCACCGATCACAAGAGCCTGAAGTATCTATTCTCGCAGAAGGAGCTGAATATGAGACAAAGAAGATGGTTAGAGTTACTCAAGGACTATGACTTGACCATCAACTACCATCCGGGCAAAGCCAACAGAGTGGCGGACGCATTGAGCAGAAAGTCTAGCCACGCAAGACAGTCTCCATTGGAAAGAGAGATCAAAGAGTTTGACCTTGAATTGGTAGATTCGGTGACGAATGTCCTTACAGCCTTGTCTATCAGCCCAGACTTGGTAGACAGAATTAAAGAAGTACAGTATGAGGATCCGGCACTGAGAGAAATCTGAGACAAACTAGCTGCGGAACCAGTAAAGAACTTCCAGTTGCGAGAAGATGGAAGTCTATGGTTTCAAAACCGGTTATGCGTTCCAAGTAAGGACGAACTCAGGACGGAATTGCTCCAAGAAGCGCATAACTCAAAGATGTCTATTCATCCCGGGAGCACAAAGATGTACAAAGATCTTAAAAGAAACTATTGGTGGATGGGGATGAAAAGATCAATTGCGACACATGTCGAAAGGTGTTTGGTATGCCAACAGGTCAAGGCTGAACATCAACGACCTGGTGGCTTAATGATGCCACTAGAGATTCCAGAATGAAAATAGGAGCACGTGACGATGGACTTCGTAATGGGACTACCTAAGACCCGCAATGGAAACGAAATGATTTGGGTAATTGTAGACAGATTGACGAAAACGACTCATTTTATAGCCATGCCTCATGGTACCTCGTATGAAAGGTTATCCAATATCTATGTGGATAACATTGTAAGCCTACATGGGGTCCCAGTCAGCATCGTATCGGACCGTGACCCCAAGTTCACCTATAAGTTCTGGAGAGCATTCCAGAAAGCTATGGGTACAGAGTTGAGAATGAGCACAGCATACCACCCGCAAACGGATGGACAATTCGACAGGACCATCCAAACATTGGAAGACATGCTGAGAGCATGCGCCTTGGACTTCAAAGGGAACTGGGATAGCATGTTGAAGTTAATGGAGTAACCATACGGAGCGCGAAGCCACGTGGGAGCTTGAAGAGCAAATGAAAGGATTATATCCACACCTCTTCCAATAAGGTACGCTAGTTTCGAGGACGAAACTTCTTATAAGGGGGGAGGGATGTTATGCCCCGCACCCTCCGTAGGGAAATTAAAAGATAAAGAAGGATTTTCCGGGAATTTATGTTGGTCAACCCTACTAATTACGAATTAAATAATAGGTTTGATGAGAATTAAATGAAGGGTTAAATAGCAGGAATTAATTGTATTTAATTTTACAATTAAATAATTAGGATTTATCCTTTAAGATAAATAAGAAATAAAATGTAATTTAGAAACACCAAACCTTACCCTGGCCATATATAAACTGACAAAGCGTCAGTTTTCTCATTTTTCAGAAAACATCGACGCTTTGCCTTTTTGCCCTAGCCGTTTCTCCCAGCGTAAGGAAGATAGCCTTCAGGAATCGATCCAACCTGCATCCGTTCTTCAATCCGTCTTCGAGTAATCAAAGGCAAGTAATCTGTTTATAAGTTCTTACGATTTGCGAAAGAAAACGGCCTATTTTAATTATCAAATTGGATCACCATGCAGTAGATTTGTTCTTGATTATTTGTATACGATCTATGTGATTTGTTCTCGTGATTTGGCCAATGTATATGGAAAAGCTTATGTTGATGTTGTTGATTATGTGAAATCATGCAAATCCTTACCCCTTGGATCCCCTCTTGACGTGATTGTGTGCTTGCGTGGGTTGAGGGAGAAAGGTAGGATCTTTGGCTGAGTGTGGGTGATGGACGCGCGGATTAGGATTGAATCACGATTGGTATGTTGGTAGCGTTGATTCTGTAGTTAAGTCTGTGATTGTAGTAAGGGCTAGGTGTGGATGGATTGGGAAAAATCATTGATTCATGGTTCTGCAGAAATTGCAGCGGAAAGTTTGGGAAAAACGCAGGCTTCGATCGATCTAAGTCAGAGATCGGTGTCCTCAGAAGGACATCGATCGATCGATGTACAGGCGGCTGAGAGATCGATGTCCCCAGTTGGACATCGATCGATCGATGTAGTAGTGGCTGAGAGATCGATGTCCCCAGTTGGACATCGATCGATCGATGTGGGTTGAGCCTGAGAGATCGATGTCCTCAGAAGGACATCGATCGATCGAAGTGAGAGATCGATGTCCCCAGTTGGACATCGATCGATCGATGTATAGGGGACGATGTCCTGAAATTTTGTGGAAAATAGAGGAAGAAAAGGGGACGTTCGGGGAGTCTTTGGGTGACCTTAGTGACTTCTTAAGACCTGATTAAAGTTAGTCTAAGTCTTGGGAACATGCCCTAGGATGGTGAGTCAATCTCGGTGTTTTCAACGGATTCTCGAATCGAGTTTCAAGGTGAATGACTTAGATGGGCTAGGAGATGAATGTACGAGGTGTTTGGAGTTCAATGAGGAATGGTTAGGGATATTGGCCTTGGGTTGTGAACCTTAGAGTCGAGACTAAGGGTTGACGTGATGGTGGAAGCCTAAGTTATGATGTGTACGTTATTGGAAACTTGTGTATGCTTGTACGTGCGCATGTGTACATGAACTACTTATGTGAATTGCATACGAGCATGTGGAATGAGAATGGAATGAGGAGTCCTGCATCATGGCACGTGCATTTGCATATTGATTTGAAAAGAAAGGTGCTTCGGCACAGATTTGCGAAGGTGACCTGCAATGTAAACCGGGATGGAAATTTAAGCCGGGGCGCATTGCAGGGCACAAAAGACTGTAACGTAAACCGGGATGGAAATATAAGCCGGGGCGCGTTACAGGGTATAAAGTTGTCTGTAATGCTACTCGGGATGGAAATATAAGCCGGGGCGCGTTACAGGGTATAAAGTTATGTGAAGTGACCGGACATTGTGACATGCATTGCACTGTTTTGAAAGAGAAAGCGTTCATGCATACGTGAATGTGTAGTGTAGTGCATCTTTTGGCATGCATCATGAGAGTCAATGTGGTATGAACGTGAGTGGTACTTGATTGCCTATGAAGTGTTAATTGTGAACAAATTGATGTACTTGTTTACTGCGTTATTCACTTACATATTTGGAAACTTTACAAGACATGTGCCCCTCAATTCCCTCAAGTTAACTATTACTCATGTCTTGCCATGCGTTGATCCCGTATGTCTTATAAGTGGGTTACTTGCTAGCGTTTTTTTCGCTAAGGGTATTGCCTTTGATCTTGCAGATGAGCCTAGCTATGACATGATTTTCATTGAAGACGACGGCGAGTGGGCAGAATGGGATGTTTAGACCTGAGGGAGAGGATTGATTTGACAGTTTCCGTTATTTCTGTTCTTTAATTCATTTGAGGTTTTAGATGGCTGCGACCATATACAGTTCTTTTAGTATTTACATTGTCTTTGACGTACAGCATGGATGGTTTTAATTTACGAGACATGTTTCCGCACTTATTTCTCTTACGTCATTGATGATGTGTATTCGAGAGATGAGACGTCTTGTAGTCTTCTCAGTAAGCTACGACGGGTGAACCGGTTCGGATTCCGTTGTCCGGGTCGGGGCGCTACAGAACGTTAGGTCTCTGATGCCAACTCAAAATTCATATTTGAAGACAGACCGAACTCAGAATTTAGAGTATGGTCACGACTAATCCAGGCTAAGTTTTACTTCATTCTCTAATCAACTTCCATAAGTTTTTGTATAAATTTAAAACATTTTTTAAAGCACTTTTATGTGTTTTTTCCCTTGTTATACTTGAAACAATGTGCATCATCATCATTACTATTATTTATTTATAAATGAGTGACTTTTTTTTATTTAAAGTAGGAAATATATTAATCTTAAACCATTTTAAAATTTGGCTTTTACACAATCCAACAACCACGATTTTTGTACTTATTTTCTGATATATTCCGTCGTGAGCAGAATAGCAAAGCATAAAGCCAATATCACTTTCCAAGAAAGAAACTATTTGAAAAAAATGAACTGGCCGGGCTTCGTTGGCTGAATAAAAGAACAATATCCATAGCAACCCCATTGACTATAACTAGCTATTTAAAATGCATGGAAAGTTATACTTGCATTTCTCTCATAAATGATTGTACAGGATTTGCTAAAGATTTGTTTCATTGAACAATAATAACATGGATTAAAAAGAATCCTTGCATTTTCCAAAAAGAAAAAATTGTTGAAGGGAGAATTACTCTGTACATTAAAGTAACAATGAAGTTCGAAATTTGATTGCCGCAATGATTCATCTATACAATTTTTTGGACGATGCAAATCAATATGTGTCTAAATAGATAATAATAAAGAAGTCCGTATGCTTACCATTTTTAAGTGTCTAAATTCAAACTCGTTTCAACAACAGCCGTAATTAACAGCAATTTTTGAACCCCAAACTGTGAATAGTCAAACGTTCAGAGTTTCTTGAAGTTTTTCACTCTTAACAGTTTTACGGGGCTTATGGTCTATATAACCCAAGCTAGGGAGATGTGAATGAGCAAGCCAACAGCAACCATGGCAAGCCCTTCCAATCAGCCCTTGCTCGGCGTCCCTAAAACCAGAAGCACTAACACCAAAGCCCTTTATGTATTACTCTCCATTGTCGCATTACTGGGAACAACTGCTATTGTTTCCTTCACCATTTCAACAATCAACCACTCCTCTTCCCAATCTTCTTTGAATTCCCAACTCAATGATGCAACTAACCTTCAAAACACCCTCCAGAAGTCTCTATCACAAATCCAGCATTCCATACAGTTCACTCACAGCATCAACGGCCGGATCAATGATCCAAGAAGCCAAGCAGCTCTAGCTGATTGCTTGGAATTGATGGACATGTCAATAGACAGAGTCATGAATTCCATGATTGTTCTACAAAACTTGACTTCCCAGTCCCACTCTGATGTCCACACATGGCTAAGTAGCGTGCTTACAAATCACGTTACTTGCCTTGATGGGCTAACCGGGTCAGCCCGGTTGGTCATGGAGCATATGCTCAATGACTTGATTTTAAGAGCACGCAAGTCATTAGCCATGGTGGTGAAAGTTGCCCCTGCAAAACAAGAAATTGCGGCGGAGAATTTAGTTTCGAGAGATTTTCCGTCTTGGGTTACAAGAAATGACCGGAGGCTGTTGCAAAGCTCCGGGCAGAATATTCAGGCGAATGTGGTGGTTGCAAAAGATGGCAGTGGAAAGTACACGAGTGTCCAAGCAGCTGTGACGGCAGCTCCAGACAAAGGGAAGTCTAGGTATGTTATCTACGTGAAGAAAGGGGTCTATAAGGAGAATGTGGAGATTGGGAAATCGAAAACAAATTTGATGCTTGTTGGTGATGGCATGGATGCAACTATTATTACTGGTAGCTTGAATGTGGTGGATGGATCAACCACCTTCAAATCTGCCACTGTTGGTAAGACATCTTTTACATGGTGTCTATTTCGAGATATATCGTCATTAGTTATACATTTTATTATATCTAATCTTATGTTATGTTTCATTAGTCTCACCGTCTTTATATCGTCTAAATTATTTGATTCGTATATTAATTCTTTCAAAATCACGTCTACAAAATATGTATCCGTTCAAAACAGTACTAGAATAACTGACATGCTCGAAAGTTCTCGTGTTGTTTTCTGCATGCCATATTTAGGATAGGTGATCTGCTGGAGAGCACTAGGATAGGTATTGCATATACTTTCTACATGCCAGTTGTATATAGCAATTGTTGCTTTCTAGATCATGAGTTCAGATTATTAAGCCTCCTGACACAATTTTTGGTTAGTGTAGCCGCTGTTGGAGATGGATTTATAGCTCAAGACATCGGGTTCCAAAACACAGCTGGGCCACAGAAACATCAAGCAGTGGCCCTTAGAGTTGGAGCAGATCAATCCGTCATAAACCGATGCAAGCTAGACGCATTCCAAGACACCCTTTACGCCCACACGCTTCGCCAATTCTACAGAGACTGCTATATAACCGGCACCGTAGATTTCATCTTCGGAGACGCCGCAGTCGTCATCCAGAACTCAAAATTAGCTGCCCGAAAGCCCATGGCCGGCCAGCAAAACATGTTGACCGCCCAAGGTAGGACCGACCCGAACTCAATCACGGGTACTTCGATCCAAAATTGTGAAATTATCCCAAGCTCGGACCTTCTACCAGTAAAGGGATCATTTAAAACGTATTTGGGCCGTCCATGGAAAGAGTATTCGAGAACTGTGTATATGCAATCTAATATCGGTGATCATATCGATCCGGCCGGGTGGTTTCCGTGGGACGGAGAATTCGCCTTGAAAACATTGTACTATGGTGAGTATATGAACAAAGGGCCAGGTGCTGGTACTGGGGGGAGAGTGAAGTGGCCTGGGTATCGTGTGATTACAAGTGCTGCCGAGGCTGGTAAGTTCACTGTGGGTCAGTTTATTCAAGGCGGAGTATGGCTGAAGAACACCGGTGTGGCATATAGCGAGGGATTATGAGCTTTTCGGAATTGTATTGTTGTGGGTTTCGAATAAAAGTTTGGTTCGATTTGATTCCACTTGGTTTGATTTGTATGTTTTTTTTTTCTCTATTGGTGGGTCTAATTTGACTGATGTTGGCTTTCATATGGTTCCATCGAAAGGGTGCAAGTTTTCGATTATATTTGTTTGAGACAAACGTTATTAAATATGAACAATTTCAAAATGGGCAAATATAATAATAATATCTAATTGGTTGGTATACGTAAACGTGGTGTAAGTTTATAAATATTAAGCTAGTTTGTCTGAAGAAACTTCTTCATCAATAGCTGTATTTTGAAAAGAGAACTCAACCTCCTTCTGATAGGTATTTTATGAACTTTGCACATCAAGTGAAATAGGCATACCAATTATGTGTGCAGCAATAGTGAATACCAATAGTATGTGAGTGTAGCAATAACAGTTGTGTGTGAATGTAGCAATAAGAACAAATACAATAAAGTAGTCAATACTAATAGATTATGTAAATAATCTTTGTTCATCTTTTACAATCTTGTCATTATTGATTTAGATTATACCCATTCATCTAGACAAAGTTATAGCGCGGTAAAAATTTAATAAAGCTGGGTTTTAAGTCAAAGAAAGTCTCGACATCAAGAAAATTGATACAAAGAGGTGGGGGTGAAATTCCAAGGACATTAATTGTCTTAATGTTCTCCGGTTTTGTCAAAACTTGATGGTATTGCGGCATGGAGGTGTGTGGAAGCAGCAGTTATGGATGAAGGATGCGGAAGTGACTTGAACTGTTGCAAAAAGAATCAATCAACGATTGAAGGTCTTAAGTTCCACGTCAGCATGTTGATTGGATGAGGATAGGGCGGTTACCTGGAGATCACGTGAAGTATGGTGGCAGCAACGGAGTAGAACGCGTACAGGGCTAAAGGAGGAACAAAGGAGATACAGACGGGAATGTTTAAATGGTGTAAAATGACAGTTTTGTCCTTATTGATGCAGTTGTAGTGGTAGTTAACTGAGGGGTATTTTAGTCATTTCGTCATCATCTTCTCAAATTAAAATGTAACCGCCTGGTTCAGTTGGAAGAATTATTCAGAACTCTTCCCATTTGAATGAGATGCGATTTTTTCTTCTCTCTTAATCGCAATTTGAGTTTCTGATTCATTTTAGTATTCAGCATTTCGTATCTTGATTCTTGCGTGAATCAATCGCTGTTCAACTTCTTGATTCTTGTGTGTTTGTTGCTTAAATTTTTAACATGGTATCAGAGCCATAATTGATGAATTTTGGTACATTTATGGCATCAAATAATAATCCTTCTACGTCCTCTGTTTCCCCCAGTATTACTAAGGATCCTTCGGATGATCCATACTATATTCACCCAAGTGATAATCCGTCGATGGTGCTTGTGCAACCGGTGCTTAATGGTAATAACTACCATGGCTGGAGCAGGTCTGTAAGGAGGGCACTGGAGTCTAAAAATAAGGTAGGTTTTGTGGATGACTTAATTGAGAAGCCTACGGATGGAGCAAGGAGGTATGATGCTTGGATAAAGACCAACAACATGGTGGCCTCTTGGTTGATCAATTCGCTGACGCCTAGCATTAGTCAAAGCGTGGTGTGGCTGGATTCTGCGGCAGAAATATGGAATGATTTGAAGTTCAGTTATGGCAACGCTGATTCATTTAGAGTCTCAGATTTGCAAGAAGAGTTCTATTCAATTAGGCAGGAGAGTAATAGTGTTACAGAGTATTACACCAAATTGAAGAGGGTGTGGGAGGAACTGATGATGTTGGGGTCTGTTCCTACTTGTACATGCTGTAGGTGCACTTGTAACCTTACGGCGCAAATCAACAGGTTTGTAGAGAATGACTGTGTGATTAAGTTCTTGAAAGGATTGAATGATGACTTTGAAGCAGTCAAATCACAAGTATTGCTTTCTATTCCTTTGCCAGACTTAAGAACTGCCTTTGCCATGGCAATAAAATTGGAAAGGAAGATGACCTATTCAGGAAACCAAGGACAATTTGTAAACAATCCTTCAGCTATTATGAATATTAGTAATGTCAGTAGGACAAATTCGTATGTGACTAAAACTTCTAATGATGTTTCAGTAGGATCTTCATGGTAGAGATCACGTGGAAGGGGTTTTAGGAAGGAGATGCCAAGATCCTATCAGAACAGTGGCAAGACGCCCTTCTGTACCTATTGCAAGATGCCAGGACATATAGTTGATAGCTTCTATAAAAAACATGGATACCCTCCAGGATATAAGCCTAGAATTCAAGTCAATATGGTGAGTAATGATGGAGATAGTGTACAGTTTCAAGAGGCTGGAAGCCAAGAAGAGTACGTGGAATATGGTGCTGATGAATGTGTGGATCATGAGTTGGACGAGTCTAAGATCCCTTTGTCTCAGGTGCCACCAGCACTGACTCAAAACCAATGCGTTCAGCTGATGAATATGTGGCAGGAACGTCAAGAATTAAGCAGAAAAGGTGTTGTTGATACAGCAGGAGGTAGAGGTGGACACCATGCTGTCATGCCAGCTCAGCAAATCACATCCTCTGGTAAGGTGTCAGGTAATGTATTGCACCAAAACTTAAACATATGGATCTTGGATTTGGAGCTAGTGATCACATTTGTTCATGTATTTACTTATTTGAGCCCTGCCATCCTGTCAACTCCATATCAGTTAAATTGTCTGATAAGTCTCTTGCTAGAGTAACACACACTGGCACTGTGAGGATTAATTCAGATCTAGTTCTCAATGATATCTTTTTTGTGCCAACTTTTGCTTTTAACCTGTTGTCCATTAGTAAGCTCACTCAGTCAGAGGTATTTGCAATTGCTTTCTACTCAAATGCTTGCCTGATTCAGGACATCAGAACCAAGAAGATGATTGGTTCAGCTGAGGTAGATCAGGGATTGTATCATCTTCATGGCACCCCAAAGGCTGTTCCTTCTTATGCAATGCCTCTTGTGCATACCTTCAAATCTTTAGACTCCCTATTGTGGCACTTTAGACTTGGGCACATGTCCACACCAAGAATGAAAGAAATTCAAAAGATTGAGCCTCTTGTAACGTTTCCTGATTCTGCACATATATGTCCTGTATGTCCTATAGCCAAACAAAAAAGAGCTCCATTCCCAATTTCTTTTTCAGTTTCTTCTGCTCCCTTCAGCCTTGTGCATATCGACATTGGGGGTCCATACAAATACCCAACAATGTATGGGCAGTGTTATTTTCTTACTGTAATTGATGACTATAGTAGATATTGCTGGATGTACTTGATAAAAAATAAATCTGAAGCTAGATCTATTGTTGAGAGCTTTTACTATTTTGCTTCTGTACAATTTGAGGCCAAGAATTTAGAACTTATAATGGCCAAGAATTCAAGATGACTGCTTTCTTTGCATCACATGGCATTGTTCATCAGACTAGCTGCATTAATACACCTGAACAAAATGGGATAGTTGAAAGAAAGCACCAACACATACTTAATGTGGCAAGAGCATTAAGGTTCCAATCTCATTTGCCTTCATCGTACTAGGGCTTCTGTGTGCAGCACTCAGTCTATCTCATTAACATCACTCCCTCTCTTGTTCTCCATCATAAAACCCCTCATGAGCTTCTTTACAAAACACCACCTATTTACAGTCATCTTAAAGTGTTTGGATGTCTGGCCTTTGGAGCTAATACACAGAAGCATAAAGAAAAATTTGCGCCCAGATCAATCAGAAGTGTGTTCCTTGGCATGTCATACACTACCAAGGGCTATATTCTCCAGGACCTCTGCACTAAAAGCATCTATATCTCAAGAGATGTACAATTTTATGAAACAGTATTCCCTTTCTCTCAGTCAACTCAGACTAATCCCCCTGACACACTATCCTTCTCATCTCTTGATCCCGCTTCACAAGTCGTCAGTGACAATAAGCAACAGTTTGTGTTTCCATTCATGAATCCTGCAGACCCTATAATGATGTCCGAATCCAGTCCTGCCATGTCCGATGCTCTCGACCCACACACTCCTCTATCTCAGTCCACTCCTCTCTCTCAGTCCTCTTTGCCTGAACATCATAGCCCTGCTGCATCCAGCTCAGATGACTTAGTTCCTGAACATACTTCATTGGACAACCATGTCCCTCATGGCACTCTTGACATTGATTTACCTATTGCCCAAGCTGATATCCTTGGTTCCAGACCCAAACGTACAAGACAACCTCCTTTGTACCTTCAAGACTATCATTTTAATTCTTTAATTTCTTCCTGTAACACAACACCCTCTCATCATACTTCATCTCATGCATTTCATAAATACATGTCTTATGTATCATTAGCTCCACATTACAAGGCATATGTTTTAAGCTTGAGTGTACATACAAAGCCTAACAGTTATGCAGAAGCAGCTGGTTCAGCTGTCTGGCAAGCAGCCATGGCTACTGAGTTGGCAGCATTGGAGGCCAACCATACATGGAGTGTAGTGCCTTTGCCCGAAGGTAAGCAGCCTATTGGATATAGGTGGGTATATAAGACCAAACTCAAAGCAGATGGGACGGTTGAAAGGCATAAGGCAAGGCTAGTGGCCAAGGGATATACCCAACAATATAGGGTAGACTATCAGGATACTTTTTCTCCAGTGGCTAAAATGACTACTGTCCGGATGGTTCTGGCCATGGCAGCAAGTCTTAACTGGCATGTTCACTAACTGGACATGAATAATGCATTTTTACATGGTGAACTTCATAAAGACATTTATATGTTGCCTCTTCCAGGTCTCTAGCTTCCAAGAACTGGAATGGTTTGCAAATTGCACAAGTCACTTTATGGTCTCAAGCAAGCAAGGAATAGAACACCACACTGACCAAATTTCTGACTGCCAGGGGCTTTCAACAATCCAAATGTGATTACACTTTATTCACTAAATATATTGACAGTTCTCTCTTGGTTCTTCTGGTGTATGTGGATGACATCATTGTCATATGTGACAGTGAAGAAGCCATTGCTGACATTAAGCGCTCCTTGCATCTTGAATTTAAGATTAAGGATCTAGGCCAATTGAGATTTTTCCTAAGAATTGAGGTGGCTCAGGCTAAGGGGGGCGTCCATATTAATCAGAGGAAGTACACCTTGGAATTACTAGAGCAAACTGGTTTCTTGCAAGCCAAACCTGCTAAAAGTCCTATGCAGAGCCATGTTAGCCTGACGCACCAGGATTCATCACCATTGCAGAATATTACTCAATATAGAACATTGTGGACAAGTTGATTTATCTCACTATTACCAGGCCGGACATTGCTTTCTCTGTACAACAACTTAGTCAGTTTATAGATTGCACTACGGAGAACCAACAGAAAGCAGCACATAGAGTCCTTAGATACATCAAAGGGACTGTTGGTCAAGGTCTATTATTCCCTAGAGCTAGTGACTTGAAGCTAAGAGCGTTTGTGGATGCTGACTGGGTAGGGTTTCATGAAACAAGGAGGTCAATAACAGGATACTGTGTATTTCTTGGAGATGCACTGGTGTCTTGGAAAGCCAAGAAGTAGACAACAGTGTCTAGGTCTTCAGCAGAGATGGAGTATAGGGCCATGGCAATGGTGACCTATGAAGTTCAATGGCTCTTATACTTGATGAAGGATATGGGCTTGGCAGAACATAAAACTGTCGAAGTCTTTTGTGATTGCAAAAGTATGATTATATTGCAGAGAATCCTGTTTTCCACGAGAGAACGAAACATATAGAAATAGACTATCATGTAGTAAGGGATAAGGTGCAGGATGGAATGTTAAAGCTGATGCCTACACGTACTGAGCTTCAACTTGCGGGGGGTGTCGAAACTTGATGATATTGCGGCATGGAGGTGTGTGGAAGCAGCACTTATTGATGAAGGATGCGGAAGTGACATGAACTGCAGCAAAAGGAATCAGTCAACAATTGGAGGTCTTAAGTTCCACATCAGCATGTTGATTGGATGAGGATAGGGCAGTTACCTGGAGATCACGTGAAGTATGGTGGCAGCAACGAAGTAGAACGCGTACAGGGCTGAAGGAGGAAGAAAGGAGATACAGACGGGAATGTTTAAATGGTGTAAAATGACAGTTTTGTCCTTACTGATGCAGTTGTAGTGGTATTTAACTGAGGGGTATTTTAGTCATTTCGTCATCATCTTCTCCAATTAAAATGTAACCGCCTGGTTCAGTTGGAAGAATTATTCAGAACACTTCCCCTTTGAATGAGATGCAATTTTTCCTTTTCTCTCTCAATCGCAATTTGAGTTTCTGATTCATTTTAGTATTCAACATTTCATATCTTGATTCTTGCGTGAATCAATCGCTGTTCAACTTCTTGATTCTTGCGTGTTTATTGTTTAAGTTTTTAACAGGTTTTGAGATTAATTTTGACCACCCAGATTAGGATTATTTTGAATGATAGAGAGGGTCTTAGACAGGAAGATGGTCTTGAATTCCTACCATTATTTCTTCTTTACAGTCCAAAGAATTTACACCCAAGGTATAGGGAGAAGACGTAGAAATAGGAGAAAAGATAGACGACCTAGACTTGATAACTCTACGAAGTTTCCGAAGAAAGGGATCTTTATTGATATGTACCAAACTTACAATAGCGAATGTTACGTGTAACTAGCAGAATTACATGTATGATCTAATCTGTCACTATTTCTATACCCATGTACAATAAGTAATCCGGTAACTCGCTGAAGAATATCGTTGCGGATGCGTGTGAGTAGTGTCGACCCGTCGAGGGTATAGTTTCAAAAGCTTTTATAGAAAGCCAAAAATTGACAACAACTAGACACATACTCAGAAAAAATTATAACGTAAACTGGAAACTTATGCTACAAAAAATGCCTAAAGGATTCCTCAGCAACAGCACAAAAACTTGATGCACGTCGTATTGCATCAAATAATAAACCCACAATCTTAATTATATGATAGGGAACTAGAGATCATTCCCATGGAGAAATCTAGGCCTAATCACGCAAATGCCCAATTACACATTTGAACAAAATAAGGTGGGGTTTTATAAGTATTAATAAATTACCAAAACTGTAAAATCGATAACAAATCTAGCAATATGCTCTAGCAAAGTTACTGCTTTTCTTCAATTAATTGGTCAAAAATCAAGAAAATGTTGATTCTTGTCGTACAAAAAATCTAATCGCAAGATTTGTCAAGCTATTTTCATAAAACCAGATTTTATACCTAGGAGCACTAGGGATCCGAAGTCTCTAATTCTTTAAGTAATTAAGATAGTTAATTAATTCAATAACCATAATAAACTAGAGTAACGAAATTTAATTAACCAATTAGATTGATTAACTCTAGTATTCTTGTATCTAGATTTTATTTATGAAGATTCAAATGCAAATAATATTCTCTACAAAAAAATTGATCACACACAAGCAGTATTCCAATTTTTAGCAATAGATTCGGTAGTGATTACTTATGTGCATTCTGGATAGATCATATAAATAATAAAATTAAAGAAGAAGAAATAAAACATTCTCACCAATTAAGAGGTAAGAATAGGTTTCATTTACTAGAGAGAATTAATCTGTTTATCCTGTCAAAATGGGATCTCCAACACGATTGAATCCGAAAAAATATGAAGTTTGAAAAAAAAAAACCACTAGATCTAAAATTATTCCGGATGAATCAAATTTTGTATCGAACGCAGCCGATTATTTATATACCTAGGACTTAAACGGACTTGAAAAATGTGTTATATAAATTTTGATACAGCCGACGAGTCGAGGATACGTATTGACCAGTCGAGACATAAATTTCTCAAAATTCGCAAGGCGACGTCATATTTTGATTCTTTGTTGATTCCCGATGATATCTTTATTCTTTTACTTGTTTTGACCACACGATCGAACTTCTAAAATACACAAAATTAGCAATTATCTATCCAAATAGATCAAAATCAATTAAATACGTAAATTTATCACTAAATTTCAAATCATGCAATTTCCGAAAAGATTAACTGAATTCATTATATATAATTAAATAAAAGGGGTAAAAAAAACCTAAAAACATGCATAAAATGTGACTTATCAATTACGTTGTAGCTTAGCCTGTTTTGGTAAGCCAACAAATTTCTGAAATGTTTTGGCGTATGTTAAGTTGAAGACGATGTAAGTTACATTGAAGTTCTCATAATCGGTATTTTCCTGGGTTGACTCAATGCAACTTAGTAAACTACTTAGGACCTTGGTCTGTTTTGCAATCATTCTGCCTCCTTGAAGTACATTGCCTGAAAACAATGTGAGTTCTTTGAACTGAAATTCCCTCTGGTCACTAGGCTATGTCTTGCATAACTTAGGTTGCGTCTGACGTCAGTAACGCTGAGCTATTTTTATGCATCATACCCTGCAACTTTAATTCATTGTCTCTTCATGTATTTACATGTGAGACTTCTCAAAAACATGATAAGTTCATTATAAATATATGAAAAACTCAGAAGACATTAAAACCATTACAAAAGATAATTATTCAATTAAGTGCTATTAGTGTCAAATGCGTGGAATAGAAGTATATATGTTTTGGACTTATCATAATCCTAATTCAACCAATCAATCATACCCACTATATCCAACAGCAAAAGGAGCTATTGTTAGGATATGGGAGGGTGAGCGGCAGGCAAACAATACCTCTATTCCAAAGGATAGATAGTTTGCTTCCAGTGAGACCCCCGGTTCTATATTTACCTGCATAAATGACACAATAATAGAGATATGATATGCTAGTGTGTTAGTGAGGGAATTCAGTAAACAAAAATATGTAGTTTCCGTTATTAAAATAGCCATAAACGCGTATAAGCACATATAATGATAAGATCAACTCTACTAGTGGCTATGTGTTCACTTTAGCAGGTAGAACTTTATATTGGACGTCATCTAAGTAATCTTGTCATGCTAAATCGACAAAAGAATATGAATTTATTGCTTTAGAATTGGCATGTTCAAAAGTTGACTGGCTTCGCAATTTATTATCTAATATCACACTTTGGGAAATACCCATGCCTTCTGTTTCTTTGCAATGTAATTCACATGCAGCGATTGCAAGAGTCAAAAGCAAAATCTTCAATAAAAAAGCCGTCATATCCATTTGAGACACAATATTGTGAGACATCTCATGGGCATTGTTGTTGAAACTGAACCAAGGAGAGAGCAGCTGGCGTTGGTTGTTCAAGCTAAAGGGAAGCACAGTAGTGATGATGATGTGGCGATTGCAAAGCATGACATTGGTTGACAAGTCTACATATGGATCAATAACAAGCTAATATGTGATTGGTGGATTGAGTGAATGCTGGATCAAAGAAGAAACACATATTGCATGTGAAATGAAGCGGATCAAGCGCCAGCTCAGCAGGGGAGCTGCGTCTAAGTCTAGTGTAGCTTGTATTGATTGAGAAACGGTTATGTGGTGGTGTGACTGGTAGTTAGTTAGTTTAAAACTGTATATAAAGCCTTGTAAACGTAGTTAGAAAATCAAGTTCAATGAAATAACTGCTCCTTCTTCTCATTCCAATTTCTCTCCAAACTGTTCGACCAAATTTCTTCCTTCGCGCATTATGGCGCCAAAGCGATTATTCAAATCCTGTTAATTGTTTGTTGTAGTAGTTGTTTCCCTTTATTCTTTTTCGATATTACAGTTGAGTTTGTGTTTGATTCGCGCTTGTTATTTGTTGATTGTGATGTGACCGCAATGATTTTGTTATGGGATAGTGGAAAGGAAGCATCAACATATCCTTAATGTGGTTAGAGCACTATGATTTCAAGCCTGTCTTCCCTTATTCTACTGGGGATTCTGCATTGAGCATGCTACCTACTTGATTAATATTATTTTTACCCCAGTGTTGGACCAACAAACTCCTTTTGAACGTTTACACCATAACAAACCCAATTACAATCATCTCAAAGTCTTCGGTTGTCTAGCCTATGCCTGCAATATTAGTCCAAACAAAACAAAATTTGAATCCAGAGCTATTCCATGTCTTTTCCTGGGTTTTCCTGTAACATCAAAGGGATACATATTGCAGAATCTCAACACTATGGTAGTGTTTGTTTCAAGAGAGGTTCAGTTCCAGGATGGCATTTTTCCATTTCAAGATCCATCCTTCATTCCATCTGTCATGCTTCCAAAGGTTGAAAGTACATCTCTTCCTCCTATTCCATATAAAACCTCTTCCTCTCATATAGACCCTCTTCCTCCCAGCCCATTAATCCCATCTCCCCTTTCGGAATCTCCTCCTGAGCCATCTCAGTCCCCTTCAAATACCTTACAATCTCCATCTGCATCACTTCCTTGTCACTCATCTCCCATTCACTTTGCCCCTTCTCCTGGGATCCCTAGACTTAGAAAGCCACCTGGTTATCTTCAAGATTACTACTGTCATCAACTCACCTCATGCAAGCAGCAGCAAGCTTCCTCCTCATCCACTCTTTATCCTATTGAATCCTATATATCCTATGATCATCTCTCTCCTGAGTCTAAGATTTACATTTTTAATATTAGTTTGCAACAAGAACCTAACTCTTTTCAGCAAGCATCCAGTATTCCAGAGTGGCAGGTGACTATGCAGGAAGAGCTCAATGCTCTTGAAGCGAACCAAACATGGACCATGACACCTCTGCCTGAAGGTAAAGATCCAATTGGATGTAAATGGGTTTACATGATTAAAAGGAAGCCAGATGGTAGTGTTGATCGCTTCAAAGGCCGTCTTGTTTCCAAAGACTATACACAACAACTTGGCATAGATTATAACGACACCTTTAGTCCTGCAGCTAAGATGACCACAGTTAGACTTGCTCTATCTGTTGCTGCAATTAAGGGATAGCATTTGCATCAACTTGATATTAACAATGCTTTTCTGCACGGTTATTTGCCTGAGGCCATCTATATGGTTCCCTCTGAAGGTACTTCCAATGCTCCAGGCATAGTGTGTAAGCTAAATAAGTCCTTTTATGATTTGAAACAAGCCAGTCGTCAGTGGAATGAGAAATTGACATACTTCTTAACCTCTTAAGGATGTACCCAGTCCAAACATGATTACACACTATTCACCCGGAAGACCAGCAGTTCTTTTCTGGTTTTACTAGTTTATGTTGATAACATCATCCTTGCCAGTGATTCTTCATCAGACATAGCTCAACCTAAGACAGCTTTGCATCATCAGTTTAGCATTAAAGACATAGGTGACCTGAAATTCTTTTTGGGTCTGGAAGTGATCAGGTCACAGGGAGGGATTATGCTTAGCCAAAGGAAGTATATCTTAGAACTGTTTGAGCATACATGCTATTTGGGATGCAAACCAGCAAAAACTCCAATGGAGCAGAACTTGAAATTAGAGCATAATGATTATCCCTTAACAGCAGAAGTGTCCACATACAGAAAGATCATAGGGAAGTTGTTGTATCTTACTATTACAAGACCAGATGTCTCTTATGCAGTCCAACAGTTAAGCCAATTTCTGGACTCACCTACAGAAAATCATCTAAAGGCTACTCATAGGTTGTTAAGATACTTAAAGGGTTCACAAGGCAGAGGACTAATGTTGCCTAGCACAGGAGAGCTGAAGTTGAAGGGATTCAGTGACTCAGACTGGGGAAGATGCTCTGAAACTAGAAGATCCATAACAGGCTATTATGTATTCATGGGAAATGCTATGATTTCTTGGAAAGCTAAGAAACAATCCACTGTTTCAAGGTCATCCTCGGAGGCGGAGTATAGGGCACTTGCCATGCCCACTTTTGAAGTGCAATGGTTGCTTTATCTGATGAAGGATTTGAACATTGAGCAAGAAGAACCAGTGGAGCTCTTTTGTGATAACAAAAGTGCCATTTACATAGTGGAAAATCCAGTCTTCCATGAAAGAACTAAGCATATAGAAATTGATTGTCAAGTGGTGAGAGATAAATTTCTAGCTGGAATAGATAAGCCCATGCTAATAGAAACACGGTTGCAGCTGGCAGACTTATTTACAAAAGCCTTGGATTACAATAGAATGGCAAACCTGACCTCAGTTATGGGATTGTGTGATGTGTTTGAGAGATCAGGTTTGAGGGGGGTGTTGAAACTGAACCAAGGAGAGAGCAGCTAGCGTTGGTTGTTCAAGCTAAAGGGAAGCACAGCTGTGATGATGATGTGGCGATTGCAAAGCATGGCATTGGTTGACAAGCCTACATATGGATCAATAACAAGCTAACATGTGATTGGTGGATTGAGTGAATGCTGGATCAAAGAAGAAACACATGTTGCACGTGAAATGAAGCGGATCAAGCGCCAGCTCAGCAGGGGAGCTGCGTCTAAGTCTAGTGTAGCTTGTATTGATTGAGAAATGGTTATGTGGTGGTGTGGCTGGTAGTTAGTTAGTTTAAAACTGTATATAAAGCCTTGTAAACGTAGTTGGAAAAGCAAGTTCAATGAAATAACTGCTCCTTCTTCTCATTCTAATTTCTCTCCTAACTGTTCGACCAAATTTCTTCCTTCGCGCATTATTGCGCCAAAGAGATTATTCAAATCCTGTTAATTATTTGTTGCGGTAGTTGTTTCTCTTCGTTCTTATTCGATATTACAGTTGAGTTTGTGTTTGATCCGCGCTCGTTATTTGTTGATTGTGATGTGATCGCAATGATTTTGTTAATTGTTGTGATCACAATGGACTTTGTAAGGTATGATAAAAATTTGACTGATCCTTTGACAAAAGGAAAGACAAAAAATGTGATTCAAGAGACATCAAGGGATATGAGACTTCAATTTTTTTTTTTTTGCAGAAATCAAATGCGATGGCAACCCAAGCCACATTAATGGAGATCCTATGAAGTATGTTCAATGGGTAATAACAAATCACAAAAAAGATTCCATTTGCACCACTTTTATTTTCCATCCCTATGGTATTGTTGTAGTGCTTACACTCCTATGATGTGTAATGTTGAGTTTATATCTGTTAATGAGCTTATATCCTTTATAGGGGATGTAAGATACTACACACTCGATAAGCTCCCCTATAGAGGTGTGAAGTGACGCTGTGAGAATTTAAATTGATTCTCTAAAGCACTCATAAAAATCTAGGTAGACGCATGACTTAAATGACACTAAATCTAGAGCTTATACGGATATGATATCTAAGATGTGTCCAGTAAAGATGTCTAAATCATAGGAGATATATTGAAGACTAGTATTCATGTGTTTTCTGTATTCTTCTAAGCTGAGTGCATTAAGTGACGATTTAACTCGACATCGATTATTATGCATTAGATTCCTCTACTCAATACCATATTCTAAATTTAAGTCATACGGAGGATTGTTGGAATTATTTACAATTATAACTCAAATTTTTTATTGTCTTTTTATTTTCAAGAGCTATCTTTTAATTAATATGTGATGAACTTCTAAATACATGAATGTGTAGATTCATATTCTTGGCATTTTAAATTCATGAATTCTAAATTAACTCCTACATTTATAATGTGTCATGAACACATATTCTATTATTTCTTGCGTATGCATAGTATGTAAAATCGAGTTTTGCAGAACACGAGCGTACAATTTTGCATCCTTAAGTTTCATATAAAAACTCTTTTCCTTACTTTCAAAAATTTAGTTTCTTGAAGTAAGAATTTATATATTCTTGCTTTATAATTGAAACTTTGTGGCATTTCATCGGAAAGTAAGTCTTTGATCCCTTTTTCTTTATTCGTGGTAATGAGTAATTCACTACTAGCTCAAAAGCTTGACTTGCAAATGTACGCAAATGAGACTAACTGTGGAGACATATAAAGACGCTGGGACCATTGAAAAACAAGCAGGTTCAGAGATGAGTTCTTGATGAAATTGATAGAAGCTGTCAGATGAAGATGTGATGTGCAGCTCTCAAGAGTTAAGGGACTAGATAACACAATAGAAGGCAGTTGGATTAAGGAAGAGATTGAAGTTGCTGATGAGGAAGGAAGAAGAGGCAGTGGAGAAAAAGAAGTAGGAGCGGCAAACGTTTAATATAATGTGAAATGTCCAAGATACCCTTACTTGTAAATAAAGAGTAGTTAGTTAGTAAAGGGCAATTTTGTAATTTCAGGAAGTAGTTACTTTCACCTGAGAGCTGTGCTATATGTACTAAGTGTTGGACGGTTTGCAGGATGATGATCAGAATATTTTGTGCCTCTAAATCTTTAATCCTGGCGGTTACCTTTTTCTCTCTTCCAAGTTTTCTTCGATACTTCTTAATTCTTGATTCAATTACTCGTTGTTAAGTCCTATAGTTTGTATAATTGAATTTGACACTAGCTAACCGTAGTATCTTGGAAAATAACCACCCAGTGAACCATATTGCATCCTGGACACATTCTTATGGAGGCGAAATAACTTTCAAGATGCTATTTCGAAATGAGATGGTGTGGTTCTCAGAGTCAAGGAATGATGTTTTGGTCCAATAAAAAACTTTCAGGAGCAGCATGGTATCCTACGCCTGTGCTTTTCTTTTTCCTCATCAATTATTTTATCTTTTTGTCTAGTCAAAGTATATCATTTTAACATATAGGTGGTTTGAAAAGATGACAAACCTCAAGCTATATATTTAGTACTAACCACTTTAACTAGTTTTGATTGGTTAGTGACTCCACCATGCTGGCTTTGATTGCATTCCCTTATCCATTTGCATGATATACATTCATTGCCTGCTTTAAAATCTACACTGTAGATAACACTGCAAAATTCTCAATGACTAATTGTCAATACATAAAATCTTTGGCGACCTTCTTCAGAAAAAGAGAAATTAACAACAATAAATAAAACAAGTCTTTGGCGACCATGCAAAAGGTTTCAGTTCTTATTCTAGAGTTTGAGTCTTATGTAAGTTCAAACGGTAGATCTGAATTGCTGAAATTAGAGATGAAAGGTTTCCAAAAATTGAAACATTCGATAAACTAATAACTAATAAGATAATGGTCCTAATATTTATACATACACACAGACACACATATATATGTGTCTACATACACACAGATATATATATATATATATATATATATATATATGTATATATATGTGTGTATATTCTAGAAGAAAAGTATAAGATGAAGCGGCATGTTTCACGTTCTGTGGGGACGAAATTCACCAGTGGTTTCGCCAGTCTTATTCGCAAAATGGGCATAATAATGACAGTATTTTTATAAAGAATGGTGGAGAAAATGATATGCATGATAGACCTTTCAATGTTAGGGCAGATAGGGCTTCTATTTCAATAATTGCGTTTGTATGTTAATGTTACTTTGACATAATAGATCATAAAGTTGAACTAGACTTCTGCGTTTACGCAGATTTGGAAAGGGGTCGAATCAATTCGCGATCTGATATACGTAGACTTACCCTATATTTTGTGTAATAAGCTGTTTCCGCGCTCGAGCACGTGACCTCAAGGTCACAAAACAACAACCTTACCATTTAATCCGAGTCCCGCCCTCTTACACCATAAAAGCATACACGGATTACTTTTCTCACCTAAAAGTCTGCAGAAAGATTCGTTTGAACTAATACAAATATTTTATTAGTACATAAAAGATATAAATTTCTCGGGGCTTTGCCCATTTATTTTATCAAATATTATCATAAACGTGCTCAAATGGAAACATAAAAAAGAGACGTTGTGATTAGACGATACTTACGATAAACACAAAGAGTGAACTGAAGGACAAGAGGTGGTTTAAAGAAGCATTATGTATTAGCAATTATTGAACGTTTTCAATAGACCACCGACGAGAGACTATCTTATTTGACTGCAGTTCACTTATTTATTTTTTAATGGTAGAATATTTTATTTTTATAAGTCTGGTTTAGTAATGAATTCTATTTCTTTTTCCTTTTTATTTTTTTTCTTTTTTTTTATTTTTTTCTGTTTAGGGTTGAGGGTTGGGGATGATAAGATATGTTGTAAAATGTATGGAGCATCGAGATTTCTCCAGATCAGAAGTCGAACATACCAAAAGATTGACCTACTTGTCAAATTGAGGCATCCAAGATAGAGGGTTTGAATTCGTTTACCTAAAGCCCTAAACATATATGTATGATCTATTTTCTTTAGTTAGGATCTATATTCATAAAGCAAATCTTCACTTTAATCTTGTCATATATAAAATAATAATAAAATAAAAGTCTAGGCTTGCACCTTTTGTGGCTTATTTTTAGTTTTGTGTCATATGGAAAATGAGTCAGTATGCTGGCGTTCTAAATTTAAAAAATGATATATATATGACTTATCTCTTTCAGGCATTCATCAATTACTTGTCCGGTGTGTTAGAACATGTTAAGTTTTGATGATTTGGACAATTGACACTTCGAACACCTACATAAGGCGTCTAATGTGAAGTGTCTGAAAGTTAGTATACTTCGAACGCCTACATAAGGCGCTTTATGTGAAGTGGTTGGACTCCATTACACTTCGAACGGCTACATTAGGCGCTTCAAGTGAAGTGTTTGGATTCCAGTACACTTTGAACGCCTACATTAGACGCTTCATGTGTCAATGTGTAAAACAGTACACTTTGAACGCTTAACAAGACGCTTCATGTGTATTTCCAAGTCAAATGGACTTTTTCCCTCAAAATGGGCACGTACATCAAGTTGCCTTTTTGGAGAAGTTAGAATTACTTCGAACAAACATGAAGACTGTGATAAGGCGCTTCATGTGACTTCAAACAACTTCTATTGTCCACTTAAGACGTTTCATGTTACATCGAAACAGTTAAGGCCCCTCAAAATGGGCACATACATCAAGTTGCCTTTTTGGAGAAGTTAGAATTACTTCGAACAAGCATGAAGACTATGATAAGGCGCTTCATGTGACTTCGAACGACTTCTATTGTCCACTTAAGGCGCTTCATGTGACTTCGAACGACTTCTATTGTCCACTTAAACACATTAAGCGCTCAATGTCACATTGGACGCCTGTTCAGTAAACAATTAAGGCGCTTCATGTAACTTATGATACAAATGTTTTGCTGCATTTTCTAACGTTTACTTCACATTTGTATCCTCTCCTTTAGTGCAATTTCACAGGCTCTCTCTCTATTTTGAAAGATGTCACATTTCCTCTTTAAGCTTTCAAGAAGAAGCTTCTCCAAGAAGCTTGTATCCATCCAAGAGAAGATCTTCAATGATATGAGGACATGCCATCACAAAGAGACAAAGCTCATTATTTGGTCCTGACAGAGGTTCAAACAGCTGGAAACTTGAAGGTAGATAAAACAAGGGTTTCATCTTCTTCACATCCAACTTTCTATTTTCAAGCTCTCAAGTTTTCTCTCAAAATAGTTGTAAACATTGTATATTTTACTTTATTGCTAAGAGTTGTGGTTGTAAAGAAGAAGAAGAGTCTTCTTCTTGGTGAGTAAAGATTGTGAGAGGCTGAGTAGATCGTTGGTCAAGAAGCTAGGATGCTTCCTGTTTTAAGAAATCCAGACCTTGGAGGGTTAGTTGATAGTGTTGTGGTGCACTATAATCCCTACAAGAATTCTTTGAGGGAAAAGAAGTTATTTGGAGGCTAGACTTCAAGGGGTTGGTTTTCTTGGTTGTGGTCTAGGCGTATGGATAGTTTTCCATTGTATTTGGATTTTGTTTTTGATTGTTGTTTCCCCCAAAAGAAATAACAATCCCTCATTCAAAATCCTTCTTGTGAAAAATCAAGAAGGTAGAGGAGTAGAGTCATTTTGACTTGAACCTCTATACATATTGTGTTCTTTGTTCTTCCGCAAGTTTTATTCATTTGAAGAACACATCCAAGTATTGTTTTGCTACAAATGATTTGACACAACTATGGCATAGACGTCTCGGACACGTATGTTTCAAAACGTTTAAATTTATTTGCGAAAGCAATAAGGTCTGAGGCCTTCCGAAAATTAATTTCAAAAACTATGACTTATGTGACATTTGTCAAAAGGCAAAGCTTGTGAAAACAAGCTTTAAACCAAAAACAAATATATCCACCTCCAAACCCCTAAAATTACTACATATGGATTTGTATGGGGATGTTGAAACAAAAAGTTTGGGTGATAAACATTATACCTCCATGGTAGTAGATGATTGTACTCGTTATACATGGGTGATGTTTCTTGCTAAAAAAAATGATGCATGCAGTGAGGTTATGAATTTGAGTATGTGATTGGAAAATCATATGGGTGACACCATTAAAACCATCCGAAGTGATCGTGGTGGTGAGTTTGATGGTGAGTTTGAACGGTTTTGTGAATCCAAAGGATACTCACATGACCTTTCAACACCTAGAACTCCACAACAAAATGGTGTAGCCAAACGAAAGAATAGAACTCTACAAGAAATGTGTAGAGCAATGTTAAATGAGTTCGGTTTGCCCAAGTATTTTTGGGCCGAAGCGGTACATGCCGCTTGCCATGTGATTAATCATTTATATTTGAGACCATACCTAAATGTGACACTTTATGAGCTTTGGAATGGTAAAATTCCCAATAATGGGTATTTCAAAGTGTTTGGTTGCAAGTGTTTCATACTTAACACCAAGGACACTTTGGATAAACTTTACCTCAAAGCGGATGAAGGTATCTTTTTAGGTTATGCCGCAAATAGTAAAGCATTTCGTGTTTTCAACAAAAAAGTCAAAAGATGGAAGAATCAATCCATGTTAAGTTTAATGAGTCACTTAATGACGAACCTAAACTTAATGAGATTTGTGAAGAAAATGAAGATGTGACTTCTCAAGAAGAAATTCTTGAAGACATTATAACGGTTGCTCATCAACAAGATATTGTTGATAAACCTCCAAATGGGAAAATCTTCATTGACTTGAGAGTAGAACCTATTGAAGGTACTCCTCTACCTAGAGTGCATAAACTTAGTGAGTCTAATAGAAATATTTCTTATACTCATCTTGTTGATACACAAAATGTTGAGGATGCATCTCATATTGCAGAAAATGAAAATCATCTAAATAATGATGATACGACACTTCCGGAAAGTGATGATGAGGAAGTTGTAGGAGATGTCTCCAACCTTCCTAGATTATTCAAGCATAAAAGTTCTCACCCACACGAGTTGGTCATAGGTGATTTAAATAGGGGTATCGCTACACGAACGCAATATAGAGAGAACGCATTCGTTTCTCTCATAGAGCCTAAAAATGTTAAAAATGCACTTCTTGATGAAAATTGGATCTTGGCTATGCAAGAAGAATTAAACCAATTTGAAAGAAGTGATTTTTGGGAGTTGGTTCCCAAACCACTTGATCATCCAATTATTGGTATGAAATGGGTATTTGGTAACAAGATGGATGATCAAGGAAATGTCACTAGAAACAAAGCTAGATTAGTTGCTCAAGGATACCGTCAAGAAGAAGGTATTGGTTTTGATGAGACATTTGCACCCGTAGTACGGCTTGAAGCCATTAGAATGTTATTGGCATATGCTTGCTATAGAGATTTTAAACTCTACCAAATGGATATTAAATCCGCCTTCTTGAATGGTGTTATTCAAGAAGAAGTGTATGTTGCACAACCTCCCAGGTTTGAATGTCATGATTCACCACATCATGTTTTCAAACTTAAAAAGGCTCTTTATGGCCTTAAACAAGCTCTAAGAGCTTGGTACGAGAGGTTAAGTCTTTTCTTCTTAATAATGGATTCTCAAGGGGTAAATTTGACACTACCTTGTTCATAAAACAATAACGTAGAAATCAATTAATTGTACAAGTATATGTTGATGATATTATTTTTGGTGCTACTAACAATTGTCTTTGTGAGCAATTTACTAGTTTAATGCAAGATGGATTCGAGATGAGCATGATAGATGAGCTAAATTACTTTCTTGGACTACAAATCAAGCAAACTAAAGAAGGTGTGTATATCTCTCAAACCAAATACACAAGAGACTTGCTCAAAAGTATAACTTTAGTGAAGGAAGAGAAGTAAACACCCTAATGAGCACAAGTACCAAGATTGACAAGGATGAGAAAGGAAAGCATATCGAGATAACCTTGTATCGTGGCATTATAGGTAGTCTACTTTATTTGATTGCGGTAGACCCGATATTTTACATGCAGTGTGCCTATGTGCTAGATTTCAAAGTGATCCTAGGGAAATGCATCTAATTACGGTAAAATATATTCTTAGATACCTTAGATGTACTTTGAAATTTGGGCTATTTTATCCTAAAGATGCATGTTTTGATTTAAGGGGATATTGTGACTCTGATTATGCAGGGAGTCTTGTTGATAGAAAGAGTACATCTGGGACTTGTTAATTTCTCGGTGATTGTCTTGTTTCTTGGTTCTCTAAGAAACAAAACAGTATTTCTCTTTCTACGGTGGAATCCAAATATGTGTCGGCCGCCTCTTGTTGTGCACAATTGTTATGGATGATAAACACTTTAAATGATTATAACATTCACTTCTCTAAAGTTCCTATTTTGTGTGATAGCATGTCTGCAATTAACATTGCACAAAATCCTGTCCAACATAGTCGGACTAAGCACATTGAAGCGAGATATCATTTCATCCGTGATTGTATACAAAAGAACTTGGTTAGTGTGAAATTTGTTCCAACACGTGACCAATTAGCAGACATATTCACGAAACCCTTGTCTAGTGATGTCTTTGCATATATAAGATGCAAGTTGGGGTTGCTTAACATGGGCTGATAATAACCCATTTTATGTTTGAGCAAGAAAATTTTTCAAATTTTCAAAGTCAGTATACCTAAGGCGCTTCATCACAATTAGTTCAGGCGTTCAATGTCACATTAAGCGCCTGATGCTAAGGATGTCGCTTGTTCGAAGTGACATCAGGCGCTCTATGTTTCTCAATACATGTGTTCAAAGTGGCATTAAGCTCTTCATCTAAAATCGTTCACTCGTTCAAAGTGAGATTAAACGCTTGATCCACTCATCCACAAACCTTTCAAGTAACTTCAGGCGCTTAATCTAAGTTTATGAAGCCGTTCGACGTTGCATTAGGCGCCTAAACCCAAGTAATTCACTGTCAGACCAAGTGTCTCTTCATCTCTTCACACGAAATTGAAGGATTTGACCTGCGCCGTCTTTCCCTTTTCCCACAACGCCATTCCTCTTCCTCATTTATCTTTTCACTCCCACGTTTTCCAATCTCTCCACTTCCTAAGTTTTTCTCACTCCACTTCCTCCTTCTCTATCCCTTCATCTTCCTCATTTCAATCTCCACTCTCCCACTCTCCCACCTTCATAACTCTGTCTCTTCCCCATTAATCTCATTTACTCCACCACTATCTTATTAAACGCCCCTTCCCCTTCTCCTTCCTCTTTCTCCTCTTTAAATTCTTTCCTCCATTGCCACATCACTTCATCATACAAAAATTATCTTCTTTCTTCTTCCACTCTACTTGCCAATCAAACAACTTCTTCCTCTCAAATCAAAATAGCTTCTGCAGGTCCTTCAAGGCAAACTTAAAGGGGACATAAACGCAAGCAAACTGCTAGCATTGTCGAACCACAAGAACTCATTTCTCTCCGAGAAGGGTTGTCCAAGGAAAATTTTCCTTGGATGAAGAAACTAGATTCTGATATAAAGAGACCTCCTCCCCATGTTGTCAAAGGTACTCATATGTCTCTATACTCTCATCTGCTCTTTAAAGAGTTAATTAGCAGCAATAGACCGGTGGTACCTCTCAAGCTCATGTGCGTTAGTGACTGCATTGAATCACATAACGCAAATCAAGTTGTTGCCCTCCTAGATCATCAACGCTGGACACCTCTTTGGTCCAGACCTGACATGCAGTTCTTCGCCAAAAACTACACCAGAATGTTCTATGCAAATATGTGGATCACTCCACAATCCGAGTCTCAGCCACTCTTACTGCACACTGTTGTTGCTGGCACACCCCTCACCTTCTCTATACAGGACATTCGTGATGCTTTGTTGGGTGCAGCAATTGTCTCGTGGCGTAGGCCGTGTGGGCGTAGGCCATGTGGGCCAAGTCACAGTCGAATGCAGTGGGCGCTTGTATGCTGAATGCACTATAAGGATAGGGTATGCGCATCTCCTGTCACCAATTGGTTTTGTGAGAGATGGTAGCGCCTAAGGTCCTACAAGTGGTATCAGAGCGAGGTCACGAGTTCGATTCCCAGCAGGAGCAATTGCTGAAGGGGAGATTGTTGGGTGCAGCAATTGTCCCGTGGCGTAGGCCGTGTGGGCGTAGGCCATGTGGGCCAAGTCACAGTCGAATGCAGTGGGCGCTTGTATGCTGAATGCACTATAAGGCTAGGGTATGCGCATCTCCTGTCACCAATTGGTTTTGGGAGAGATGGTAGCGCCTGAGGTCCTACATGCTTTTGGTCTCAGAAATGAGGGCTTCAGCGACTTTTCCGATTTGACTGGAGCAACAAATACGGAGTACGTGAACAAGACGTGAAATTCAACTTGGAGTATCTTCTAATGAAGAAGACTCAGAACATGCCCCTGGTGAACTGCATTCTATTAGAGGTAGTTACTTACTGCGTCAATGGTAAGACAACTAGAAATCCAAGTAATATGGATTTCTATGTTACTTATCGTTTCAAGAACGAGACACAGTTAAATTTTGGGTGGATACTGCTAGAGGTTATGATGGCCGCACTACGGAAAGGATCAAAGGCACTGCCCTTCGCGAATGTAATCACTCTCTTGATGAGGTCCAAAGGAATTGAATTTCCGGATGGAGAGATGCCCCAAGTGGCGAAGATGGACTATTATGATAATTTCAACATCGTCCAAGCGGTTGATTCGCAAAGACAGAAAGCCACCATAATTCCCGACATCAATGACGAGGTCGATGAAGGACCTCAAGAAGAAGGAGGTGGTAGCAGTGATACATCATTGCTATCACACATTGAAGCACTTGAACAGTCTGTTCAACAGTTGCAACGTCGTGATGACGAGCATGAAGCTTGGTATGCACAAAATGAAGATCGCATGACAGCATTCAAAAATGCTCTCATGTAGCTCAGCCCGTGGGCGTTTCCTCCTGATTTTGAGATTTAGGGGGAGAAAGTGGTGGTGGTGCTGCAGGCGGCTCAGTTGGTGCTGAATGGTCAATGGGAGGATTTGCTGACTTCCGCAGCTGGTGGTGGAGGTTTTGGATTTGGAGAATTTACACCTCTAAGTGGAGGTGATAGTGGTGCTTATTTTTTTCTGATTGTTTCCCTTCTTTTTGCCGTATGATATGTACAAAATTCTACTTGGATGGACTATTTTATTTTGAATTTGATGATGGTGTGGTTAAACATTGTTTACATTATGTTTGTTTGAATCATCAAGTTCAATCTAAGAAATGATTGCGCATGAAGTGAGGGGGCGTATAGGTTAAGGGGGAGCTAACTTTAAAAAGTTATGCACATTGTGAAATCATCAAAAAGATGGAGAATGTTAGAACATGTTAAGTTATGATGATTTGCACAATTGACACTTCGAACACCTACATAAGACGCCTAATGTGAAGTGTCTGAAAGTCAGTACACTTCGAATGCCTACATAAGGCGCTTTATGTGAAGTGGTTGGACTCCAGTACACTTCGAACGCTTAACAAGGCGCTTCATGTGTATTTTCAAGTCGAATAGACTTTTCACCCCAAAATGGGCACATACATCAAGTTTCCTTTTTTGGAGAAGTCAGGATTACTTCGTACAAGCATGAAGACTGTGATAAGGCGCTTCATGTGACTTCGAACGACTTCTGTTGTCCATTTAAGACGCTTCATGTTACATCGAACGCCTGTTCAAAAACACATTAAGCGCTTAATGTCATATTGAACGTCTGTTCAATAAACAGTTAAGGCGCTTCATGTAACTTATGATACAACTGTTTTATGCTGCATTTTCTAACGTTTACTTGACATTTGTATCCTCTCCTTTAGTACAATTTCACAGGCTCTTTCTCTGTTTTGGAAGATGTCACCATTCCTCTTTAAGCTTTCAAGAAGAAGCTTCTCCAAGAAGGGGCATGCCATCACAAAGAGACAAAGCTCATTATTGCGTCCTGGCAGAGGTTCAAACGGCTGGAAACTTGAAGGTAGATAAAACAAGGGTTTCATCTCCTTCACATCCAACTTTCTATCTTCAAGCTCTCAAGTTTTCTCTCAAAGTTCAAGCTCTCAAAATAGTTGTAAACATTGTATATTTTACTTTATTGTTGAGAGTTGTGGTTGTAAAGAAGAAAAAGAGTCTTTTTCTTGGTGATTAAATATTGTGAGAGGCTGAGTAGATCGTTGGTCAAGAAGCTAGGATGCTTCTTGTTTTAAGAAATCCTGACCTTGGAGGATTAGTTGATAGTGTTGTGATTCACTATACTCCCTACAAGAATTCTTTGAGGGCAAAGAAGTCTTTGGAGGCTAGAGTTCGAGGGGTTGGTTTCGTCGGTTGTGGTCTAGGCGTGTGGCCTAGTTTTCTATTTTATTTGGATTTTGTTTTTGATTGTTGTTTCCTCCAAAAGAAATAACAATCCCCCATTCAAAATCATCCTTGTGAAAAATCAAGAAGGTAGAGGAGTAGAGTCATTTTGACTTGAACCTCTATGCATATTGTGTTCTTTATTCTTCCGCAAGTTTTATTCTTTTCAAGAACACATCCAAGTATTGGTTTGCGCTCAAAAACAAAAAACATCCAAGAAAATATCTTTACTTTGTGAACACACTATTCAATCCCTCTTCTAGTGTGTTCTAAGGGACTAACACTGTGTAGTTTGGTTATCGTCTTTTTTTTATGCTTTGATCATCAATATTAATGATGTTTTTGCCAAGTTCACCATAACATTTATTTATTTTAACCCATAACCGATGGACTTAAGGGTAAATGTGTCAGAATCTGTCTATACTGACGAATATTGTTAATAAAAAGCCAATATAAACTTGATATTGTTCATCTTTCATTTATGAGGGCGTGCATTGGAGCGACTGATAAGATTGCAGTTTTGTGATTTTGAGATCACGGGTTCGAACTGCGGAACGTCATCTTTCACAAAAAAAATATACGGTAAAGCTGTATATATTAAATCCCGAAGCTATCTGGCCCTCCCCAATCTTTGCTCAAACACAGTAGCCTGGTGCACCAGAAACGCTCTTTTCAGATGGCAGACCTTAGAATAACTAGTAAATGCTGCTTTGTGACCTTAAGGTTAGGGGTTCTATCTGCAAAAATAACCTCTTATACAAAATGTAGGACCTTTTATTGTTCATCTTTCTTCGTCTAAAAAAGACTTTGTTCATCATCTTCCTCGGCTACTGTTCATCTTTTTCTCCAGCATTCCTCCCGTCTAAAAACACCCTTAACCCCCTGTACTATTGGACTGATTTGGACATTGCCATTTTTGGCAAATTTTGGGCTACACGCACCCGGAAACCGGTTTACAGCAGAATTAAAGTTTTGTTGCGTTAATTAATACTTAAACTACCCCTCAACGGTAATATCTTCCTACTTTCTTCTTTATAACCGAACTCCTCAGCCACAACTTCTCTTCACTCTTATGCTTTGCTATATGTAGCTAAACGCATCTGCATCCTCATTCCTTCGTATTCCACCCTTGTCATCAACTTAAATGGATAGATTTTCATCAACAAGTGGAGGATTTTATGATGATGAATGCTCTCCAGAACTCATTTATGAGTACAAATTCTGCAAATGTGGTAATCAAGCTGCTTTGAAGATTGTGAAGAGCAAAAAGCCGACAAAGGGATTGTTGTATTTCATATGTGACCAGCAAAGCGGACATAAGTATAACTACTGGGCTTGGTGCAAACCATACTACAGGGATAATGACGTTGGAAGACGCATCATCAAGCACACCAACACATATGAGGAGGCATATAAATCTGAAATTGTAATGATGAAATCTAGCATATCCAATTTGAAGATCTTGATATTTGTGAGCCTAAGAATCCAAATCTTTTGTGTGATTTGGTCTATTTTTGTGAAATGATGGTGAAGAGTGTGTGGATAGGCTGATGTGATGTGAGTTGTGTATGAGTTGTGGCGTGCGAGTGTGGTGATGGAGTGTAGTTATTGTGGTTGTGATGTTTGCCTGTTAGACTGTGCAGATAAGTTATCAGTTTAATGATTTTTCTTGGGGAAACAGAAGGGTTGACGTTTGGTAGTGTGTGAAGTGTTAAATGTTTGAGCCTTAATTGCAATGCAGTGGGATGTGTTTAAGTTTTGCAAAAGAATGGTAATGATTGTGCAATGCATCAGAAGAAACGTGCAGGATGCATTCCCTTTATTTCCCAAACGTCAATGTTGATAATGGCAATACATTTGTTGAGAATCCCAAAAGTTTCTTCATCTCTTGGTATCCTTCCCTTCACCTGTATAAATAGCCCATGGTGGTCTTTTTGTTTTCATGCCATAACGAAAAGCAAATCTCTTCAAAAATATGTCTTCCCCACAAAAATTCGTGGCCCCTAAGAAACAGAAAAAAGACCATGCTGAAGGTGCCAGTGTACCTAGGATTCTAGAGAGACATACTAGATATCCCAAGAATCGGCCTGAGCAGAAGGAATTTGTTGAGGAATCTGCTGTATCCGTTCCAAAGAAAGCAGAGAGCCCGGAATATGATCCTCAGACTGAGATTGGTAACTGTGGGATAATTATTATTGGGTGAGCGAGAAGCAAGATGTGGAGGATTCAAGAGTGGACGGTGTCGATGCCAGGGTGAGAGAATTAACTGATAAACTTGAAGTTGAAAAAGTCAAATTTGAGAAGATGAAGGCAAAACTGAAGACATTGGGTGCTTCGTTTTCTTCTGACAAAGAGTCTTAGGGTGTCACTTGTTTGCTGTTCGAATAGTTTGTCTCTATTTTCTTCTGTTGTGTCTGTTTTTACTTTTGAGTTAGTGTTGTGTCTTATGCGATGCTGGTTGTCTGTTTGTTTTTGCTCTGTTTGCTGGTCGTGGGTTTAGGAAAGTTGATGTGAAGGTTTTTGGTTGAAAGTTGATTTTTCTGCTTGGTCCTTTCTGCATGCTGTTTCTGGTTGATGGTCCTGCTGGTTCTTGGTTTCTGATTGCCGTTTTTGGTCGTTGTGAAGACTATGGTGTTTCCGGTTTTGATGGTTGCTGTTGGTGGAACTGATGATGTATATGGTTAATGGTTAATAGTTGCTTCGTTTTGTGTCATTTAGGATGATCATTTTCGGATGTACTGTGAACATGTTTGGAAGCAATGTAATCTGTTTCCGTTAAATCCATGTGTTTGTAATACGTTATTGAACAAATCCAACAACCATAACATAATAAAACATACTGGACAGTGAATGAGATTAACATTACAAAACCTATCATTTTCCAAAAATGGCTTGAAAACCCACAACAATAAAAGTTAGTACATTATCAGCCATCAGCCAGTAGCCAAGACAACCTCAAATAGTCACATAACAAACTGCTTAGTTTATGGACGGGAAGAATGAAAACTTGATCCTTGCGTTGATAATTGTACTGAAGATTGTCCCTCGCATGTGGTATCAACCTGATGCATTCTTTGGACGCTAGATGTGCATGACCTTACATTATGCCCTGTTTGAGAACATCTTTTGCACTTAATGATAGATCCTTTTCTGGTAGCCCTTGCATTGTTCCTATTCTCATCAGGCTCCCTCCTCCTCAGTTTTTTGGGTCTGCCAATCTGTTTTCTAGCATCAGGTGGCTGTATCACTGGCTGATTTGTTGAGATCCAGTACAAACTTGATGGAATGGGATACAGAACAGGTGAATATGCCTGTGCATATATGGATTTAGAATAAAAAACATGTACATACTCAAGCATTGAGCCCCTTTCAACCTGTATGGCTACAACAGTATGCCTGCGTGGATAGCCAACCAACTGAAACAACCTACATGTGCATTCTCTGGTATCAAGATTAACAACATATGACCCTGTCTCATTTGTCACCTCAAATATTTTTCGATCAGACATAATTGCAATGCAACTCCTACTCACAGTCTTTACCTTCTCCAACCTAGACAGTATATTAGGACATACTTCTCGATCATATCCACTGATACCCTGCCTCTTGGCTGACATTCTTGTCATTGTTTTCTTCCAGATGTATTCGAACATCTGTATTATTGGCATTTCCCTTGCTTCAATTATGCTTGCGTTGAAAGACTCGGACAAGTTGTTCACCAGAACATCACATTTACTTGTGCATGAGAAGATGGCCTTTGACCATAGATATGCAGGAATATTCTTCAACCATTTGGATGCATCCTCATTTAAGGATGCAAGTGCATCCATATGCCTGTTGAACTCACATGGATGAGTGGAACTAGCACATGCCCACAGTTTATCACCTACATCTTTCCCACTGAATTTTTCTTTAAAGTTTTGAAATATGTGTCTCACACAAAACCTCTGCTCACATGTTGGAAACACAGTATTCACAGCATGAACTAACCCCTTTTGTCTATCTGACATGATTGTGTATAGAAGTCCATCAGGCCTATCACCAATACACTCTCTGAGATGCTCTAAGAACCATTTCCAGTTACTGAAGTTTTCAGCTTCTGCTACACAGACTGCAATCACAAACATATTGTCATTTCCATCTCTCCCAATAGCACTAAGTAGTTGGCCCTTCAAGTTGCCTTTCAGAAAACAACCATCCAGACCAAATATGGGCCTACAACCTTTAAGGAAACTAATCTTGCAAGCATTAAAGAAAATTAACATTCTCTCAAACTTTGGAGGGGAATTTTCATCCAAAACATTATTTTTGATCCTAACCTCACTTCCAGGATTAGTTCTTCTAATCATCTCAGCATAATCCCACATATGTGAGTATTGATCTATTGACATGCCTTTTATTTCCTGTTTTGCCTTGTTTTTTGCCTTGTACAACTGTGTCCTGCTTACATCAACCATCAGATCTCTCCTCACTTGAATTTTCGAACTCTTTGAGCTAGTATAAGGATTGTCAATGAAGTAGTTTTTGTATTTTTTGCTCAGGTATCTTGATGTACAATGCCTGTTCATGTAATCTCTTCCACAGTTATGCACACCCTTCAATGTCTTGATCATGAAAGTTTTATCATGACCAATCATAGAAGCATGAATCCTCCAAGTACACCCTTTGTTACATTTTTCTGTTACCCTATTGCCTTCGTTCTTTTCATACTTCACTTTATAACCCAAACTGATGTTCCACTCAAGTAGAACCTCTCTGAATTTAGCAGCATTAACAAACTTCTGCCCAACCTTCAAGTCAAATTGATACTTACTGAATTCTTCATCAAAGTTAAATTTTTTGTAACCACTAACATCTTCTGCAGTGCTATGTGAAAGTTCTAATTCATCCACAACTTCTTCATTCCAATGGCCAACGTGTATGCCTTGAATATCAGCTTCAACTACTTCTTCCTCACTGTTAACTTCACCATGTGAATGACCTTATCCATCATCCAACCTTTGTAATTCTTCTGCAACTTCATCTTCAAGTTGTGCTGCCTCCTGTTCTTCACTAATATTCCCACATTGAAGATCCCAGAATATATCATCATCCAAAATGTCATCTAGTCCATCAAATGTACCCACATGCTCTGCACCTTGGAATTTTTCAACACTGTGAGAAGGGTCGTCAGATGCATTTCGACCTTCTTCAGACAAAGTTGACAAAGTTGTTGATGCTTGTGACCTAAAGTTGTTTACATCCGGATTTACGTTTTTGTCCTTAGACAAAACAGTCTTTTCACTTGGTGGGGTCATTTGCCAACCTTTCTTTTGTACATGGCAATTTTTTACTTGTGGAACATTGATTCCCACCACCTTGGACACCTTTATTGCCTTTGCCTACCTCATTGTATCCTCTCAATCCACATAGGCTTTGTTGTTCACTAATATCCATCTTTCATACATGAACACACTGATGACATCAACAATTCTTGCATCAGAACCAACACGTGGACATAATCAAACATACAATCCGTCAACAACCCTCATCATTCAAGGTCAAAATGCAGACAATCCAAATACATGAACACGATATTCAACATCCAACACAACAAAAGACTTACTCTTTGTGAATCAAAATAGATGAATACACTCTGTTTTTCCAACACTACTGCACACCCTTACACCTCCCTTCCTGTCGCTGAAACAAATACCGAAGAATGCACACCAAAATGGATGCAAACCAGAACAGATTACACGCACTCAACTTCGGTATGAAAATTGACAGTTCAAAGTTCAGTTTCTCATTTGCATACCAGCGTCCATGTAGCTTCAAATGTCGACATAGTTGAAAGAGTGAGTGACTGTTTACTTTTTGTACAGCCATTAAACCTCCTTGAATTTGCATGTTAATGTTGGAGGGAAAATTACAGAATTTGCTTGGTTAAAATTCAACTCCACGTCATCTTTTTTCAACACGTGGCAGAGGCACATTTGACATTTCACTCTTCTCCGGAGCAAATTTGACAGAAATAGCATTGTCCAAATAAGTCCAATAGTACAGGAGGGTTAAGGGTGTGATATCAAACCTCAGGGGGAGCAAAGGTTTAATTACGCATACTACATGGGGGAGAAAGGTGATTAACCCCCAAAAAAACTATACGTATTCGGTTCACAATATACAACAGATTGAAAATGATTCAACAACATAACTATAAGCACACTTTTGGCAAATTTTCAGATGGTGATCAATAAATTGAATCAAATAAGTTCGAGGATCAACAAAAACATGATGTATAAAGATCGTTTTGTGATAGAATATTATCTCATCTTAGGAATAAGGGGAGACTTCTTCACTTCAAGAATTCACGTCTACCTCACGAACAAGACAAATAAAATGGTCTAACACATCAAGAACCCTGAATCTTATGCTCTGGTGCATTTGAATGATCACCTTGAACTATTAGCAAAATTATTATTTTAAAGTCAAGTTACTTATTTCAATTCATTTCCATTTTATACTTGTACTTCTTGGTTAAAGATAGTCATTTGTAAATCGAAAATTAGTGTAAGCCTCCAAAAAGCTGGTTTGAGAAACAAAACAACATTAAGACTTTCGTCATCTATTTCTTTCGTCTTCAATTTCTTTCATATATTAGCTGCTTTAAGTTTCTTGATGCAAAAGTATACAAGCAAAGGCATGTATTTAAGAGATGATAATCTTCCGTGCCTTTTCTCGTCATTTTTGCAGAATATATATACATCACAATAGCTACTATTGGTGAAGTCTGCAGACAATGTCAATCTTAGTTGTATAAATACACCAAGCTTGAGGAGGAGAGTGTTGAAGAATCGTCTACAGAAATAAGCAAGATGACATACCGAGCTGAGGTGCCTAGCTGAAATGGAGAAATAAAGGACTGCCGAGCTGAGGTGCTAAGCTGAAGTGAGGCAGAAATGAAGGAGTGCCGAACCAAGGTACAAAGCCGAGGTGAGGACAGAAGTAAAGTACTCAAGCCAAGGAGATGAAGTGTCGAGCTGAAAGGATGCAATGCTGCGTTGATGTTGATAAAGCGCCAAGGTGAAGAATGCAGAGCCAAAGTGAAGAAGAGAGTGAAACCAAAATAAGTGCCGAGGTGAGATAAAATGAGAAGCGCCGAGGTGATAAAATAACAGAGCTGAAGGAAATAACACCAAGCCGAGGTGACAAAGTGAAAACACTAAAGATATGAACAGCAATGATGAGATGCCGAGCTGAGGAGACGAGGTAAAGGTAAATGAATAGACAAGCATATGTACCAATCTGTGCTGAGCTCAATAACAACATAGCGGTGTTCATTAAGTCCATAAAAGTTGCTGGGGCATCAATCAATCCAAAAGGCATCACCAAAAACTCATAATGCCCGTATCTAGTCCAAAAAGTTGTTTTAGAAAAGGATAATGACAGCGGCAACAAAGAGACATCACTGTCGAGCTAAACCAACTTAGAAAAACAAAAGAATCTCGAAGGCAGCACTGAAGAGATGAATAAAGCAATGGCAATACCCAGAAAATACAGGATAAAGGGAGCACATGTATTTATACGAATACACTGTATATGTCTACATTACATACATCCACTAGCTCAGTGGATTAAAAAAATAACAATTTTAATAGAATATAGATGTTAAAAAGCCGTTGGTGGCTACCTTTTTCAAGCCTTATAAAAAGGCTAACACTTGTATGAAGCTTGAGGAAGTTTGAATAAAAATTTTTACAGTTCAACCTCCAATTTATGCTCTTCTATTTACAATTCATAATTTCATATTTTATAATATGTGCTTCTTAAATTCTTTAAACACATGCTTCTATATTCTAAACTGTGCACATCTGAAATTTCGACAGCTACAATAAAGGCTTATGATAATGTCAAATGCTTTGCCTTGGCTAGACTAATGGGTATAATCTAAATCAATAATGACAAGATTCTAAAATATATACAAAGATTATTTACATAATCTATCACACCCCCGTAGTCTCAGTGGGAGGTTGGTGGCCGCTGAGACTGTCTCAGAAATCAATAAAAAGAATACGTGGAAGCCCTTTAGTGAAGATATCAAAAATTTGATAATGAGATTGAACATGAAAAACATAGATATATTGACGAGCGACTTTTAAACGTACAGAATGGATGTCCATTTCGATGTGAGTAGTGTGTTGATCTGGAACAAGATTTCCCCAGAGATATATAGCACTCACAATATCAGAGTAGACAATAGTAGTTTTGGTGATTGGACAACCTAGTTCGAATAATAAGTTACTAAGCTAACAGCATTCAGGGACAAAATTTTCAACACCTCGGTATTCTGTTTCGGCACTTGAGTGGGAGATGGTGGGTTCGGCATTTAAAGGACCACAGAAATAAATTGTCACCAAGAAAAACACAATAATGTCAAATGGAGTGACCGATGTTCTTACATCTGGCCTAGTCAGCATCTGTGTAGGATACTTGATTATAAAGAGGTGAGGGGTAAAAGTGAAGACCAAGATCAAAAGTACTATAGATGTAGTGAAGGATACGCTTTAGAGCTAGCATGCGCTCGGTATGAGGATCATGCATGTAGAAACAAATTTGTTGGACCACATCAGAGATACCAGATATAGTCAATGTACGGTAAAATATATCTCCAAAACTATCTATTTTAGTAGTTACATAATTATAATTTACTCAAAATACTAAGGAATTTAACATAAAATTATAGGAGGTATAAGGAGAGAGGAGGGGGCATGTACCCCCTGGATACGTCTCTTCTGGTAGATATACTTGCTAGTATTTCTATATGATAAGGATGGTTTTACTTGGTAGCATATCTATATGATAAGGGTCTTGAAGGGCAATGCAGGTATAATTAGTATAACAATAGAGTTTTTTGGGATAAAACATAATAATAGACCAGTGGCCGGGCAACCCCGTTTGCAGCTGTCATCATGGGGTGGTGAACAGAGCCAATTTTGGCGCATGCATTGTGGTCGAAAGAAGCACACGAAGGACGAGTGCTTTGAGCTAGTGGGTTATCCTGACTGGTGGGAGGCCCAAGGGAGGAAGAAACCAACAGACAGGAGGCCGGCACCAGGCTGAGGAGCCACCATGGCAGGCACACGAGTGGAGACCAGTACTACCGGCGGCCCAGGAAGCACCGGTGATGACACCCTTGACGGCGCTCTTGACCAAGAAGTTGAGAAAGAGGGAGAAGATGGAGAAGAAGGCGGCGGCCGAAAATAGGAGGAAGAATTGAGGGACCAAAAATGGGGGATGAAGAGAGACGGTGAGGGCTTAAATACCCAACCCTCTTAATCAAAAATGACCTTTTTAACCATACCAAAAATTGAAATTATCGAAGCAAATTACGAAAATAGCCAACAACCAAACTTATTCCTAAAAATACCACTGGTTCACAAAATATTATCCCATTTTGACCGCCATGTCAGTCTAAATTCCATAAATGACCAATCTGTACCTCTGGGACTTTCCAACCTCTGCCGACGGAATATCTGACTGAAACGCACGAGACCACTTTTAGTGATCATCTTCATGAGAGTTTTCCTCTGGAGCTAGGTAATACTTTACCATTGTTACTTGTTCCCTTAGCAATATCACCTGAGGATACTTTCTCACCTGCTCCTTTGCCTACCAATCTGTCTGACTTAGATGGTAATCATGATGTCTCCCCAGAGCAACAGGTTGGGGTCCTTCCTCCCAAAAAAGCCAGAGGGGTGACACCGAAAAGGTACTCGCCTAAAAATGTGACCTGGTCCTTGAAGTATCCGGTGAATTTACCCCATGGAGGGTGGGCCAAAGGATTCTTCACATCGGTGTTAGGAGACCCTACCGAGAAATGTTGAAAAGGAAAATGACATACCAGAATGGAGAGAGGCGATGCGTACATAAATGAGAGCTCTAGAAAAGAATGAGACATGGAAGAAGTGTGTGTTGCTAGAAGGAAAAAAACTTGTGGGGTGTAGATGAGTATTCACGATTAAGTACAAAGTTGATGGCATGGTTGAAAGGTACAAGTCAAGATTAGTGGTGAAAAAATATACTTACACACATAGAATCAGCTATGCAGAAACTTGTTCTCCGGTAGCAAAGATTGACAAGATCCGGGTTTTGTTCTCTGTAGCAGTAAACAAAAGATCAACGCTATGACAGTTTTGATGTGAAAAGTACGTTCCTACATGGCGAATTAAAGGAGGAGGTCTATATAGAGGCTCCACGAGGGTTCTCAAAGGACTTTCGGAGTGATGAGGTCTGTCGGCTCAAGAGGGCTCTGTATGGCCTGAAACAGTCTCTGAGAGCATGGTTTGGATGATTTACAGCCCTAATGAAACAATGCGGATATAGTCAGAGTACTGATGAAATAATGCGGATATAGTCAGAGTAATGCCGATCACACCTTCTTTATTAAACAAAAAGGAAGACTAATAACATGGTTGATCATTTATGTGGACGATATGATCATTACAAAAAGTGACGAAGAGGAAATGCCAAAACTTTAGAAGCGGCTGTTTAGTAAGTTTGAGATGAAGGACCTAGGCGAGCTGAAGTACTTCTTAGGGATAGAGGTGCATCGGTCAATCCAATGGATCTTTATATCACAGGAAAAATATGTACTTGACCTACTAATAGAGATAGGAATGCCAGAGTGCAAACCCTGAGAGGTCCTTATGTCGACAAGTCTGTAGTTGAAAATAGAACGTGATGCACCATTAGTCGACTGTGAACAGTATTTGAGGCCGGTCGGAAAGCTGATCTACCTATTCCATACATGTGTTGACATTGCACATGCAGTGAGGGTCAGTTCATGCATAAGACACAAAGGAGCATTTAGAGGCTGTAATGCGGATTGTTAGATACTTGAAGGGGTCTCCATGGCGCGAGATACTATTCAAGAAAGATGGCCATCTAGATGTAGTAGTTTATACTGATGTGGATTGGACAGATGATCCAAATGATAGAAGGTGTACGTCAGGGTGTTTTGGCTTGCTGGGAAAGATTTGGTCACCTGAAGAAGTAAAAAAAAATGGTTGTACTATCAAGCACATAAGCAGAATTAAGAGGAATCACAAAAGGAGTTGTGGAGGTCTTATGGTTAAAAAAGTTATTGGGTGAATTGGGGTTTCCCTTAAAAACTTCAGCATAGTTGAGATGTGATAATAAAGATGCGGTTATTATTTCAAAGAATCATGTGCAACATGATAAAACCAAACACGTTAAGATACTAGTTTCCATTTAATGCCGTTTGTTTTTATATCCATGTTAGAAGTAAAACTCTAAGAACCTTAGCCGTTTGTTTTGAACTTTAGTTATTTAGGCTCTACAGGAGTTTTTTTGGTACTCTCCACTTTAATAATTTGTTCTAATTTTTTCCTGTTGACACTACAAAAAGAATTCTGTTTTCCGACGAAAAAGTCACCGACGTACCATGTGTCGTTGGTATTTCGCCGGTGTTTTGCGAAGACGTAGCGATAAACGGAATTTCGTCGTTAATTGCGACGAAACTAAGATGAAACACATTGTTGCTAAAAGAAACTAGTCAGGTTAATCATTTCGTTACAATTTCGTCGGTGTTTTGTTGGTGGTTCGTCGCTACTCTGTGTCTTTTGTTTGTCGCTATGTAGTTTGTAACGTTTCGTCGCTATATCGTCAGTAATGTGTCGCAAAAATTCCAAAAACATAAACACTATGAAGCGGTGATTGGGAAAAATATTTATTCATTTAGTAATAAAAATTTACATTATGAAGACGAAAAATTAAAAAAAGAAATCTAAAAGAGAGGCGGAGAGGGGCCGTTCACTCTTCGTCATCGGAAGAAAGAGTGGCCGCCACATTCTCTGCGAACTCTTTGAGGAGGCGCTTCAACTTGTAATATCTGGATTTCAACTTGCGTAGCCTTCTGTTCATGCTGTGCAGTTTCCTCGACTGCTACTGCATGTTTGCTATAAGCATACGGTAGTCGATATCCGGTTCCAGCATTTCTTCTTGAGGATCCTCTGGCGGCATTGGGCCATGCACAGATATTGAACCCTCCCGCTCAACCGATAGTTGTGGTTGAGGAGGAGGCCATTGTGGAGGTGTACTGTTTGCCCCTCCACGCCTTGGGGTTCTTCTATAACGATGCGGCATACTTTGAAGTTTTATAACTTTGTATGTGTGTAATGTAGGGATGTGGGGTTATAAATAGGTAAATTTAGCGACGAACATGCGACGAATTTTTTGACCGTTAATCAAGATGGGAAAATGTGCAGGTGTGACGCTTCGTTCGAATTAGCGATGACTTCGCGACGTAATATGTGCGGGCGTGACGGTTCGTTCGACTTAGTGACGAATTAGCGACGTAAGTTCATCGTATGTTGTAACAATGGGGAACTGTGCAGACATTGCGGAATAGCGACGCCTTAGCGACGCTGTAGCGACGAAACGCGTCGAATGGTGTGAAGAGACGTCGTGTGTCGCTAGTTCGTCGGTAAAGCGTCGCTAAATTCAAACGTCATATTCAGCGGGTTGCCAGGTTCTCGTCGTTGTATTAAGTTTTGTCGTTATATAGTCGCTGTTTAGTCGGTGAATTAGTCGTCCCAAATTTTTTCGAACCACGTTTCGTCTGTATGTTAGCATCGTCGAGATTAGTAAGGGAATAAGCACATGTTTAAATTAAGAAAACGAAAGCGATGATTGAAAAAAAAACTTCATTAACATAGAATTATAAATTACAAAATACATAAGGAAAAAAAATCTAAAAGAATAGCGGAGAGGAGCCGTTCACTGTTCGTCATCCGAACAGAGAGTAGCAACACTCTCCGCGCATGCCTTCAGGAGGCGTCTCAGCTGCGCAGCTTTGGCTTTGATGTGCATCTGCCTTGTGTGCAGGTACTGGAGACGCTCATCGTGGTCGTTCAGCACCTCCCTCATATTCTCCACTATTTTCCACAGCTTCTGTATTTCTGCACGAGGATCACCAATTTGGCGATCCTCTTGCCGCCTTGGCCCCTGCACAGTGGGTTCGGAGGAGACAGCCGGCGGGGGTGCTTATGGTTGTGGAGGAACCGATGCAGGTGCCGGTGGTTGAAGACCCCGTCTTGGATATGTACGACCACTACCACGTCGTACCTGGGCCTTAGTACGAACCATATTTGTCTTTTTTGTTTTTTATACAATGACAGTCAAGGCTGGCTGTTTATATAGAGGAATTCAGCGGTGATATAGCGATGCCGTAGCGACGTAAACGCATCGTAAGTTGTAACAATCGGCACTGAACGGACACTAAATAGCGACGTTTTAGAGACGCAAACAGCGACGAAATGGGTACGGACACTAAATAGAGACGCCGTAGCGACGCAAACAGCGACGAAATGCGTACGTACACTAAATGCGTCGATTGGTGTGAAAAGACATTTTGTGTCGCTATTTCGTCGGCAAATCGTCGGTAAGCAATGATTGCAGACATAATACATGCACACCATACGATGAAATTCGTCGGTATTAGCGTCGCTAAGTGTGTTTGTTTCCTTTTAATCGTCGGTTTTTGTGTTTCTTGGTCGTCCCTATATCGTCGCTAAAACGTCGGTAATATTGCAGGCTGAGAACCATAAAACGCAGCTTTCTTCTTCCACTCTTCCCCCATTCTTCTCCCATTTCAAACACATAAATCATCACTTTTCAACGAAAATATAGAAGAAAGATATCTTATTGAGTGGGATTTTGAGGTTTTCCACACCGAAAAGAGATAGTTGCTGTTATTTTGAAGGTATAACGAGAAAATGGATCCGAAGAGGAGCGATAGAAAGTGGATGTACGAGAGAGTAAACAACGGGGAATGGAGTTTTAGATTTACTGAAGGCCTCGAAGAATTTTTGGATTTTGCGACGAGTAATGAAAGTGGATCGCAGATTAGATGTCTGTGTGAGAAATGCAAGAACCGTAAATATATGGATCTGGGTGACATGAGGGATCACTTATTGAAACAAGGTTTTGTGCACAATTACCATACATGGTACTGCCACGGCGAATATGAGGGGGCATCTACATCTGCAACAGTTCATGTCGAAGGGGACCCGGTAAGGTTGATGTCGAAGAAATAGGCGAGGGATCTCACAACCCATACGTGCAGATGGTGCAAGACGCAGCCGCTGGCGCATTTACGGGAGAGCAGTACTTACAGTCTCATGTCGGGTGCGAACGTGCACAGGATCCAGACGAACAGCCGCGTATATTCGTGGAGGAAGATCCGAACCCTCAGGCGAGACAGTTTTTTGAGATGCTGAACGCCGCCAACACGCCGTTGTATCCCGGTTGCGGTAGTCACACACAGATGTCCATGATCGGTCGGATGAGGAGCATGAAGACAGAGCACCGCATGACGGATAGATTGTACGATGGGATGTGTCAGTTTATGAGGGAGTCTCTTCCCGAAGGGAACACGATGGTAGACAGTTTTTATTCGACGAAGAAATAGATGCAGGCGTTGGGACTGCCGGTTTAGAAGATCGATTGTTGTTCGGAGGGGTGCATCATATACTAGGGCATCAACGAGGATAAAGACAAGTGCAGGGTCTGTGGGACACGCAGCTGGAGAACGAACAAAAGAAACCGGAACGTGCCAAGAAAGCAATTCTACTATTTACCTCTCGCCCCTAGACTGCAGAGGCTCTACTCATCCGGCGCCATAGCTAGCCAGATGAGGTGGCACGCGGAGTACTACACGAAAGACAGTGAGATGTGCCATCCATCTGACGGCGAAGCTTGGAAGACGTTCGATGCGACACATCCGGGTTTTTCGTCAGAGACAAGGAACGTTAGATTAAGGTTATGCACTGACGGGTTCAACCCGTTCGGACAGTCGGGAGAGAAGTATTCGTCGTGGCCTGTCATCGTGACGCCGTACAATCTACCACCTTGGATGTGCATGAAGAAGCCGTACATGTTCTTGACTGTGATCGCACCGGGGCCTAGGAATCCGAAACAGAAGATTGACCTATACCTGAAGCCGTACATGTTCTTGACTGTGATTCGGGCTGGGTGGTGGTGGTGTAGGGCTGGGTGTTGGAGGGGATGGCGGAGGGTGGAACCGCCTGGCTGTGCATGGGGACTGGGTGGCTGTGGGTGGGACTGGGGCTGTTGGCAGGAGTGGCGATGTGGGCGGGGGGTGGGATTTTGGCGGGAGTGGGTGGGGCGGGGGGTGGCTGTTGGCGGGAGTGGGCTGTGGGCGGGGTGGGCTGTTGGCGGGAGTGGGCTGTTGGCGGGAGTGGGTTGGGCGGGGGGGTGGCTGTTGGCGGGAGTGGGCTGTGGGCGGGGTGGGCTGTTGGGGGGGGCGCGGGGTGGCTGTGGGCGGGGGTGGGCTGTGGGCGGGAGTGGTTGTTGGCCGAGCGGGGGATGGCTGTGGCGAGGATGGGCTGTAGTTTATGTTACAAGTTATCTATCATAAGGATGTATAGGTGATGTATAATTTGAAGTGTAATTTGTTTAGAAGTGATGCATTTTTATGCTTTAAGTATCAAGTTCAAGTGATGTATACTTTGACGTGTAATTTGATGATGAAGTTTGATTATGTAGTTTGGTTAATCATGACATGTTGTTGGATTTGGATTTGTCTTTGGAGAGGCCATTAAGGCCCTGAAACCTCCGATAAACGAATAGGCCATGCCGAAATTTTCAAAATTATTAATATCTTGAATTAAATGTATTTAAACACTTGTCATTTTTTGGACATCTTATTTGTCTGGCCAACCAAACCTAAACTTGTTGAATATGCCTTTTAAATTTTTCACCCTTGCAGATCTGACGGCTAGTGAGGGTTTACCGACTCGATCCACCTACCCACCAGCTACACAGGCTATCTCAGGAGAGTTTAATATGTTTCTTTCTCAGCATGAGCTGCTTGGGTCGGTTTCGACCGCAGCTCTTGCTGCGGACGCAGACCTTTTAGGGTCTGCCGAGAGGTCTGCACCCCTCCGATCTACGCCGCCACCCACACCCACTGGTTCAGCACCTCATCCGGTGTCTGATGCGGCATCGGACGAGGGTGTCATACAAGGGCGTCGTGTCCTCCCTTGGTCACATGATACTCATACATAAGTAATGATTTATTTTTTTAACAAGTTTTCAAATATATTTCACGCGTTATTTTTTCCTAACAACTTCACCTCTTTCAGGTTTGCACCGGACTCGGGCCAGATTTCCTGTTGCATCACTCGGTCCTTCCACCTGAGGCAGGACCCAGCTGGATATGCCTGGTCCCGTGTCATCCCGCAGACACGTAGGTTCTACCGGGATGAGTTTCAGGTATTCAAATTTGATGAATTTCACTTTTTGATGCGTAATCGATCATTACTTTTCTAACCACGTTTTTACTTTTCCTCCGTATAATAATTACAGAAGGCGTACAGCTAGACAGCTGACATCGCCCACGACGTAGAGCAGGCCTGGCGGCAGAGGGCCGTCAAACGCTACAGGGACTTCGTCAACTCGCATAAGACCAAGTGAGAGCGTGACCCCACTTCTGCCAGGCCTGCCTACGTATCCGAGGCCACCTGGGCAGGGTGGATAGAAGGGTGGACGGACCCTGCTACCCAAGCCCGTAGCGCCCGGAACACGGCGAACCGGCGCAGCGGCAATCTACAGGGCCCAGCACCTGCCACACACTCAGGTGGTTCGGTTTCTCACGCCACCACGATGCGTTCTATGGTAAGTATTTTAATATTGGATTATTTAGATTCATTGATTTCATTGAATTATTTAGATTCATTGACTTAAGTGGATTATTTACATTCATTGACTTAAGTGGATTATTTATATTCATTGATTTCTTATGTTGCGCTGTTGTTTTTTTGGTATTCGTATATGGTTAATTCAAGTAGTATATGTGTTCATTTGCCTTTTTCTTTTTATTTTTGATTTGACTTGGGAGAGGCCTTTAAGGTCGGGATACCTCCGATAAACGAATAGGTCATGCCGAAATTTTTAAAATTATGGATTTCACTAACATATTTTATTTCATTCTTTCAGCACGAGGAGACGGGGGAGTGGCCAGCCTCCTACAATCTCTTCTACAAGACGCATCGGAAGAAAGCCTCCGACGGGACGGAGGACTGGATCACGGTGAAGGCCCGCGACATCAGTGTAAGTAGACTACGATATCATTTTTTTCCTTAGTTTGTTTTATTTCTAAACCCTAAGCCCTAACAATTCTTATTCTCATTTCAGGACGAGTACAACAGATTACTCGCACATAAGGGAGAAGAGGCCGACAAGAACTGCGCTTATCGGGATGCAGTTCGGACCATCGGCCCTAAGAATAAGAAGAAGAGGGAGGTGTACGGGGTTGGATCAGCAGTGCCGCCATTCTTCCCCAAAGTTCTGCATCCAGGTGCTTCCTCTGAGGCCAACACCTCCGCGCCTTCTGCGGCCCTAGAGGATATTTCGCGCCTGGAATCAGAGCATGCGGCGCTGCAGCATGAGGTGGAGACCATCAGGGCGCAGCATGAGGAGAGTGTACAGGCACTGCGGTCGTAGCTGACTCAGACCCAGCAGGCGCTGCATCAGTCGGTTCAGCAGGCGCTTCAGCAGGCGGTTGAGCATGCGCAGCAGCAGACGATGCAGGTGCAGCAGGCGACGAACCAGCAAATCTCGCAGCTATCGCATCTCATCATTTCTTTCATTTCCAGCTCGCAGTCTCAGCCTCCCCATCCTGATGGTCACTCTTCTCCGCATGATCCCCCTCCATCTTCCTCTGCATAGTATTTCATTTTTTGATTTTTTGTACAGACTATTTCATTTATTGTATCGACATATTCTTTGTTTTTTTATATTTTATCAGATATTTATACGGATTCTATTTCTTTTATGTTGTTTAATTATACAAACTTCAATACGCAAATAACGTATTTCTGTATAATATTCGTACAAATGATTTAATATACAAAATAAAATATATTAAAAAAATTAAATAATAATAAAAACTATTTAATTAATAATATATTGATATTATTAATAAATTATAAATATTTAATATTAAATTAATATTTAATATTAATTTAAATGATATCGACGAACTTGCGACGAAAAAAATAGTCGCAAACCTGAAATAAAAAAATCAAAAATTTTAAAATAGCGACGACAAAAGATACCGACGAAACGACGACGGAAATAACATGTCGCAAACCTGACAGAGTTTCGTCGCAATTGTGCGACGAACCGCCGACGAGCCTTTTTTCGTCGCAATATAGCGACGCTTCACCGACGAAAATCTCTTTGCGACAAGCCGTATAACGACCTGCAGATTTCGTCGTATTTGCGTCGCTATACGACTTTAGCGACGAAATTGCGACGAGTTTTGTCTGTCGCTATGTCTTTTTTTTCCGTAGTGTGAGTAGACCAAATTGAGCAAACCGCTAAATTTTGTGCCTTTTTTCTTAGTTATTTTTTCTCCAGTTTTTTTTATCTGTTATCGTCCTTAAGGACTATAATCCCTAGATCGTTTCCTAACAAAAACAGTAAAGTGAAATTTGATAGGATTTTTGAACCGTATTTCACCGATATGCCTATGTCCTTGGCATGTTCCATTGTGGGAATGCAATTCAGGTTAACGAACCACCCCTCATCAATGGCAATATTTAACACTATTCTTAGAGATTAAAGCTTCAACTTAGTAAACAATAAATCAGCGTGGCACAGATGCTCGTATAATCAAATGCTCGAGGAATCTTTTCGCCTCTTTGATAAAAGTAAGCACATGTAGAATATCTTTTTTGATCATATGAAAAGAGATCGAAAATCGGAAGCAATAAGAAAAAGGGACGCTCGAATCACGTGGATTAGAGTATTGCAGGATCAAAACACGAGGACAAATCTGCTCTTCCTTCCAAAAATTAATTTCCAGTGCTGATCACATGGGATTGCATAAAATTTTGATAAGCTGAATCGCTAGTGCTCAAAGTTATTTTTCACTGAAAAATATTCTTACAAAAAAACGCTATTCTAATGTCTTGAAAATATTATTATAGGTGATCAAAATGTTGCTAAATTGATTCAAGGTCTCGGTAAATAATTAGGAGTTGTTAACGTGAGTGTTAAAATGATCGGTTAATAGCTTGTCATCCATTTATATAAGATGCACAACATCAAAATTATTCTTCATTTGATTCAATGTTACTTAGACAAATTAAAGTTTACGTTCATTATTTAACAAACTTACATATTTTTTTATCCCCTAATCAAGGAAGTGTAGCTTCCCGGTAAGTTACTTAAACTATATAAATCTCGATCTGGTATGCACACATACAACATACATACACAAGTACATCAACAAATTATAAATAAGCACAATCTCTCTTGAACGGTTTCTTTTCATTTCCAAATATGTCAATGACACATTTTTCCTTGACTTTGGAATATGATAAAATAAAACAAAATTACTTACTAAATTAGTTGTGGTTTTTATATTGTGAAGTAGCAGTTGATCGACAAAACTTGACGCCATTTTCATTCTGGAACATTGAGAAACAAATTCTGTGTATTCTAACATATAAGTATGTTGCGTACATCCGATCTGCGGGAGCTTTTAGGTCAATGGAGTCATGTTGTTATCATGAACCTCTATTTAAGGCTTGCTCTGTTAAAGAGAAACTACATCAAAAGAGAGATAGAAAGTAATCAAAGAGTAGAAGCTCTTTACCAGACCATCAAAGAAATCACAAGTGATTTCCTGAGAGAAAAAGAGAAATGGCAATTGCGAGAGAGGTGAACCTCATCTTCTTAGTGAAGTTCAAAGATCATATCACTGAAGAAGATATTAAGGATTTCACTCTAGCCTATGAAAAACTTGTCCAACGTGTGGAACCCATGTTGCGTGTTCAACATGGTAAGGATCTGGGCTCGGCCAATTTCCAGCAAGGTTTCACCCATGTATATGAGCCCACTTTTAGCAGTGTAGAAGGTGTTGCTGAGTTTCTTGCCCATCCAGCTCATGCCGAATTCTTGGAGCAACAAGGCGGTCCTAAGTTGAAGGATTTCATCGTCGTTGATTACAAACCTATTATTAGTCCTTGAGAGTTTCTATCTAGCATTTTGTAGATGTTGTTGGTGTAATTCTTGTTCCGTTGTGTGTTTTCGTTCCTTTCGTCTTTTGTGATTCAGCATCAGTTGTTATCGTTGTTGTTGTTTTGCTTACCGTCTATGTTTAACATAAAAACGTTTGTTGTTGTTGTGTTTACCGTGTTGTTATGTTGTGTTTTTCTTAGATAAAATGCACACTATATGGGTTATTGAACGTACAACTGGAAGGATGTTAATCATTTGTGAGATTTGATGATCCAACCCAACAAGAACGTGGGAGGTCACAGATTATATCGCTAACTCAAAATTTTGTGATTGCTCTAAGTGCTATGGTAAATTCCAATAACATATTTGGTATTTTCTTAAATGCAAAAAAGAAAAAAAATACACAATAATAAACAACACATACAGAAAGTGCGACAAGACATACATACGAACAAATAAAACATACAACACCCCAATGGAAGCTGAGAGAAACATCCTAAACAATCTTGCATTCTCTCACCTCCATTAAACGGTATAATTGTTGAATATTGAAAAAGTTTTCATTCATTCAAGTTGGTTTAAATTTACAAGTGTGTTTTTCTTTTATAGGGGTAGTTTTACTTCTAAGGATGTGAGTCACTTGGAGAGTCGTCACTGTTCTGCTATAGTGTTTTCTACTCTAAATAATGGCTAGTTACCTGAGCAGTTTGACCTTATGCACAGTAAAATATTCTAAGTTACAATATTTACAAAGTATGGCAATTCTGCCTTCTTCCTGTCTTGTGCTTCACTTCGTCACCTCAGCTCGGCACTTCTTTGCTTTAATTGTCTTCAGTTGGTCCTAGTTTCGTGCTTCACCTCATCTCCTCTTCAGTTCAACACGACCATACTTTATCCTTGCCTCAGTTTTCCTTCAGTTCAGCACAACCTTGACTTGTCCATCATTTTCCTTAATTCAGCTCAGCTCAGTTGTCTTGCTTTGTTTACTTAGTCTTATTTTTGTTGGAAAATGAATTATTTTGATGGATTTAAAAGATGTTTGAAAATGAGATAAAAAGATATTTCATAATTTGGAATTAGAACAAAATCCATTGTTCTATCTGTCACATATGGGGAGATTGTTGGGATATGAATGTTTTGATGAAGCTTAAAAGATGTTTGAAAAAGGATTAAGAAGTGGTTTTATACTTGGAAATAAGAAATCAACATCATACCCTGACATAGATCTCTAACAGAGATCTATGTATACATTATACCCTGACATAGATCTCTATCAGAGATATATGTATACATCATACCCTCACATTGATCGATCGATGTCATCCAGAATCAAACTGAAATCATACTGTCCAACATCATACCCTCACATAGTTCGATCGATATACATTATACCCTCACATAGATCCATCGATGTACATCATAGTCACATAGATCCATCGATGTACATCATTCCCTCACATAGATCGATCGATGTCATCCAGAATCAAACTGAAACCATACTGTCCAGCATCATACCCTCACATAGATCGATCAATGTACATCATACCCTCACATGGATTGATCGATGTACATCATACCCTCACATAGATCGATCGATGTCCGCCAGAATTCAAAGTTTTATGAACGTTGGAACAAAATCCAAGGAAGATTTATGGTGTTTTCTCTTTCCAATCTTGCTCAAATTTCTTGTGGACTTTACTCTAACATAATACAAGCTTCCTTGACTATTGTATCCATGTTTAAGCAATCCTAGGTTGGCTATTGTGGATCAAATCACTCCATAGGGTGGCTAAAGACTATTTTGGCATTATCTTGACATTTGGAGTAGTTCAAGACATGGTGGAGAGCTAAAAAACGTGGTGAACTTCATCTATGAAAGGAAGAGGCTTGGATGAGGCAATTACACACTTTCACCATCATCAAGCTTCATTCTTCATTGTTGTATATTTCTCTTATATGTGTAAAAGTGCTTAAAGCTTGTTAAGCCTTTCTTTGTTCTTCATTGTTGTATATTGAGAGATAGTGAGTCTAACACAAGAGGAACCATAAACATTTGATCTCTTTCTTGTGTTTAGACTAGAAAGAAAGTGTGATCCACACTACTTCCTTTAACCCACGGTGAGAAAGTTCTTGAGAGAACTTTGTTGAAGTTGTGAGGAAGCAAGAACTTGTTCTTGCTTATAGTTGTTGTTGTTGAGGTTGCACAAAGTGTATGTGCAACAAGTTGCTGCTGTTGTTGTTGGTATTGCTGAAATTGGTTGCGCAATAAGTTGCTGCTGTTGTAGTTGTTGCTTGCACTAGAGTTAGTGTAAGTGTTACTGTTGTTGTTCTTGTTCCTTATCAAAGGTAATAAAAAAGTTGCTGTTGAAAATCCACTTTGAAAGCAAAGTGGTAGTGGAGTAGAATCATTTAAGATTCGAACCACTCTAAATCTTGCGTCTTCAATCATTATCTCTCATCTCCTTCTTTATTGATTTTGAGTGCACTTGTTTTGTATTGAGCTAAACCGAGAAAATTCCGCAAAATTGCCCAACACTCTATTCACCCCCTCTAGAGTGTTCATCACGGACCTTACAATTGGTATCAGAGCCTAACCTTGATTGCTTGGCCATCTTTGCAAGTAGCAAGGTTAAAGATCATTTGAAATTATGGCAATGACAACATCTACATCATATAGCTCAACTCTCAAAACAACCACTATATTCACAACACCAAACACCAAAGTTCCCTTGTTTGATACTCAAAACTATTCCTTATTGAAATATATGATGAATGCATATTTGTGTGGATGTGGTTATGAAATATGGAGAATGGTCATAGAGGGAGCACCTCCACCAACTAGGTTGGATGAAAACATGAAACTAGTAATGAAGGAGGTGGATGACTACAATGATGAAGATAAGAAAAATTTCGAGCTAGAAGGAAAAGCTCTTGAAATCCTCCATCTATCTCTTTCACACGATGAGCTAATAAAGGTTCAAGGCATCTTCTCTCCACATAAGACATGGAAGAAGCTTGAGGAGTTATCAAATGATGGTCATCAATCAAACAAAGATGAAGATTATCTCAATGACACGGAATCATTATGCCTCATAGATTTTGAAGATGACAAAGAGGTATCTCTTTCAACTTTCTTATTTGATGAATATATCACTTTACATGAGGAATTTGAAAAACTTGTTTTAAAATACAAGCATGCCAAAAAGGAGCTTAATTTATGCAAATTAGAAAATGAAAATTTGCATGACTCTCTCGTTTTTCTTCATCTCAAGCATGATGTCATCTTAGAGATACATAAATCTTTAGCTCTAGAAAACATAGAGATTAAGAATAAATGTGTTAAACTTGAAGAACTTCATAAGGCGACATGTGAGAAGGTTGTCCATGAAAAACCTCTTGGTAAACAAAAAGTAGTAAATAGAAAGTCAAACTTAGGTTTTAAAGCTTCTACTACTTCAACCAATATAAAATTATCAAAGATAAAAGAGACATCTTTATGTAATTCACCTAGGGCTAATTTGATACTTCCAAAGGAAGTGCTTAGAAATGTCAACAAGATTTCTAAGTCTATGAAGGTAGCTAAACCTTCCAAGCCTAAAAACACACAATCATATCATGCACCTACTTGTTTCTTTTGTAACAAAAAGGGTCATGTGGTAAGTGTTTGTAGAGCAAAGAAAAGCTCTAAGTATTATTGGAGGCTTAAAGGCATGAGAACTAACCAAGATGGACCCAACAACAAAAGGGTACCTATGGATAGACATTTGTCTTACGTAGGATCTTGGAATCCATGGAGAAGGCAAAGTAAAACAAATCAAATAGCTCATGGAAATGAAATGTTCAATCCATATATCCAACAAAGAGCACCTCTCTATCATGTTCATGATCAAATATGGTGTGGTATCCCAATTTGGCAATGGAAAAGGCTAGACCCTTGGAGTTAGAAGAGTTGGTAAACTTTCTAACTATTCTTTTAATCCCATAATATGTATAGAAATGACATGAGCTAAAATTTGATAAGTGTAATCTATTGAGATGATGATAATACTTAAAACATTCTTATAACTAATGAGATATTTGCAAAAAGAAAGATAATGTTTTGATTTTTTTAATAAAATAAAGGTTTATCTTACAAGTTTTTGGTGTCAAAACTTTTATGCCAAGTTTTTTTTCTATCACATGGAATAAATAACTTATACATATTGGTTACAAAGTTTCTAGAAACTTTTTGAAAAGTACCAACCTATCAAAATATTTACAAACCATGATGGCATATGTGATACTTATCAACTGTCTAAAGCATTGATAAGTAAAGATTTAAGTTTTATAGTAAAAATGCACTCTCAAGACTCTATAAATGCCTCATTTCTTCTTGATAGGAGTATTATTCATGTTTATGATATTAAATGGTTTCTTTACAACTTGATTGACTTATGTGGCTTGCTTGAGCATTTGAAACTAGTTGATTCTATTTTACTTACTTGAGTATGTTTCTTACTAGGAAATATAATACATGATTATGAATCTCTAAAATGATTTGAGAATGAAAATGCTCATAAGATTAACCATCAAGAGAAATAGAATTTGGAAGTTTGAAAGAAATACCAAGATATATGTCAAATGAAAGGATGCATTTCACCATGCCTTGGTATCTAATTTTTTTTTTAAAAAAATTTGGATTGAATTGGTAAAACTAAAATATTTATATGGATGAGTTTTTCTTGAGGTTTCTCTGTTCAAACACTTTGAAGCGGAAAAACTTGAGTGTTGGTTAATCATCAATATGGTGTAGTTTATGAATTATCTTAATATGACTTCCTATGAACCTTGAAATGATAGAATTCCTACTCTAAAATACTTTATGTTATTTAGATGAAAGGTTTTCATAATTAACACCAAAGATGATTTAGAAAGACTTGAATTGTAGATGATAATGAACATGTCAATAAGAACATATATTTGAACAAGTCTTAACTTGAATACTTAAGTAGGAATTCTTTGAAAAACTTGAGGATTCAAATGATAAAAGTTATTTGAACATTCATGAGGATCAAAAGCCAAGAGAAAACTTCTAAGCTATATGAGTTCCTTAAAGTTTGGACAATTTCAAAGCATATGGAATTAGGTAGAACCAAATAAAAATATTGAACTATAGCTCTAGACTATTATCAATATATGGATGAAACTTATGTCTTATCTTGCAAGATGAAAGAAGCTTTCTAGGCTATATTTGGCATAGGAAATCAATTATATGTCAAATTGACCATCTTGGATAACTATATGCAAAAATAAATGTGTATATTTAATCTTTCAATATTGAAGACCTTGATGAGTCAAATCATGCTTCCTTGTATGACATGAACTAAACTCCTACAGTTTGGTGTGAGAGGTCAAGATAACTTTTTAAGAGAAAAACAAATCATCACATTCTTCATAATATTCTTGTTAATATCCATGTGGGTAATACATTTGGGTCAAATATAGAATTGTTTGTGGAAAATATGCACAAATCGATGCATGGCAAGTTTGATGAAAGTACAAATGAGAAAAACGCACTTGTCCTCTTTGAGTTCCATATTATGCAAACTACGTATTTGTATATATGGCTTGATGGCTCATGTATGTAGCGGGCTTGATATGTATATGGGATGAAATGGTATATGCTTAGGTATGCTTTCTTGGATAAGCTTGTGTTTCAACATGCTCTTGGATATGATGGATGATTGTGCAGAAATGATGGTTTGGATATGCTTGCTTGCGTGATAGACATGATATACTTGCTTTCTTGATGTGTTATTGGGTATCACATGCTGAAGCTTGACTTGCTATATGCTTGGATGCATGAAGATTAGTCTGCATTCTTGCTTGATGTAAAAATGAAAGTTTTGGCATACATGTTGAATAACTAGTGTAAGTAGGAATATGCCATGATGCATATATTGCACTTACGAATTGGTGCATGGTTTGATTGAGGGGGAGTCTTGAAAAGTTTTCACATATATTGGTTTTGAGAGGATTATCTATTGAGGGGGAGATTTGAATATGTTTTCATGTTCATATATTTAGGGGGAGCTTAAAATGCATGGACAAAGAGGGAGATTGAAAATTCCAAGTTTTGAAACTATTAGGTAGCTCAAATATAAATTTTCATGCAAAAACATCTTTTAAAAGTCTTGGTTTTGAAATCATCAAAAAAAGGGAGACTGTTGGAAAATGAATTGTTTTGATGGATTTAAAAGATGTTTGAAAATGAGATAAAAAGATATTTCATAATTTAGAATTAGAACAAAATCCATTGTTCTATCTCTCACATATGGGGAGATTGTTGGGATATGAATGTTTTGATGAAACTTAAAAGATGTTTGAAAAAGGATTAAAAAGTCGTTTTATACTTGGAAATAAGAAATCAACATCATACCCTCACATAGATCTCTAACAGAGATCTATGTATACATCTTACCCTGACATAGATCTCTAACAGAGATCTATGTATACATCATACCCTGACATAGATATCTATCAGAGATCTATGTACATCATACCCTCACATAGATCGATCGATGTCATCCAGAATCAAACTAAAATCATACTGTCCAACATCATACCCTCACATAGATCGATCAATGTACATCATACCCTCACATAGATCCATCGATGTACATCATACCCTCACATAGATCGATCGATGTCATCCAGAATCAAACTGAAACCATACTGTCCAACATCATACCCTCACATAGATCGATTGATGTACATCATACCCTCACATAGATCGATTGATGTCCCCCAGAATTCAAATTTTTATGAACGTTGGAACAAAATCCAAGAGAGATTCATGGTGTTTTCTCTTTCCAATCTTGCTCAAATTTCTTGTGGACTTTACTCTAACATAATACAAGCTTCCTTGACTATTGTATCCATGTTTAAGCAATCCTAGGTTGGCTATTGTGGATCAAATCACTCCATAGGGTGGCTAAAGACTATTTGGGCGTTATCTTGACATTTGGAGTAGTTCAAGACATGGTGGAGAGCTAAAAAACGTGGTGAACTTCATCTATGAAAGGAAGAGGCTTGGATGAGGCAATTACACACTTTCACCATCATCAAGCTTCATTCTTCATTGTTGTATATTTCTCTTATATGTGTAAAAGTGCTTAAAGCTTGTTAAGCCTTTCTTTGTTCTTCATTGTTGTATATTGAGAGATAGTGAGTCTAACACAAGAGGAACCATAAACATTTGATCTCTTTCTTGTGTTTAGACTAGAAAGAAAGTGTGATCCACACTACTTCCTTTAACCCACGGTGAGAAAGTTCTTGAGAGAACTTTGTTGAAGTTGTGAGGAAGCAAGAACTTGTTCTTGCTTATAGTTGTTGTTGTTGAGGTTGCACAAAGTGTATGTGCAACAAGTTGCTGCTGTTGTTGTTGGTATTGCTGAAATTGGTTGCGCAATAAGTTGCTGCTGTTGTAGTTGTTGCTTGCACTAGAGTTAGTGTAAGTGTTACTGTTGTTGTTCTTGTTCCTTATCAAAGGTAATAAAAAAGTTGCTGTTGAAAATCCACTTTGAAAGCAAAGTGGTAGTGGAGTAGAATCATTTAAGATTCGAACCACTCTAAATCTTGTGTCTTCAATCATTATCTCTCATCTCCTTCTTTATTGATTTTGAGTGCACTTGTTTTGTATTGAGCTAAACCGAGAAAATTCCGCAAAATTGCCCAACACTCTATTCACCCCCTCTAGAGTGTTCATCACGGACCTTACAGTTGGTATCAGAGCCTAACCTTGATTGCTTGGCCATCTTTGCAAGTAGCAAGGTTAAAGATCATTTGAAATTATGGCAATGACAACATCTACATCATATAGCTCAACTCTCAAAACAACCACTATATTCACAACACCAAACACCAAAGTTCCCTTGTTTGATACTCAAAACTATTCCTTATTGAAATATATGATGAATGCATATTTGTGTGGATGTGGTTATGAAATATGGAGAATGGTCATAGAGGGAGCACCTCCACCAACTAGGTTGGATGAAAACATGAAACTAGTAATGAAGGAGGTGGATGACTACAATGATGAAGATAAGAAAAATTTCGAGCTAGAAGGAAAAGCTCTTGAAATCCTCCATCTATCTCTTTCACACGATGAGCTAATAAAGGTTCAAGGCATCTTCTCTCCACATAAGACATGGAAGAAGCTTGAGGAGTTATCAAATGATGGTCATCAATCAAACAAAGATGAAGATTATCTCAATGACACGGAATCATTATGCCTCATAGATTTTGAAGATGACAAAGAGGTATCTCTTTCAACTTTCTTATTTGATGAATATATCACTTTACATGAGGAATTTGAAAAACTTGTTTTAAAATACAAGCATGCCAAAAAGGAGCTTAATTTATGCAAATTAGAAAATGAAAATTTGCATGACTCTCTCGTTTTTCTTCATCTCAAGCATGATGTCATCTTAGAGATACATAAATCTTTAGCTCTAGAAAACATAGAGATTAAGAATAAATGTGTTAAACTTGAAGAACTTCATAAGGCGACATGTGAGAAGGTTGTCCATGAAAAACCTCTTGGTAAACAAAAAGTAGTAAATAGAAAATCAAACTTAGGTTTTAAAGCTTCTACTACTTCAACCAATATAAAATTATCAAAGATAAAAGAGACATCTTTATGTAATTCACCTAGGGCTAAATTGATACTTCCACAGGAAGTGCTTAGAAATGTCAACAAGATTTCTAAGTCTATGAAGGTAGCTAAACCTTCCAAGCCTAAAAACACACAATCATATCATGCACCTACTTGTTTCTTTTGTAACAAAAAGGGTCATGTGGTACGTGTTTGTAGAGCAAAGAAAAGCTCTAAGTATTATTGGAGGCTTAAAGGCATGAGAACTAACTAAGATGGACCCAACAACAAAAGGGTACCTATGGATAGACATTTGTCTTACGTAGGATCTTGGAATCCATGGAGAAGGCAAAGTAAAACAAATCAAATAGCTCATGGAAATGAAATGTTCAATCCATATATCCAACAAAGAGCACCTCTCTATCATGTTCACGATCAAATATGGTGTGGTATCCCAATTTGGCAATGGAAAAGGCTAGACCCTTGGAGTTAGAAGAGAAATGACATGAGCTAAAATTTGATAAGTGTAATCTATTGAGGTGATGATAATACTTAAAACATTCTTATAACTAATGAGATATTTGCAAAAAGAAAGATAATGTTTTGATTTTTTTAATAAAATAAAGGTTTATCTTACAAGTTTTTTGGTGTTAAAACTTTTATGCCAAGTTTTTTTTTTCTATCACATGGAATAAATAACTTATACATATTGGTTACAAAGTTTCTAGAAACTTTTTGAAAAGTACCAACCTATCAAAATATTTACAAACCATGATGGCATATGTGATACTTATCAACTGTCTAAAGCATTGATAAGTAAAGATTTAAGTTTTATAGTAAAAATGCACTCTCAAGACTCTATAAATGCCTCATTTCTTCTTGATAGGAGTATTATTCATGTTTATGATATTAAATGGTTTCTTTACAACTTGATTGACTTATGTGGCTTGCTTGAGCATTTGAAACTAGTTGATTCTATTTTACTTACTTGAGTATGTTTCTTACTAGGAAATATAATACATGATTATGAATCTCTAAAATGATTTGAGAATGAAAATGCTCATAAGATTAACCATCAAGAGAAATAGAATTTGGAAGTTTGAAAGAAATACCAAGATATATGTCAAATGAAAGGATGCATTTCACCATGCCTTGGTATCTAATTTTTTTTTAAAAAAAAATTGGATTGAATTGGTAAAACTAAAATATTTATATGGATGATTTTTCTTGAGGTTTCTCTGTTCAAACACTTTGAAGCGGAAAAACTTGAGTGTTGATTAATCATCAATATGGTGTAGTTTATGAATTATCTTAATATGACTTCCTATGAACCTTGAAATGATAGAATTCCTACTCTAAAATACTTTATGTTATTTAGATGAAAGGTTTTCATAATTAACACCAAAGATGATTTAGAAAGACTTGAATTGTAGATGATAATGAACATGTCAATAAGAACATGTATTTGAACAAGTCTTAACTTGAATACTTAAGTAGGAATTCTTTGAAAAACTTGAGGATTCAAATGATAAAAGTTATTTGAACATTCATGAGGATCAAAAGCCAAGAGAAAACTTCTAAGCTATATGAGTTCCTTAAAGTTTGGATAATTTCAAAGCATATGGAATTAGGTAGAACCAAATAAAAATATTGAACTATAGCTCTAGACTATTATCAATATATGGATGAAACTTATGTCTTATCTTGCAAGATGAAAGAAGCTTTCTAGGCTATATTTGGCATAGGAAATCAATTATATGTCAAATTGACCATCTTGGATAACTATATGCAAAAATAAATGTGTATATTTAATCTTTCAATATTGAAGACCTTGATGAGTCAAATCATGCTTCCTTGTATGACATGAACTAAACTCCTACAGTTTGGTGTGAGAGGTCAAGATAACTTTTTAAGAGAAAAACAAATCATCACATTCTTCATAATATTCTTGTTAATATCCATGTGGGTAATACATTTGGGTCAAATATAGAATTGTTTGTGGAAAATATGCACAAATCGATGCATGGCAAGTTTGATGAAAGTACAAATGAGAAAAACGCACTTGTCCTCTTTGAGTTCCATATTATGCAAACTACGTATTTGTATATATGGCTTGATGGCTCATGTATGTAGCGGGCTTGATATGTATATGGGATGAAATGGTATATGCTTAGGTATGCTTTCTTGGATAAGCTTGTGTTTGAACATGCTCTTGGATATGATGGATGATTGTGCAGAAATGATGGTTTGGATATGCTTGCTTGCGTGATAGACATGATATACTTGCTTTCTTGATGTGTTATTGGGTATCACATGCTGAAGCTTGACTTGCTATATGCTTGGATGCATGAAGATTAGTCTGCATTCTTGCTTGATGTAAAAATGAAAGTTTTGGCATACATGTTGAATAACTAGTGTAAGTAGGAATATGCCATGATGCATATATTGCACTTACGAATTAGTGCATGGTTTGATTGAGGGGGAGTCTTGAAAAGTTTTCACATATATTGGTTTTGAGAGGATTATCTATTGAGGGGGAGATTTGAATATGTTTTCATGTTCATATATTTAGGGGGAGCTTAAAATGCATGGACAAAGAGGGAGATTGAAAATTCCAAGTTTTGAAACTATTAGGTAGCTCAAATATAAATTTTCATGCAAAAACATCTTTTAAAAGTCTTGGTTTTGAAATCATCAAAAAGAGGGAGACTGTTGGAAAATGAATTGTTTTGATGGATTTAAAAGATGTTTGAAAATGAGATAAAAAGATATTTCATAATTTAGAATTAGAACAAAATCCATTGTTCTATCTCTCACATATGGGGAGATTGTTGGGATATGAATGTTTTGATGAAACTTAAAAGATGTTTGAAAAAGGATTAAAAAGTCGTTTTATACTTGGAAATAAGAAATCAACATCATACCCTCACATAGATCTCTAACAGAGATCTATGTATACATCTTACCCTGACATAGATCTCTAACAGAGATCTATGTATACATCATACCCTGACATAGATCTCTATCAGAGATCTATGTACATCATACCCTCACATAGATCGATCGATGTCATCCAAAATCAAACTAAAATCATACTGTCCAACATCATACCCTCACATAGATCGATCAATGTACATCATACCCTCACATAGATCCATCGATGTACATCATACCCTCCCATAGATCGATCGATGTCATCTAGAATCAAACTGAAACCATACTGTGCAACATCACACCCTCACATAGATCGATTGATGTACATCATACCCTCACATAGATCGATCGATGTCCCCCAGAATTCAAATTTTTATGAACGTTGGAACAAAATCCAAGGGAGATTCATGGTGTTTTCTCTTTCCAATCTTGCTCAAATTTCTTGTGGACTTTACTCTAACATAATGCAAGCTTCCTTGACTATTGTATCCATGTCTAAGCAATCCTAGGTTGGCTATTGATGATCAAATCATTCCATAGGGTGGCTAAAGACTATTTGGGCATTATCTTGACATTTGGAGTAGTTCAAGACATGGTGGAGAGCTAAAAAACGTGGTGAACTTCATCTATGAAAGGAAGAGGCTTGGATGAGGCAATTACACACTTTCACCATCATCAAGCTTCATTATTCATTGTTGTATATTTCTCTCATATGTGTAAAAGTGCTTAAATCTTGTTAAGCCTTTCTTTGTTCTTCATTGTTGTATATTGAGAGATAGTGAGTCTAACAAAAGAGGAACCATAAACATTTGATCTATTGCTTGTGTTTAGACTAGAAAGCAAGTGTGATCCACACTACTTCCTTTAGCCCACGGTGAGAAAGTTCTTGAGAGAACTTTGTTGAAGTTGTGAGGAGGTAAGAACTTGTTCTTGCTTATAGTTGTTGTTGTTGAGGTTGCACAAAGTGTATGTGCAACAAGTTGCTGCTGTTGTTGCTGGTATTGCACAAATTGGTGTTGCAATAAGTTGCTGTTGTTGTAGTTGTTGCTTGCACTAGTGTTAGTGTAAGTGTTACTGTTGTTGTTCTTGTTCCTTATCAAAGGTAATAAGAAAGTTGTTGTTGAAAATCCACTTTGAAAGCAAAGTGGTAGCGGAGTAGAATCATTTAAGATTCGAACCACTCTAAATCTTGTGTCTTCAATCATTATCTCTCATCTCCTTCTTTATTGATTTTGAGTGCACTTGTTTTGTATTGAGCTAAACCGAGAAAATTCCGCAAAATTGCCCAACACTCTATTCACCCTCCTCTAGAGTGTTCATCACGGACCTTACAAATTTTCCACCACTGTTATAACTTGGATCATGTCGGCGTACCTTGGCTGAGATCGGCACACCTAGGCTGGACTTATTTCCACACTCTCCCTCAAGCTTAGTTGTATATATTCAAACAACAAAGCTTTGACATTAAGTATTGAAAGACACTTGGTGAAACTGGTTTTGTGAAGGGATCGGCTATTTGTTCTTTGGTAGAGATATGTATTATGCTGACCTCATTTCCTTCTATCTTTCTCGAATAAAATGTATGTCTATCTCTACATGTTTTGACTTGTCATGCTGAACTGGGTTCTCTGCCATGCTTATGTGCTGAACTGGATTCTCTGCCATGCTTAGGACAGAGACACTGTCACAATAGATTTGGAAGGGTAAACTTTCCTTTATGTGAAGGTCTTCACGAACTCTTCTAATCCATATGCCTTCAGAAATTCCTAATGCAAGTGCTCCAAGCTCTGTCTATGTATTGCTTTTTGACACAACTGGTAGCTTCTAACTTCGCCAAGTAACCAGGTTTCCCCGTAGAAAGGTTTCGTAGCATGTAGCTGATCTCATGTTAGTTTTGGATCCATCCCAGTCTGCACCAGTAAATATTTTGATACTTCGATCTGTGCTCTTTCTGAAATAGAGCCCTTATCTTGATACACTCTTGAGGTACATGGGAATTCTTAGAGTAGCTTGTAGATGCTCATTAGTAGGACTGTGTATAAACTGAGATACAAAACTGACTGCATAACAAATATCTGGCCTTGTACGTGGTAAATAGATTAATTTTCTGACTAGTTTTTGGTAGCTCAGCTTATCAGCCAAGGTAATATCACATTGATCTCTAGGCTTATATCCAGGCTCTACTGGGGTACTTGATGGTCTGCATCCGAGCAGACATGTTTCCTTTAGGAGGTCAAGTATATATTTTCTTTAGGAAATAAACATCTTTTCTTTATTCCTAGCAATTTCCATTCCTAAGAAGTATCTTAGTTTACCTAGAACCTTCATTTCAAACTGCTTAGATAGTTGTGTTTTAATATTGTTTATGTTATGGTCATCATTCTCAGTTATTATGATATCATCTACATATACAATTAGTATCATCAGCTCCCCTTAGGTGAAGCTTTGGTCAATAGTGTATGATCACTATTCATTTGGTTAAATTTCAGGTCGATCACTTCTTTTGTGAAGGTTTTAAACCGAGAGCCAGGTGACTGCTTCAGCCTATATAAAGATTTTCTTAACTTGCACACTTTACCCTTATTTGTTTCATTATTAAAACCTTGTGGAATACTCATGTAAACTTCTTCTGCTAAATCCCTATTCAGAAATGCATTTTTTACATTTAATTGGTAAAGTTCCCAGTCTAGATTTATTGCTACAGAGAAGTTGACCCAAATGGTGTTTAGTTTGGCTACTGGTGCAAACGTTTCTATGTAATCTACTCCATACATTTTTGTGAAGTCTTTAGCTACTAATCTTGCTTTATATTTATTGATTGTTCCATTATTGTTACATTTAACATTAAATATCCACTTACACTCTACTAGTTTTATAGTGGCCGAGGTGGGAGTCAGCTTCTATATTTGATTCTTCTTTAAGGCATTCATTTCTTTGTTCATTGCATTTCGCGATTTAGGTCGGCTAAGTGCTTCTTTTATATTTTTAGGAAGGATATTTTCATCAAGTGAACATACAAAGATTCTAAAGTTAGGATTTAACTTGTCATAGGATACATACTCTTCTATGAGGTATTTAGTGCAAATCGTATTCCTAATACATTCCCGAGTTCCTTTTCTTAGTGCAATTGGCTTGTGGTCTATTTGGGTTTCATGGTCATATTCAACTATTGCGTCTACAGAGTCTTCAGTAGTGTGCTCTACTTTTTCTGGTATATCAAGTCAGTTATTACTTCTTGGAACTTCCTGAGAATTGGAGTTTATGGGAAAATTAATTACAGATTGGGAATCGGCCTCATTTCTCTGAGATAGTTGGTTGTTGAGCTGTGGTTTGTAGCTCGGCTAAGCTATTGAACTCGGCAGAATTTGCAATTTTGAACTGGAAAGTGGTTTGCTTATACAGTCTATTTTTTTTCTAGTATTCGTTGACACTTGAATCTTTTGTTTCAGTTAATGGTTTGTAAAATGCATGTCTTTTATCAAAGGTAACATTGAGTGTATGAAACATTCTTTTATTTGCAGGATAGTAACACCTATAATCTTTCTGTTATCATGAGTATCTTAGGAAGATGCACTTAACTGATCTAGGATCCAATTTTTCTCCAAAACTTTGCTAAATATGAACATATGTTGTGCACTCAAATAGTTTGAATGGCAGCTCGAAGAGCAGTTTAGTATGCGGGTAATGACTGAGGAGTACTTTTCTAGGGGTTTTAAATGACAAGGTTCTTGATGACATTCTGTTTATAAGATAAGTGGCTGTAATGAGGGCTTCACCCCAGTATTGTTTGGGTACATTCATAGCAAACATCATAACTTTAATTACTTCAAGTAGATGTCTATTTTTCTTTCAACAACGCTTTCTGTTGAGGAGTATAGGTACATGTAGTTTGGTGACAGATATTATTTTCATGCATAAACGTTTGAACAGTGCTGTCTAAATGTTTTGTTCCATTATCTGATCTAAGTGTTTTAATAATACATCGAACTAATTTTTAATTAGTGTAACATACTTCTTAAGTATTTGTCCGACCTCACTTTTACTTTTTAATAAGTACACCCATGCTACTCTAATATGGTCGTCTACAAAGGTTAGGAACCACCTTGTGCCATTGATGTTAGTTACTTTAGACGATCCCCATTTATCTGAGTGGATGAGATAAAAAGGTGCAGATGACTTGCATATTTTAGCTGGATAATTCTGTTTAGTGTGTTTAGCTAGTTGACATGTCTCAAAAGTAATATTTTTAAGGTTAGTCGAGCTGAATAACTTTGACATTATTATCCCTAGTGAAGTTACTAATTGATAAAAGATTGAAGCTTAGACTAGGGACATGCAGGACATCTTTTACGAGAATCATATTGATTATTGATGAGCCTATTACAACAACTTCTGAAGAAGTTCTATTTGCAATTTTAACTTTCTTGGGTATTAAAAACATAGAATAAGAGTTTAGAACATTACTATTACTGGTCATATGATCAGTTGTCCCTGAGTCAATTATCCAAGAACCGTTGGAGCTCGGCTGGACATAGCCTGCCATGGTAGCTTGATGTGGACCAGCTCGACCACTTTGTCTGCTCAGTAGATTGATCAGAGTAGTGATATGATCCTTTGTAGGAGTCTCGAGCTGAGTTGCACCAAGCTGCGGTGTGCTGTTGACCGGATGAGCAGCACTCTGTCCACTAGGGAATGATCTTGGTTGCGTTCTCCAGGGCGCATTGCTAGTCTTCATAGGTGGTTTCTCTTTTCGGACCAGATTTGCCTGCAACTTCCAACAGTTCTTGACTGTATGACCTTTTCTCTTGCAGTATTTGCACAATTTACCTCCAGAAGAGGTAAAGTGTCGTTTAACAGCCAGCACAGGCTCTTTTGCTGGTTGTTTAGTATGCATGACAGAGGACTCCAAGGTTGAAGATCCTCCCATCATGACCTCCTTTCGGCTTTCTTCATGTTTAATTTCTGCGAAGGCAACCATCAAGGTTGGTAGTGGTTTAGTACTTAAAATCCAACTTTTAACAGAGTCGAATTCCGGGTTCAGTTCAGTCAGGAATCAAAAAACTCGCTTCATTTCTATTATTTCTTTGTATAATGTAGCATCAGTGATGCAAGACCACTGATGTGCTTTGAAAGAGTCAATCTGCTGCCATGCTTTTGTCAGTAGTGTATAGTATTTGTGGACAGTCAAACTACCTTGTTCAGCTCATGAAGATGAATTTCGATTTCATATAATTCTGAGATGTTGTCCTGCTTGGGATACATCTCCTTGACTGCATCCCAGATCTCTGCTGCAATATTATACATCATGAAATTGTCAAAAATGTATGGTTGCATAGAACATATGAGCCGAGGCATAATCATGCTGTTCTCTGACTTCCGTAGTCAAAAGTTTGCTTCATTTTTATATGGGACACTGGCTATCCCATATAATTATTCCTCCTTGTCTTTACCATTAATGAACATATCTACCCCTCGAGACCACGAGAGGTAGTTATCTCCATTGAGTTTGTGGCTGGTGATGACAATGGAGGAATCATGAGTGAGTTAAGGAACATGCATGTAGCGCCCCTGTGCGGACAGCGGACCCGAACCGGTGCACCCGTCGTAGCCTACTGAGAGGATTACAAGACGTCTCATCTCTCGAATACACATCATCAATGACGTAAGAGAGTAAGCACGGAAACATGTGTAAAACAAATCTAACCATCAAATCTGTACATCCATGTAATGCGATTACAAAAGAATGTTCGTGGTCGCAGCCAACTAAATCCTCAAACGTATGAAAGAAAAGATAATAAGAAACAGTCAATAACAATTCCCAATATGAATTCTAAGCATCCCATTCAGCCCACTCGCCGTCATCTTCTATGAAAATCATGTCATAACCGGGCTCATCTGCACGACAACGAGTAGAACTCTTAGCGAAAAACGCTAGCATGTAACCCGCTTATAAGACATACGTGATCACCATATGGCAAGACATGAGTAATATCTATATCAAGAGGTGATAGGGCACATGTCTTGTATAATTTCAAGAACGTAGGTTACTAGCATAACAGAACAAGAACAGTAATTCATAGGCAATCAACAGTTCAATAACAATCCACTTACAAATCCACCATACCATAACGACTCACGTGATACATGACAATTTGAAATATGAACTACACTACACAGTCACAAATGCTTATGCAAATACTTTTCAAAACAGTGCAATGCATGTCATAATGTCCGGTCGCGTAACTTTATACCCTATGATGGGCCACAGCTTGTCTTTATACCCTGTGACACATCACAGCTTAACTTTATACCCTGTAATGTTCCACAGCTTGTCATTATATCTTGTGTCACATTACAGCTCACTTTATATCCTGTGATGGTTACAGCTTGTCTTTATACCCTGTAACACATCACAGCTCATTTCGCAAACTTTATACCCTGTGCCAAGGAACAGCTCTTGTCAAATCATAATGCAAATGCAAGTGTCATGATGCAAGGATGCGCATTCACATGTCAATCAATCATTTGAAACTCATCTCTTTTACATACTCAATCGTAACTCTTCAGGCAAACCAACATTACCTAACTTTCATTCTTAGAACACAAGGATGAAGTAAACACCCTCACACGTTCCATTTGAATCGAAGCCTCACACGTTCATTCTTAACCCCTTAGATTATTCACACTGAAGTCCAACTCGAATATCCCACGGAGTCCTCATCGTTGATTCCCCAGCTTAGATCGTGTTCCCAAGACTTATACTAACCTCAATCAGGTCCTAAAAAGTCTTTAAGGTCACTCAAAGGATCCCCTAGCTTCCCTCTTTCTTCCCCTACTTTCCCACAAAATTGATGCTGACGTCCATCAATCCACGTCCATCAGAGCACTTCGATCTCTCACTCAGCCTACATCGATCAATTGAAGTGACGTCGTTCCCTCACATCGATCGATCGACGTCCATCAGGACACATCGATCTCTTCCTCACTATACATAGATCGATCCACGTACATCTGAAGCAAACATCATCCTCTCCCTCAACTATACATTGATCGATCGATGTACGTCAGTCTCTGACATCGATCGATCGATGTCATCATTTTCCATAATTTTCATTATGCGATTGATCTGAACCCCAATCGATTTTCAACTTCCTTACAACCTTCCAAGCCTAATCCTCACTATCAATCCACACTTAATTCACCAAAACCAAACCTTTCGTATACAAATCAAGGATTCAAGCCTAAAACTCAAATCATCCATCGAAACGAACCCAAAAATCTCATCTTTTCAATCCACTTTCCCTTCAACCGAAAATAGCAAGAAAACAGGGTTCAATGGATTGAGTTTTGCATGATCTCACATAATCAACAACAGTAACAAACGATTTCCAACGAATAGGGGCCAAATCCCAAAACCAAAACACATAAATCACAAATAGATTCACAGAAAGAAACTACTTCATGGTGATCCATTTTGATATCAAAAATAGGCCTTTGTTTTTCTTTCGCAAATCGTAGGAACTCATAAGTAGATTACTTGACTTTGATTACTAGGAGACGGATTGAAGAACGAATGAAGATCGGATTGGTTCTAGAAGAGTTCTTCACTTAGGGTTGGAGAAGGAGAAAAATCGCCTACGAAAAAGAGGGGGCGTCGGTTTCTCTGAATGAAAAGAGAAACTGACGTTCTGTCAGTTTTGATATGGGTAGGGATGAAATTGGAGTTTCTAAATTCTATCCTATTATCTCATTTATCTTAAATGATTAAATTCTAATATTTAATTCTAAATTAAATACTACTTAATTCTAATATTTAATTCCTCAATAAATACCAATTAATCTAATATTTAATTCTTAATTCATTACCATTAATTGCCATTAATCCCATTTAATTTCCTTTTATCCTGCAATTATTCTACGGAGGGTGCGGGGCATAACATTCCACCCCCCTTACAAAAATTTTCGTCCTTGAAACTAACGTACCTTATTGGAAAAGATGTGGATATAACTCCTTCATCTGCTCATCAAGCTCTCACGTAGCTTCACGCTCCGTATGATTACTCCATTGAACTTTGACATACGGAATCACGCGCTTGCATAGGACTTGATCTTTCTTGTCCAGAATCTTCACCGGGTACTCTTCACATGTAATATCATCCTTAATCCAATGGTTGAGCCTCAAGGACATGGCTCGGATCCGATACGTATTTCTTCAGTTGAGACACATGAAATACATTATGGACTTGGGACAAACTCGGAGGCAAAGCTAGTCGATATGCTCTTTCACCAACTTTACAGTATGGACCAATATATCGAGGGCTTATTTTGCCTTTCATCCCGAATCTCGCATCTCCCTTAGTAGGTGAGACTCTTAGATAGACTTTCTCACCTTCCTCAAATTCCAGGGGTCGTCTTTTAGAATCGGCCCAACTCTTGCTGCGATCTTGTGTCACCCTTAGTCTCTCTCTTGTGGCCTTTACTTTCCCAATGGTCTGCTCGACCAACTCTGGTGCAGTGATCGTCCTTTCCCCAACTTCGTCCCAACAAACTGGGGATCTGCACTTGCGTCCGTATAGAGCCTTAAACGGTGCCATGCCGATCGCACCGTGGTGGCTATTATTGTATGAGAACTCCATCAGCTTCAACATACTATCCCAGTTTCCTTTAAAATCCAGTGTACAAGCTCTCAACATATCTTCTAAAGTCTGGATGGTCCTCTCCGACTGTCCATCCGTCTGAGGGTGATAGGCGGTACTCATTCTTAGCTAAGTACCCATCGCTTTTTGAAATGCCATCCAAAACTTAGAAGTAAATCTGGGATCGCGGTCCGACACAATGCTGACGGGAACTCCATGTAGACTCACAATGTTGTCCACGTACAAGTTTGCCAATTTCTCGTACGAGGTACTATGCGACATAGCTAGGAAGTGTGCTGACTTCGTCAAACGGTCCACGATAACCCAAATCATGTCATTACCACTTTGGGTTTGTGGTAATCCCATCACGAAGTCCATCGTCATGTGTTCCCATTTCCATTCAGGAATCTCAAGTGGCATCATCAAATTACCAGGTCGTTGATGTTCTGCTTTAATTTGTTGGCATACTAGACATCTCTCAACATACTCTGCGATATTTCTTTTCATCCCTATCCACCAATAATTCCTTTTAAGGTCCTTGTACATTTTTTGTGCTTCCGAGGTGGATAGACATCCTCGAGTTATGCGCTTCGCGTAGCAATTCTCTCTGAAGTTCATCCTTATCTGGTATGCATAACCGATTCTAGAACCATAGACTTCCATCTTCTCCTTACTGGAAATCTTTTACTGGTCCCGCAGACAATTTGTCGCGGATTTCTCTCAGTGCTACATCATTGTACTGCGGTCCTTTAGTTCTATCTATCAAGTCTGGACTGATAGACAGAGCTGTGAGAACATTCGCCACTGAGTCCACCACATCGAGACCAAACTCCTCAATCTCCCTTTCCAACAGAGACTGTCTGGCGTGACTAGACTTTCAGCTCAACGCGTCTGCCACTCTATTTACTTTACCCGGATGATAGTTGATAGTTAAGTCATAATCTTTGAGTAAATCCAACCATCTCCTTTGTCTCATGTTAAGCTCCTTCTGTGAGAATAAATATTTCAGGCTCTTGTGATCCGTGAACACTTCACATTTCTCTCCATACAAATAGTGCCTCCAGATCTTAAGAGCAAATACAAAAGATGCGAGTTCTAAGTCATGCGTCGGGTAGTTCTGCTCATATGGTTTCAGCTGTCTCGACGCGTAGGAAATAACTCGTCCATTTTGAATCAAGACGCAACCTATAAACAAGAAGTTAGTTTAAGACTGGCATATGTATATACAATGCATTAGTTGTAGTGATATACATATCTAGTCCTTTCTTGGACGCATCACTATAGATCACGAAACCGTCGGTACCAGAGGGTTGCGCCAACACCGGGGCAGTGGTCAATCTCTTTTTGAGTTCTGAAAATCTCTGCTCGCATTTAGCAGCTCACTCAAACTTAGTCTTCTTCTGAGTAAGTCGACTCAATAGAACTGCTATTTTCGAAACTCCTTCAAAAAACTTCCTATAGTAGCCTGCCAGGCCTAGGAAGCTTTTGACTTCGGTCACATTTTTAGGCCTTGACCATTCTGTAATGGCTTCCACCTTCTTAGGATCCACTGAGATCCCATCCTCTGAAATTACATGACCGAGAAAGGCTATGCTTCTTATCCAAAATTCACACTTGCTAAATTTGGCATATAGCTTCTGCTGTCTCAAAATCTTCAACACCACTCTTAGGTGCTCTGCATGGGATTGTTCATCAGGAGAGAAGACAAAGATATCATCGATGAACACCACCATGAATTGATCCAACTGTTCTCAGAACACGGTGTTCATCAAGTCCATAAAAGATGCTGAGGCATTAGTCAGCCCAAAAGGCATCACCAAAAATTCATAATGCCTATATCGAGTCTGAAAGGTTATTTTAGGGACTTCACCTGCTTTCATGAGCAACTGATGATATCCCTGACGAAGGTCAATCTTTGAGAACCACCGGGCTCCCTTTAGTTGATCGAATAAATCCTCAATCATTGGCAGAGGATATTTGTTCTTAATGGTGATTTTGTTTAACTCTCGATAATCAATACATAATCGCATGCTGCCATCTTTCTTCTTCACAAATAATACTGGAGCTCCCCAAGGTGATACACTGGGACGAATCAACTTCTTATCTAACAACTCCTGAAGTTGTCCCTTCAGCTCCTTAAGCCCAGTTGGAGCCATTCTGTAAGGTGCTTTAGATATAGGTTCCGCACCAGGAATCAAGTTGATTTCGAACTCCACTTCTCTCGATGGCGGAACTCCCGGCAAATCATCAGGGAACACATCCTTAAATTCATTGATTACCGGAATCTGATCCATGGAGGGAACTTCTTGCTTCGCGTCCAAAGCATATATCATAAGTCCCTCTGCTCCCTTTTTCAAAGCCTTGAAAGCCTTAATCGCCGTCAAATATATTTTCTATGGGGCTTTGGTTAGCTTGATGTTCCTTTGGACTGTCACTTCATTCATTTCGGGATCTTTAACAGTTACTAACTTCAGTCTGCAATCGATATTAGCATGATACTTGGTCAGCCAGTCCATGCCCAATATCACATCAAAATCCCTCATCATAATTGGGACCAATGTAACGGAAAACACCTTCCCATCCACTCCAATTCACAGTCTTTATACTGGTGGTGTAAAACCAGTACTTGTTCTCCAACTGCCTGCATCCTGAAGGGGGTTTCAAGCCACTCGGGTAGACAATCAAGTTCTTTTACTAATCGCTTAGAGATGAACGAGTGACTCGCTCCACTATCAAACAATACATTTGCAGGCACTTTATTAATTATATCGCACCTAAAAACAAAGAGTGTAGCACATAAAGGTTTTCATGTATAGCACATTCAATTTCAACTTAAACGGCTAAAATTCAACTTAAACAACTAAGATTTTACTTAAATCGTACCTGTCACAATGTCAGTGCTCTCCTGCACTTCAGCGTCAGTCATGACATGTACCCTAGCGTTGGGTTTGGGCCTACCCCTTTGTTTCTGTGACGACCATGCTTTTCCCTGTGGCTTTTGCTTCCACTCGGGGCAATCCTTGATCCTATGATCTGTCTTAACACATTTGAAGCAAGCTCTTGTTTTCTTCCAACATTCCCCAACGTGGTTCTTCTAGCAGTGGGGACATACACCTGAAGCCGATCGGTCAGGCTGGCTTTGCGGCGGTGGTCGTTGGAACTGTACCATCTGAACTCTCTTAGGGATCTTGACCCATCGTCCGGGTCTACTTCCACTTCTCTCATCCCTCGGCCTCTTGCTGGTGTCATCACGAGCCTCTCTGAGTTGTGACCTGTGCGTATCACTATCCACCCGATAACAGGCATCCAACATCTCCTCAAAATTTTTAAGACTAGACCCCGTTATAGCCGTCCGAATGCGGGGGTTCAAACCTTTCTCAAACTTGAGCATCTTCATCCTGTTATTTTCCAATACCACGGTGTGAATTTTCCCAAGGCATGGAACCTGTCGGCGTAATCCGAAATGGACATCCGGTCTTGTTCCAGCTTATCGAACTGCCTCATCTTCTCCAGAATGGCAGTCTCAGGCACATAGTAATCCTTGTAGGCCTCAACAAATTGTCTCCACAAGATAGGGGGAGTCATTTTTGGCAGAATACCATTCCACCAAGCATTTTCTCTGCCACTCAGTAAGGGCGTGGCCACATCCACCTTATGTTCTTCAGGCACTTGTACCAGCCTGAAGCATTTCTCTACTTCCTCTAACCAGAATTCTACCACCTTTGGATTAGTGATCCCCTCAAATGTGGGGGCATGCATCTTCCGCATTTTCCCAATGTAATACTGTATGTCATGCTGAGGCGGTGGTGGAGGAGGTGGCTGCTGTTGCTGCTGAGCAATTCCCCGTGCTATCACCGTTATAACGTCCATCAGGGCCGTGGTACTACCATCTGCGGTGGCGGAGGATTTTCATTCCCGTTACCGCCGTTTGCCTGGTTTTCTATTCTAGGAGGCATTGTCTGCAAAGTCAACGCTTATTAGCATTTAGTAATTCCAAGGATAATCCTAAAAGCCCATATGTGTTGTACAGGATGGAACTCGTAAACTAAAAGAAAAATAATGCTTATTGATTAAATTTTATCGCGCACGCACACACCCAACCCGTGTCATCTTATATCTAAAATCGGATGCTTAGACCTATAGATTAGCTTAAGGTCAATATCAAAGCTTAGGACTCTATATGACATAACCTAGGTCTCCGAGGTAGATCTGAAGCCTAGGCTCTGATACCACCTGTAGCGTCCCGGCCCAGACAGCAGACACGAACCGGTGCACCCGTCGTAGCCTACTGATAGGACTACAAGACGTCTCATCTCTCGAATACACATCATCAATGACGTAAGAGAGTAAGCACGGAAGCATGTGTAAAACAAATCTAACCATCAAATCCTTACATCCATGTAATGCGATTACAAAAGAATGTTTGTGGTCGCAGCCAATTAAATCCTTAAACGTATAAAAGAAAGTTAAGATAATAAGAAACAGTTAATAACAATTCCCAATATGAATTCTAAGCATCCCATTCAGCACACTCGCCGTCATCTTATATGAAAATCATGTCATAACCGGGCTCATCTGCATGACAACGAGTAGAACTCTTAGCGAAGAATGCTAGCAAGTAACCCGCTTATAAGACATACGAGATCAACACATGGCAAGACATGAGTAATATCTATATCAAGGGGTGATGGGGCACATGTCTTGTATAATTTCAAGAACATAGGTTACTAGCATAACAGAACAAGAACAGTAATTCATAAGCAATCAACAGTTCAATAACAATCCACTTACAAATCCACCATACCATAACGACTCACGTGATGCATGACGATTTGAAATATGCACTACACTACACAGTCACAAATGCTTATGCAAATACTTTTCAAAACAGTGCAATGCATGTCATAATGTCCGGTCGTGTAACTTTATACCCTGTGATGGGCCACAGCTTGCCTTTATACCCTCTGACACATCACACCGTAACTTTATACCATGTAATGTTCCACATCTTGTCTTTATACCCTGTGTCACATTACAGGTCACTTTATACCCTCTGATGGTTACAGCTTGTCTTTATACCCTGTAACGCATCACAGCTCATTTCGCAAACTTTATACCCTGTGCAAGGCACAGCTCTTGTCAAATCATAATGCAAATGCAAGTGCCATGATGCAAGGATGCGCATTCACATGTCAATCAATCATTTGAAACTCATCTCTTTCGCATACTCAATCGTAACTCTTCAGGCAAACCAACATTACCTAACTTTCATTCTTAGAACACAAGGGATGAAGTAAACACCTTCACACGTTCCATTTGAACCTTATCGAAGCCTCACACGTTCATTCTTAACCCCTTATATTATTCACACTGAAGTCCAACTCGAATATCCCACGGAGTCCTCATCGTTGATTCACCAGCTTAGGTCATGTTCCCAAGACTTATACTAACCTCAATCAGGTCCTAAGAAGTCTCTAAGGTCACCCAAAGGATCCCCTAGCTTCCCTCTTTCTTCCCCTACTTTCCCATAAAACTGATGAACGTCACGTCGATCGATCCATGTCCATCAGAGCACTTCGATCTCTCACTCAGTCTACATCGATCGATCGAAGTGACGTCGTTCCCTCACATCGATCGATCGACGTCCATCCGGACACATCGATCTCTCCCTCACTATACATAGATCGATCCACGTACATCTGAAGCACATCAGCCTCTCCCTCAACTATACATCGATCGATCGATGTATGTCAGTCTCTGATATCGATCGATCGATGTCATCGTTTTCCAGAATTTTCATTATGCGATTTCTGCAGAAACTGCAGATCTGAACCCCAATCGATTTCCAACTTCCTTCCAACCATTCCAAGCCTAATCTTCACTATCAATACACACTTAATTCACCAAAACCAAACCTTTCGTATACAAATCAAAGATTCAAGCATAAAACTCAAATCATCCATCAAAACAAACTCAAAAATCTCATCTTTTCACTCCCCTTTCCCTTCAACCGAAAATAGCAACAAAATACGGTTCAAGGGATTTGGTTTTGCATGATCTCAAATAATCAACAACAATAACAAACGATTTCCAACGAATAGGGGCCAAATCCCAAAACCAAAACACATAAATCACAAATAGATTCACGGAAAGAAACTACTTCATGGTGATCAATTTTGATATCAAAAATAGGCCTTTGTTTTCTTTCGCAAATCGTAGGAACTCATAAGTAGATTACTTGCCTTTGATTACTAGGAGACGGATTGAAGAACGAACGAAGATCGGATTGGTTGTTGAAGAGTTCTTCACCTATGGTTGGAGAAGGAGAAAAATCGCCTACAAAGAAGAGGGGGGGTCAGTTTCTCTGAATGAATATAGAAACTGACGTTCTGTCAGTTTTGATATAGGTAGGGGTGAAATTAGGGTTTCTAAATTATATCATATTATCTCATTTATCTTGAATGATTAAATTCTAATATTTAATTCTAAATTAAATACTACTTAATTCTAATATTTAATTCCTCAATAAATACCAATTAATCTAATATTTTATTCTTAATTTATTACCATTAATTGCCATTAATCCCATTTAATTTTCATTTATCCTGTAATTATTCTATGGAAGGTGCGGGGCATAACAATGCACCACTCCTGATATGTGATCAGACGTGGAGGTGGCCTCTGTATATTCAGCAGGACTGAAGGTAGTCGTCATTTTGAATGATTTTTAAGAATTGCAGAAAACAGAGTATAGAAAATGCAGGTATTTTGAATCAGATTTGCTCTGATACCATGTTGAATATTGAATGAATTTGCATTCGTTCAAGTTGGTTTAAATTTGTGTGTATTCCTTTTATAGGGGTGATTTTACTTCTAACGGTGTGATTTTCCGACTTAAACAATTGTCACTATTTTGCTACAGTGTTTTCTAACATATAAGGTAACAACTAGTTATCTGTATAGCTCGGCCTCATGTGCTGTAAAATATTCTAAGTTACAATATTTACAAAGTATGACATTATGCCTTCTTCCTGTATTATGATTCACTTCGTCACCTCAGCTCGGCACTTTTTTACTTTAGTTGTCTTCAATTGGTCCCAGTTCTATACTTCGCCTCAGCTCCTCTTCAGTTCAGCACGACCATACTTCATCCTTACCTTAGCTTTCCTTCAGTTCAGCACAGTCTTGACTTGTCCATCTTTTTTCTTAGTTCAGCTTAGCTCGGCTGTCTAGCTTTGTTTACTTAGTCTTATTTTTCCAGCACAATTACAATATGATCAGATCGGTGTACATTAGCTGAGCTCAACACACTTCGGCTGGACATATTTCCACAATAATCAATACCCAGTAACCCTCAAATTCAAGGAACCTTAGACGAAAGGAAAAGGATAATCCTTTTCTACCTTGTAATAGGTCGGTGATCAGTCTTTTCTTGGTTTTCTTCATCCCCATTGCTTCCCGTGTCTCTAAAGCATAGAGTTTTCTTCATCTTCATTGCTTCCCGTGTCTATAAAGCATAGAGTTCGTCAAAACATTAAAATTTTTTTGGTAGTCAGGAATATGTAAAGACTAATTAATGGTTCAATAAAATGATGATATATGAAAATTTATACGCCAATAAAAAAGGTAGTGATTAGTCATTTTAAAAGATATAATATATCAACAAATGTGATTGGTTTACAATAAATACTATACACTTTTCCTTGAGTGTTATAAAATTTCTAAGTTCCATCATACTCATGACGAAGCATAAAAACATTATGAAAGTTTCTGGACATTGAAATCATCCTCTACAAAATTCTTTAGAGATGGGATAGTGAGGCTCTAAGATTAAGATATGATTTTTTTTTTTTGAAAGTAGAAGAACATCATAAAGGCTGCCATTTCAAAGTCAATATGCAACCTGGAGCTTTATTATGTACTAAATCAAAGATTTTGAAAAGTTGCCACCTTGCTTTCCCTCATGGATTCAAACATTATTAAATTAAGAAAAAGGCCCCTTTGGGAATTAAAACGATTAAGAAAGTATATTTTCCGCCGAAGATGATAGAAATAATGTCCTTTGTCACGTTAGGTAATGATACAGACAATATCCCTAAACTTCATGTGGGTCTTTTGTTGATATGCATGGTGTACGCTAGTTAATACTGCATATGTGACTGTTGATTTTTCAACCTAGAGAATTATATTATACTTAAAAGTGATATGTGATAATATTTTTAGGTTGACACCATCTTTAAAACGGAGAAAATATTACGCATCTTACAAATGCAACACTAGCTCAGTATTCCTATGGAGAAACAAAAGAGCTGCTCAAAAGATTTGTTGATTAACAAGATATTGTATGAAACGAATCAACTGAGAAAAATTCAATAGTGATCAGCGTGTTTATTTGTTACACCGGTTGAAATTTGCAGGTTTTAATTTTGGAGCTGTTTAATGACTTTTGTCCTTAAATTGTGAAATTTTAAATATATTTAAAATTAATTTGCAGTGGACACTAAGTTGAAGAAACCTCACGGTAGTTGTATCAAGGGTAATGTAGACGGATCTATGCTCGATAATAAATGAAGACTAAAGATTTAGATGATCTGACTTAAAATAAACTTCCAACAAAGAGCCAGTTTGTAAGTTTGTATTAGCTTTCCTATCTAACTTGAATGGCTCAAAACAGGAATTTTTTTGACTTAGGATAGTAGCAAAAATATTACTCCTTCATTTTAAGAAATATTGTTTTAGTTTCTACTTTGTTTTGTCTAAAAAATATTATTCAATTTTTTTGGATAGATGAATATATTAGTAGTGAAAATTTTTAAACTACTTATTCAATTAACATTTACATGATTTATCTAGTATACATCAATTAACTATCTAAAGTATAATATAAATAATAAACAAAAAACTTTTGCTTTATATTTAAATAGTTTCAAATCAAATTATGACAACGATATTTTTTTAGAATAAGAGGTTTCTTGTCTTGCAATGAGCCTCAGCTCACGAACCAAGGCAACTTTTCGTAGAATCCGCCATCAGAACCACCAATCAGAAGTATAATGATTTGATGCATCGATATTGGCAACAGCGCCCCTTTTCATTAATTATCTGACATTATACCCAATAAAAAGCTAACACATCACATCAATGCAACAGAGCAGAAGAATCCTTTGCACCTTAATGGAAGATTAGTCTACTCGTGATTCGCTTAATTCAAATGCTCCGCTCTACCAATGACAAAGTTGGATTAGAGGTGATCCAAAAGATAACGCCATTATATCTTTGTTAGATCTTTTCTCCCCGGAAAAAATAATCTGACGTTCAAGTCAGTACTATATATGGTTATATGAATTTGCATTGGAAATAGAGGTTGAAGCAACCTGGAAGGTGTTCTTTTTAAGGAGAAGATGGCTATTTGCGATGGGAAGAGCTGGGTGTAGCCTTTATTGGCTTTAATTCAGCTTGGTCTGGCCCCTAGTGGTGAATGGATGCTTTATATAAGATGATGTAGACGGTGCATGTCAGAGGAGTAGTACGGTGATGACACCTGGCTGCCTTCCTGGCAGTTCACGTGTGTATAGCAGCCACGTGGTGCCACATGTCGCGATGTATGGTCAAGGCAACTGGCTGGCAGATGTCTACCTAAGAATGCATGGTTGAGCTAAGGTGCTCTCTAAGCATCGTACACGAGGCGTGGGTGGCGTGGCCTGAACTGATCTGAGTTACCATGTCGAGCTGAGCTGAAAGGTGCTGCCTTTGGGCACCTGCCAAGCTGATCTGAAAAGCGCTACTCTGGCGCATTGGCCTTGTAAGATTACCTTTTGATTGAGCAAGAACATGGATGAGCAGGTGTAGATGGGAAAGCTACACCCCTGGAGTCTAGCGACACCAACGGTCTCTAACTGAGGTGAACAGGAAGATGAACTGACACCTAGTGAGGCGTGCCGGGCTGGAAGACTGAACTACCCCTGGGCAGGTATGTTTTTACACCTAGTAGAATATTTGCACTGCCTCCTAGGATAAGACTCCTTCTGGGTCAAGCAGGAGTAGATCTCAGAAAGAGGGGTCCTGGCAGGGGTAAGATTGGCCGAACTAACGTGGCAACGCCAGTAGTGGATCCAATCTGCTGAGGTGAAACTACTTGTCGTAGTCAGCCGTTAATTTTTGGGTTTGTCACAACGTATGTGCTGCAATTGCTTTCCCAAAACATCGACATGCTATTTCCCCTCTATCAAATTTCAAAATGGTCGATTCACAATTTCAATATCATAGCTCTTTCTTTTAGGAAACAAGATTCGGGGATTGGCTTTGAACTTTGAACAGTTGAGGCATGGAAAATGCTACCGTTAAACTTATTGGTTTGTTGCTATTTTCGTGTCGGTTGATCACTGACTAATAAAATTAAAAGGATATTAGTAAATGCCGTGGTAAATCTGCCTATTTTAAGCATGCGGTCTGAAAGAGTAAAACGCACATGAGTTATAGGTTTAATTTTGCAATTGCTGACTACTAGTATGTAAAACAGTTAATTGCTGAAAAAAAATAGTCAAAACTGTAAAACAGTTAATTAATGAAAAAAATTACTAAAGTTTTGACCTCCAACTGCAAACCACTTCTGGAATTTTATATTTTATCAAGTCTCAGGCCTCTCCGTATTTTTTCTAGGACAAAAACAACCGTTTGTACGCCTATGGAGAATACAGACTTCTTTCCAGTGGAGGTCGGTCTCCATCAAGGGTCTGCGTTGAGTCCATTTCTTTTTGCAGTTGTCCTTGACGAGTTGTCAAAGCCGATACAGGAGGCAGTTCCGTGGTGTATGTTTTTTTGCTGACGATATTGTATTGGTTGCAGAAAGTAGACATACCCTGAGTATGAGACTAGAGCAGTAGAGAGATGTTTTAAAGTGAAATGGCTTAAAGATTAGCCGTTCTAAGACTGAGTATCTGCACTGCGACTTCAACAGCGTAGTAGACAATGAGGATAGCCAGCTCACCATCGATGGTCAAGTGGTACCACAAGTAAGTAAGTTTAAGTACCTAGGATCATTTGTGCAGCAGAATGGCGACATAGATAATGATGTAGCACATCGAGTTCAAGAAGGCTGGTGTAGGTGGAGGGCAGTCTCAGGGGTGCTGTGTGACAAAAATTTTCCAACTAAATTAAAGGGAAAATTTTATAGGGTGGCAGTACGACCGGCAATGCTGTATGAGACAGACTGCTGGGCCATCAAGAGGTCACAATTACAGAAGATGGAAGTAGCAGAGATGAAGATGTTAAGATGGATGTGTGGGCATACAAGGCTAGACCGGATCAGAAACGAGGTGTTTCGAGAAAGGTTAGGCGTGGCTAGTATAGCAGATAAGATAAGGGAGGGCAGAATGAGATGGTTTGGGCATGTCAAGCGGAGACAGACAACGGCGTCGGTCAGAGCAATCGAAAGCCTCATTGTAGAGGGAAACAGGAGTAAAGGCAGACCCAAACTGACTTGGGATGAGCAGATAAGGCATGACCTACTAGATTTGCACCTCTCTGAGGACATAGTCCAGGATAGGAAGTCATGCAGACATAAGATTAAGGTTAACGAGGTATAGGTCATATATAGAGACACTTTAGAGTATATTTAGGGACATAGATAGGCGTAGACACTAGCTACGCTTTAGGTTGTCTTTCGAATTGGTTGCGTGTGTTATACCGTTGTTTTACATTACATGTACATATACACGTGATGTGTATCTTAATATCGAAAGTCATTTCTTTGTATTTCTTGAATTTCCTCACTAACACACTAGCACAACATATCTCTATTGTCATGTCATTTATACAGGTACGTATAGAGCCGGGGGTCTCACTGGAAGCAGACTCTCTATCCCTTGGGATAGAGGTATTGTCTGCCTACCACTTACCCTCCCCAGACTTTAACGATAGCTTTTGCTGTCGTTGGGATATAATGGATCCGGATGATGATGATGTCGTCATGCATCTTAAGGCACTATTCGTACGTCTTGATACATGTTTAAAAATTTGAAACAAATCTATATACACACACGTTTATATGGAAATATATGTTTACACGTGCACGTGTACACATATATATATACACACACCTGTAAAGATATGAAGATATATCCAAATTATTTAAAATTTGAAAAACGCATATTTCAGCACAAAATCTGAAATCATATCAAGGACTAAGCATATTTTAAGGATTAATATTCCACGGCGGGCATGCAAGTCAGGTTAACGAACCACCTCTCATTAGAATATATATTTCACACATCACCCAACAGAATAAAGCTGTAAACTACATTATAGCGTGGTGCGTCTCCTCGTACAACAGATGCTCAAGCAAACCTGGGATATATATCTCGTCATGTGAAAAAGATCGGAAGCAATAAGAGAATGGAACGATCAAATCATGTGGAATAGATTATTGCAGGATCAAACACGAGGGTGGATCTGGCTCTCCCTACCAAAATATAATTTCCAGTGTTATCCACAGGGGAATGCATAAATTTTGACTAGCAAATAGGTTTGGCTTATCGGTTAAAATAAAAACATCGAAGATAAAAAAAATTCTTTGATTCAAATGTTTGTAGATGCGGACACTCTTCACTCTCACGATGATAATGCTTTAATTTTAATTATGGTAGTTGATATAATTAATTTTTATACATATATTTTATACTATTTATATAGGGCAGTATTTGACTCAATCGATGCTAAAAAAGTAATAATAACAATCAAATTGAATAATGAAAGTGTTAATATGATTAAATAGAAATATTAATGATTTTAGCTAAATTAACTTTATTTTCTGAGCTTAACTGAGTTACCAATTAAATGATGTTAATTTTTATGTTATTTAGCTACATATAATATTTATTTATTTTTAGTTGGACACTACATATTTCTTTCAATGTTGCAGGGAAAAAAATAAAAAAAAAAGATAAACTTCAAGCTGTTGAATCAAATCATATCCAAAGCTGCTGAGATTTGAGTGCAGATGAGACAAAAAAGGAGCTGATCAGCTCTCTCTATGCGTTTTGCGTGTATAAATGCAGCAGGGAGGAAGCCTTCGGAGGAGAGAGAGCGCTTCTGCAGAAAATTTCTCCCAAACCGGCACAGTTCCCGAGGCCAATTCTCCCCTCTATCCATCAGGCGAAAAACAAAGCAGCAGCAAGCTTCCAGCAATTCGGCCAGGAAGCCAGGAAAAGAAAAAGAAAACAGAAAGCTGTCATCCGTCGGGTCCAGTCAGCGACAGTGCAGTGGGTTGCGTGTCAGAGCCAGCAGTTCAGTGGGTGCGTCACTCTGCAGCCATCAGCGCGTGTTCTAGGGCTGCTTTGCAATACACTGTTTCTTTTTTTAATGTTATTTTATGGAGGGAATCGCACCGAGCACCCAAACGTTGGTTAAATTATTCACTTAGCACTTAAACGTTTCGAAACCTCATTTGGCACCCCAAACGTGGCCAAAATTGACTCAATTAACACCAGAAACCGGCTGATAACCTGTTGCTGCCGGTTTCACTAAATTTTACCGCCAAAATGTTTTCCCCCTCCAAAAAAGGTCTTCTCCTTCCCTCTCTCTTGGTGCAGCTGGTTCTCCTTTGATTTTCCTCCATAAATTAGTCTTCCACTCCATAAAATCAACCAATATCCATAAATAAAGGGAATCACGTAGGAATGATTTGGATGCGCGAGGTGGTATTTGATTACCTGTTCGTTTTAGCGGTTAAAAATACCACAGCTTCTCGTGAAACATTGCCATCAATCTCCTTTTTGCCTTTCCAACAAATCAACGTTGTTCAGCCTAACCAAAGCAGAAACACAAAAATTTTCAGCTCCGTTTTTACCTCATTTCCTTCTAATTCTCTCCTCCCATTTTCTCCACCCCTGTTTTCCAATCAGCAGCCTCATGCATGATGATGACTTCTCTTTCAGGGAACCAAAAGTTCATCCAAGGTATTTCGATGGCTGCGATTCATAAGCATTTTGCTGGCTGCGATTCATAAGTATGCTCTAAAGATAAAAGGACATTTTTTGGGAGAAGGCAACGACGACTATGCAGATACATTGTATCACCTGCGAATGTTTTTCATCCTGAAGCAAAGAAGGAAGATTCTGTTGCATTGATCCGAAATTCCATTCAAATACCTGAAGCTGCCGGGCTGGGGAAACTAATGCATATCTTGGGAGGCTGCAACATATTTCTAAACTTTATCAAGTTCCATTGAAACAAGGCGTAGTGACAAGGATATATTCAGCTGAAAGGGGAGAGAGGGAAGGGCATACGGTTGGGGTATTTTACCGCCAATTCAAATAAATCATGAGTAAAATCGGTAAATCACGCAGGTTACAATAAATTTTGGGTCAGTCAACGGTTGCATTTAAAAAGTCAAAGGTCACAGCCGGTTTTCTGGTGTTAAGTGAGTCAATTTTGGCCATGTTTGGGTGTCAAATGAGGTTTCGGAATGTTTCATTGTTAAGTGGATTATTTGACCAACGTTTGGGTGCTCGGTGCGATCCCCTTTCTTTTATGCAATTATACATTGATTTGATGGATAGTATGGATTTAATTTGTGGCTAAATTTTTATTTTCTTGACTAGTTTTTGTGACAGTTGAATTGTTTTGATATTTTAATGTATCAGTTTTCCCTCTTTGATTTAATTAACTTACTAGTTGAATTCCAATCGTTAATTGTTGTTGTTGTTCTTATTGCGTCAATAGATTAGCTACTTATTGATAGAACACATAATTAATTTTGATGAACTGGGAAGTGAATATTTTAATTACGATCATGTCAACAACAACCTTATAGTAAAATTGACTAGGGATAGACTCGATTTCTATAGGGGGATTTCTAGGATTAAATAATCAAAGGTTATTGAAACTAGGGAATGCATAAAGATTTAATGCGATTTATTTGATTAAAAATTCACATAGGGATATGGAGTTTATCAAATTAAATTAGGTTTTTACGCCAAGACATTGGGTAAAAATTTAAATAGAGAATTTCTTCCTTAGCAGTTCGGAATAGAAATTAGTTAATTATTGTGGGTTAAAAAGTGTATTACACTCTAGATTAGGATTCAACTGGAACATAAACTAGTCAAGAAAATCTTTAAAGGAAAAAGTTAATATTTGATATTTAATTAGTAGTTAATTTTTGTTTTTGTCAAATTTTATTGATTAGGTTTAAATTAAGGCAAAGAAATAATTTTGGTACTTAAAAATAATCCTCGTGGGATCGACAACCTTCTTGCATGCTACTCTACAATTGTACCTAGTACACTTGCTAGTTAGAGGTTAAGAAATTACACATCAAGTTTTTGGCGCCGTTGCCGGAGACTAGATTTTAATATCATATAATTATTTATAGCCTTGAGATTAAGCTAAAATATTTTATAAAAATAAAAAAACAAAAAAATGAGTTTCAACAGAACGTGCTTTTACGTTTCTTTATATATTACAAAATTATCGTTTTATATAATTATTTTATAGTTTACTTTTTCCGTTGTTTGTTTTTCCTGTGTTTCTGTTTGTTTCGTCTTTACTTAATTATTATTTTCCCCTCTGTTTTTATTCATTTGGTAATTGTTTCTTTTGTTTATTTGTTTTTCTCTTCTTAATTTATTTCTCTTTTAATTTGCTGTTTTGCTTTACTTTTATTAATTCGTTTCATAGTTTATGACCCGTAGTTCCAACGAGCCTTTACTATGCGATCCTAATATTGAAGGTACTGCTAAACATAACCGAAAAATAATAAGGCAAGCAAAAATTAACTCTCAAAGTGTTAATATTCAAGAAATCCAAGAAAAATTAGAAATCGAGACAATCGAAATGGCAGAAAATAACCAAGAAACCCAAAGATCCTTTAGAGATTACGCAACCCCTAAGGTAGAGGGAGCTGCCCCAGCCATACATAGACTCACTATAGCTGCCAATAATTTTGAAATTAAACCAGCAGTCATACAAATGATCCAACAATTTGTACAATTTTATAGTTTATCGAGCGAAGATTATAATGCCCATATTTCTAACTTCTTAGAAATATGTGACACTTTTAAGCAAAATGGGGTCACTGATGATGCTATAAGGCTAAGACTCTTCCCTTTCACCCTTAAAGACAAAGCAAAAGCCTGGCTAAATTCCCTTCCTTTCGGTTCCATCAATACATGGGACCAATTGGCTTCAAGTTTCTTAACCAAATATTTCCCACCATCTAAAACTATGAAATTAAGAAAGGAAATAACTAATTTTGCTCAAGATAGTGGAGAATCCTTATATGAAGCATGGGAAAGATTTAAAGACTACCTAAGACGGTGCCCACACCATGAACTACCAAAGTGGATGCAAGTCTAAATATTTTATAACGGTATGAAAAATAGCGCCAGGTCAATGATAGACGCTGCCAGTGGGGTAGCATAATAAGAAAACCCCCCGATGAGGCATGGAATCTCTTTGAAGAGATGGCCTCAACGGGTTATCAGTGGCCAAATAAACAAAACAATCCTAAGAGAGCTTCGATATTAGAGCTTGACACGAACTCTGCCATTTTGGCACAACTCTCCCTAATTTTAAAAAGCCTAGGCATTAGCGGCAAAATAACTTGTGAAAATTATGGCGGCAATCATGTGCCAAATCAGTGCCCGCAAAATCAATTATCGAGCACAAGTGAAAATTTCTATCCTAATGAAGAAAATTTTGTAGGTCAACCTCAAAGATTTACAAATCCATACTCTAATACCTATAATAATGCATGGGAAGATAATGCAAATTCTTGGAATCGACCTCAAAATCTAGGGCATCCTTCTTGTTTTCCAAACACTCAAGAGAAAAAGATAAATATTGAAGATATCTTGGCAAAATTTATATCAAGCTCCGAAACTAGATTCCAAAATCAAGAAGCTTTGATAAGAAATCAAGAAACTTTAATCAAGAATCAAGAATCTTCAATCAAAAATTTGGAAAACCAAGTTGGTCAAATAGCAAATCTACTGTCAAATAGAATTCAAGGAAGTCTGCCAAGTAATACTGAGACAAATCCTAAAGAAGTCAATATTATAACTCGGATGAGTGGAGATGAAAAAATCAGCAAAGCGAACTCTTTGAATGAAAATGTTGATATGAAGACAAGTGAAAATAACAATAAGCTGTCAATTTTTCTTGGTAGTAAAGCTGATGAGGATGAAGAGAAAGTAGAAGGTAAAACATTAAGAAAAGAGGATGATGCCTGTCAATGCAACAATATGAAAAGACCAATTAAGAAAGATAAAACGAGAATTCCACAAAAATTATCTTCAAATCTTAAAGAGAAGGAACTTGATGATGAATTTCGAATATTTATTAAAAAGTTCAAGAAATTAAATGCTGATATTCCTTTTGAAGAAGATTTAGAGAAAATGCCGAGTTATAAGAAATTCTATGAAGAAATACTAGCAAATCAATTGGAGAAAAAAGTCTTGAAAAAGGTAATCATATAAATGAAATTATTCAAGATAAATTGCCACCAAAGCAAGAAGATCCTGGATGTTTTTATATTCCTTGCTCAATTGGTAATTTTAATTTTGACGATGCCTTATGTGATCTTAGTGCTAGTGTTAATGTCATGCCTTGCTCGGTATTTGAAAAATTAAAATTGAGAGACTTAAAGCCAACCAATTTCTCAGTACGTTTTCCTAATGGATCAACCAAATGTTTAAGAGGAATGGTTGAAGATGTTTTGGTACGAATCGATAAATTTATTTTTCTTGCTGATTTTATTGTGTTAGATATGGTTAATAATTCTAATTCAAAGATTCTTTTTTGAAGACCATTTTTAGCCACAACTAGGAGTGTATTTGATGTGCCGAATGGAGACATAATCCTAAGGGTAGGTAATGAGGAAGTGAAATTACATGTCTTAAAAAAATTAAATACCCTAGGAAGAATGATGCTTACTGTGCTGTTAATACTATTTTCAAAGTCCCTTTTGAAGAATGCACTCCTAGAAACGAGAAATTTAGAGGCAGAGAAAATGAAATTCTTTTTGAAAATAAATTGCAAAAGAGTCAAAAAGTTTTGTTAGGTAAATCAATATCTTGCATTATAAGGAAAATATGTTCCTCTAGAGACGTTGAGGTGGAATTCGAGAAGGTTAAGCAAACCAGAGTGAATTGCAGGTTTAAAGAGATTGAATACTGAAGCTTCTCGATTATCAGATAAAAAGATAATTCGCTTGTATGATTCTCCATGAAAAGGAACTTCGAGAAGTCTAGCTGTAGACTATAAATTCAGAACTACTTCTTTGCCTTATCATTTTTATTTTGATATGTTGTCGTGTTAGTGTCAAAATTCTGTAAGTTTTTTCATTGAAATACGTTCAGAGGCTGTTGAGCAATGAATGTTTCAATTTTTTCTTACATGCTTTCGTAATGGTTATTGTTTTAGAGTCATATTTTTTCTGTGTTATGCGTCGTTATTGTGGTTTTGTTTTGTATGAATAAAGATCGCAAGACCGTTGGAAAAGAAGTTGGCCCAAGATGGTTTGAATATTACATGTGTGTGGCTTACTGCAATATTGGAAGATGACATTGCATCAAATCAGCTAAGTTTCTTGCCCCTATGCTTCTTATTCTTTCATTTTCTTAACATTGAGGACAATGTTAATGTCTAAGTGGAGGGTACGGGGCATAGACTTATGCATGATTGTTGTTTAAAGCCGATTTTTGATGTTTCTGAAAAGAAAAATGCTTAAATGTACATTAATTTTAAAATTTTTGATCTTCTATAAATATGTGGATGAGGATTATTTTTGCATATGTAGTTACAATATACATGAGAAATATCTTTGGAATAATGGAACAATTCAATGTTAATTATATTTTATTTCATGCAATTAGAGAAATTTTGAGCACGTATAGCCATGATCTTGTAATTTGTGGATGGTAGTAAAGAATTATGCTTATCGTGCATTTTGTGTCATTCTAGAACTTACTTCATTACTTCTCGAGATGAAATTATTAGATGATTTCAAGTTGACTTAGAGATGACAGTCACAGACGTTCTTTGGACCGTTTGAGCCTTTTTAGCCATCTCTATGATCATTTTATCCTTAGTACCCTTTTTGAGCCTGATTATTAAGAATGGTGAGACCCCGTTCGATTTTCTTTGTTGTTAAGCCTCATTAACTTTCTATTTTAGACTACTTGATAAAAATTTATATCCTTATATGTCCCTATTTAAGAGAGCTTATATGGCATTATCATTATATTTGGGATGAAGATAGTGGGTTAGGATGATGAGATAAGGTTGAAAGGGTATACAAATATGTCGTTACAGGAGAATGGTGATGAAAAATAAAAAAAGAAAAGTTCAAAGAATGAGGGAAAAAGAAAAAAAAGAGGATGAAAAAAAAGGCCAAAGAAACAAAAGAAAAGAAAAAAATTAATTGGCTGATGATATAAAAAGCTTGAAATTGATTTTGGTGATTTCTTCTCAAGAGATGGACAGAGTTTTTGAATTGTAAAAAGAGTCTGTTTCATGTGCATGTCATTTTGTTGCATGCTCTCTTAGATTTTTCTTTGAATCCCTTTTCCTTCGTGAAACCAAGTCCTTAGCCTAACATTACAAGCTTAAAAGTCCTACTTGATCTTCGTTAACTTGAATCATCTACATTAGTGGAGAGCAAGTAAGAAAAGTAAGCCTATGGGATATTTATGAGTCATAATTTGCATAATTTCAACTGATTGTCTACGGAAAGCTTGAGATTGGCTATTTACATACATGCCTCGATTACATGGGATAAGTATAGTTGATATTTGAGTTATAAAGTTATTCAATTGGTTATTTGGATTGTACTTTGAGACTATTTATGTGAAATCATCACTGATGCATATTCTTTAGAAGAAAGATTAAGCATGTTTTTTAAATTCGATTTATTTGCTCGAGGACGATCAAATGCTAAGTGGAGGGCAGTTGATATAATTAACTTTTATACATATATTTTGTACACTCTACCATTTATATCGAGCAGTATTTGACTCAATCGATGCTAAAAAATAATAATAACAATCACATTGAATAATGGAAGTGTTCATATGATTAAATAGAAGATATTAATTATTTTAGCTAAACTTTATTTTCTGAGCTTAATTGAGTTACCAATAAAAATGATTTTAATGTCTATGTTATTTAGCTACATATAATATTTATTTATTTTTAGTTGGACACTACATATTTCTTTCAATATTGCAGGGAAAAAATAAAAAAAAAAGGGATAAACTTCAAGCTGTTGAATCAAATCATATCCAAAGCTGCTAAGATTTGAGTGCAGTTGAGAGAAAAAAGGAGCTGATCAGCTCTCTCTATGCGTTCTGCGTGTATAAATGCAGCAGGGAAGAAGCCTTCAGAGGACAGAGAGAGCTTCTACAGAAAATTTCTCCCAAACCGGCACAGTTGCCGAGACTAGTTCTCCCCTCTATCCATCAGGCGAAAAACAAAGCAGCAGCAAGCTTCCAGCAATTGCCAGGAAGCCAGGAAAAGAAAAAGAAAACAGAAAGCTGTCAACTGTCGGGTCCAGCCAACGACAGTGCAGTAGGTTGCGTGTCAGAGCCAGCAGTTCAGCAGGTGCGTCACTCTGCAGCCATCAGCGCGTGTTCTAGGGCTGCTTTGCAATACACTGTTTCTTTTTTTAATGTTCTTTTATGCAATTATACATTGATTTGATGGATAGTATGGATTTAATTTATGGCTACAATTTTATTTTATTGACTAGTTTTTGTGACAGTTGAATTGTTTTGATATTTTAATGTATCAGTTTTCCCTCTTTGATTTAATTAACTTACTAGTTGAATTCCAATCGTTAATTGTTGTTGTTGTTCTTATTGCGTCAATATATTAGCTACCTATTGATAGAACACATAATTAATTTTGATGAACTGGTAGGTGAATATTTTAATTACGATCATGTCAACAACAACCTTATAGTAAAATTGAGTAGGGATAGATTCGATTTCTATAGGGTGATTTCTAGGATTAAATAATCAAAGGTTATTGAAACTAGGGAATGCATAAAGATTTAATGCGATTTATTTGATTAAAAATTCACATAGGGATATGGAGTTTATCAAATTAAATTAGGTTTTTACGCCAAGACACTGGGTAAAAATTTAAATAGAGAATCTCTTCCTTAGCAGTTCGGAATAGAAACTAGTTAATTATTTTGGGTTAAAGAATGGATTACACTCTAAAAAAGGATTCAACTGGAACATAAACTAGTCAAGAAAATCTTTAAAGTAAAAAGTTAATATTTGATATTTAATTAGTAGTTAATTTTTGTTTTTGTCAAATTTTATTGATTAGGTTTAAATTAAGGCAAAGAAATAATTTTGGTACTTAAAAATAGTCCTCGTGGAATCGACAACCTTCTTGCCTGCTACTCTACAATTGTACTTAGTACACTTGCTAGTTAGAGGTTAAGAAATTACACATCAGTAATTGTTCGATTGAATGAAACGTATTTTCATTAATTTCTAAATAATGTACAAAGGTCCTACATATAACTTAAAAACAATTAATACAATGAACAGCCAGATATGTGAGAATCTCTCACTATAGTTATGATTTGATTCCGTATCAAATCTTCTTTAATTTAAAGAAATCAAATCATATATTTTAATACTCCTACTCAAGTTATAGTTGTATTGTAAGATCAATAATATCCAACTTGAATAATATTGAGTCGAATATATGTTCGATGACTGCCTTTATTAAGATATCCGCAATCTAATCTTCGGACCTCATAGATAGAAGCTCAATAACATCTTCTTCGAATTCTTCCTTAATAAAGTGTCTGTCTACCTCGACATGTTTGCTTTGATTATACTGTACCGGATTTTCAAAAATACAAAAAGGCCATCTTCTTGTCGCAGTTCTGCTAAGCTGGAAATCTCAATGAAAACCAATCTTATGCATTAGTTTCTTTAGCGGCAGGATCTTCATATTTCGTTTGCGATGCCTTGAAATTCTGTTTTCAACTTTAGTTATTTAGGCTTTACATGATTTTTTTTTTTTGTATTTTGCACCTTAATAAATTGTTCTAATTTTTTCATGTGGAGTAGACCAAATTCAGCAAACCACTAAATTCTGTGCCTTTTGCCTTAGTTATTTTTTCTCCAGGTTTTTTTCCCTGTTATCGTCCTTAAGGACTATAAATCCCGAGATCGTTTCCTAACGAAAACAGCGAAGTGAAATTTAATAGGAATTTTGAACCGTATTTCGCCGATATGCCTATGTCGTTGGCATGTTCAATTGTGGGAATGCAAGTTAACGAACCACCCCTCATCTTTGGCAATATTTAACACTATTCTTAGAGATTAATGATAAATTTCATGTTCATCGAAAAATTCAAGCGAAGAATTAATTCCGGACAATTCGCCGAACATTAATTCAAAATCAATAAGCACGAGAATGATAACTCGGATTAACAGAATTCAAAGTATAAAAAATAGAACATATATCCAAGAATTGAAAGGAGAGGAATTCAAAGAAAGAACTATTATGTCCCGCGACCGGGATATAAAAAAAAATAATAAATAAATAAAATTCGATAAGTTTAGAACTTAGGATCCTAATATGATTAGGAAATGAATAGTAGATAAAGCTTAATTTAAATTACAAATTCAAATTGAAGAAGATAACCTAAATATCCTAGGATTTATATCTATCTCTATCTATAACCATACATACATATCACACAATTCCTACCCTAAAACTAATAACAATCGGCAGCCTCATTCTTCATTTCTCCGAAAAGCAAATTCTCAGCAACACAGCCTCCTTATTCTCCCAAGCTATTGGCCTCCACTATTCTTCAAATTCATACCGTCGTCAGCAAATTTGGAGGAAATGCATCATTTGATTCTTTCATTTTTCTTGTTGCAAACCAACGTCAACCTTTATTCTTCCAACTCAATTCTTCATTCTCACTAACGGCCAGCCTCTTTAATTCCCCAAAAAAATAAAATTATGCCGCCAGTCCTAGGAGGCCAAATCAAGTGGAGTTTAATCTATTCTTCGTATATCGCGTATAGTCGAGACACGAGGCAAGTATCCTTGCTATATTTGCTATGATTTTCTAATATTGTTATGCTATTTTTATATCAAATCGGATCATGCATACGTAATTGTGATTGCATAGATTGATGTATATACGTATGTATCGGTTGTATAAATGTAACGGTTATGTATATATACATATTAAAGATGCATGAATTTGGTGGAATTATTTGTATATGGGCCGCTGAAAAAAAAGGAGTTGGCAGAGACCAAAGAATTTATAAATATGCATGATGGTAAGTGAAGTTATGTGTGTGTAGTGCGTGTAGGTAAAATATGTGTGCATCGGAACATGTTATGCTTCTTTTAATTCACTGTGAATGTAATTTGATGGAGATAGGCAGCGGCTGTGCATGAGTATATGTCTATTTATATTAAGGCAAAGAATGTGTGTAATAATTTGCAAATGTTGTAAAGAAAAAAAAGGAAATTAAAACTTTTGTTTTTTTCCCAGATAAATAGAGAAATTGGCAGGGGAAAAAAGAAAGAGAGAAACAGTGTCCAAATATCACTTGCGATATTTAGATGGCTATATTAACTATTTGTAGGTGTGCATGGTCTAGTGCTTTGTTATGTATATGTATTAAAAAAATGCCGCTGTCTCATAATAGGTTGGGTATATTTTGTTGCAATATATTTTGGAACCATTAACTCATGTAATTTGGTTTGTGTTTGTACTGTACATATATATATGCATAAGGTGCTATTTATATATATATGATTGAACGAGACTTTGAAACTGAAAGTGGCTGAAACTGAATGTGGCTGAAATTGACAATGCTGAATTGAAAGTTGATGACGTTTAATGTGTTGTGCACATATAAGGGTTTTTGAAGATAAAAAATGGGTTGTTTTGCTTTTTTTTTTGGGGTTGATCGTTACCACTGTAGGTCGTTGGCGTTAAATGGATATTATCATAATATTATGTACACATAATATAAGGTATTAATAATATATATTGTTAGGTGTATAAATTAATGTTGGATGGAAATTGTGTTTGATGAAATTAGGAAGGTGCATGTAGGTATATACATGTATATGCACATGTATGGGCGTGGACATGTATATGTATGTACGTACATGTGGATGGAGGTTAATAGCATATCGAATATTGAAAGGTTAATTATCGCGTCATCGTAATTGTTTTCGGATTACGTGAAATCGTCTTGATCGTACTTGATTGTTGAAAAACATTTGATAACCGATATTTGAAAAGTGTTTTTTTTTAAAAAATCGTGCATCGCATAATTCGAAATCACCCTTACAAAGGAAATATATTGTTAAGCTGGATTGGTTTCGAACAAACGGGTCGTCTGAGCACATATAACTATTATCGATAAGCCGCTCGGACACATATTACCGCCATTTGGGCTATCCAGGCACATATGACTATTATCGATAGGTCACCTGGACACATCGACCATTGGGTGGTCAATTCATAAGTCTTGCGATATAAGTCACTTGTAAGGCAAGTATCATGGCCATTGCATCGAAATCGAATTTGAAATCGTTATAGGAAATCGTATCGAATTATCGAATCGCATCGTATCGAACATCGAATCGTTTTGAATCGAACTTGGAATGTATTGCATCGCATCTCATCGATTTGAAGATTGCTTCATCGTTTTTGATTCTACTGACACTTGCTTGATTATGACTTTAGTTGCGCCTGACCCTATTGCTTGATTGGTATAGGGGTAAAAAGGACAAAAAATTGTATTTGCGAAAAGAAGCATGCTATTATGTTATTTATATTTTTCTTTACACTTGCTTCTCCGTGTATGATCCCTTAGCAAATACAGTCGGGCTACTTGCGGGCGATGCATGTCGCTCACCCCCCCCTCTACCAATCAGTTTTACAGATAGACAGGTAAAGGAGTTAGCAGACCATGGAAGATCGGGACTGGAGATTTCGAGACTGAGGATATTCGGATGAGACTCTCGAGGATTTAGTTCAAGCAGTTACTTCGATATTTGAGGTTTATGTATTTTAGAGCTTAGTGTTTATATACATTTGACTATTGTATCGATTTAGAATTCCCTAGACATTGTATAATGATGCTGATTATTTTATCGAGGGTTTTTAGTTCATAACGTTTACGCTGTTATTGATTTGCGTTACTTTGATGACGTGTAAATAAATTGTATCGACGCTTTGTATTATCCTTAGTGAGATACGGCGGGTGAGTCGTTTCGAGTACTAGGGCTCGGGACGGGTCGCTACAGGTGGTATCAGAGACATGGCTCTAGATCCACGGCGGAAGCATAGATTTAGGCTATGATCTTAGAAATTAAGTTACGATTTTGCCTCTAAGTCACAATCTTAGACATAAATACCGATTTTTAGTTATAAGCAAGGATTATATATTAAGCATGTTATTGGAAATAAGACGTGATCTTAGAAATCAAGGGATGATCTTGCCCGTAAGTTATGATTTTAGACTTAAGTAATGACGATTCTAAATATCAGCTCTAGAAATTAAGTGGTGATCTGAACATTAGGTGATGATTTGAACATAAGCACTGATCTTAGTTATAAGCTGCGATTATATTCTAAGCATTGAACTTAGAAATAAGTAACGATTTTAGATGTAAGAAAGGATGATACCAAGTATCGATTCTAGAAATAAGTCATGACATTAGACTTAAGTGATGATCGGGTAAGAGATATGCCCACGTATACCTAGGGAACCCCATACGAGTGTGAATTATTTGCCTTACTTAAGTGCTAATAATAATTATTGGTATAATACTTTAGATCCGACCACTGCAAACCCGATACCATTATGATAAATGAGGCGGGTTCATGCCCTTACTTTTGACAGTAGTGTCAGAGCGTAACTAGGTTTAAGTTAGGATCGTAATTCTCAAGAAATGACTTGTAGTAAAATTATAATGACTAAGAAATAATTTATTAGCGTTATGATCCGTAGAGTGTAGCAAGGAATATCGTACAAAGGGGACTATAGAGATGATTAAGATGTTGAATTTAGGGTTATCAAAATAGGCCAAAGATATTAGTCTTATTAGAGATATTGATTGATAGTGATAAATGAGCATTACTAAAATAAGTACAATGGAATAACAAAGTATTAAGTGTTGATTCCTTGGAACATGTAAGTACTGACGTATCGAATAGGCTTGAATTGAGATAGAGTAAGCATGAACGAGTAGTGGGTGCTTTGCAGGTGAGATCTAAATATATTAAACTTAACGGTTGAAATAACCAAGTAAAGAAGTACGGTGTGTCAGTGTGGCGCGCAGAAGCGTGGTGAATTAGGAAGTCGTAAGTCGATCAATATTTAGCGTGTCATGCTAGGAGTGAACAACTTAAGTTAGAGATTTATAAAAAAAAACGGTGCATGGGTTGATTTTTCATTTGACATTAAGAGGTGACTTAGAAAAATTATACGAAATATTGGACTATTATTTTCAAGTAGTCAAACGTTTTCTTATAAGCACGTACACCAAGATGTATTCTATATTTCAAAGGTCTTTCAAAGATTTTTGCTTCTAAATATTTCGGCTAAATTCATTTTATATAGTATGCTACGTTACAAGACTATATTTCTGTTCGAACTTGTATAGCAACCTAATAGAATTTCGACTACCCCCTCAAAAAAAACTGATATATTTAAAATAATGATGTTTTTGAAGAACGATATATTTATATATCAATTATATTTCTCAAACATTTGTTTAGTTATATTGATTTTGCTAAAATAATTTTTATTTTCAACTATCAATTTTGCAAGCATTTTACCCATACACGTACTTCGTATATTAGGCTGATGATGATATTTCTGAGGAAAGCAAGGACCTGATTATAGAACTAGTTCGTAAGTATATAAGAACTGATTTTGATGACTTGATTCTACATCTATGAAATGTAATGATTAATACATCGGAGGAATTGATGGATATTTTGGATGATCATGTGACTAGGATATGAATCATACATAACGAGTTAAGAATTTGGAATTGTAGACTACCATAAGTTGAATGATACATTTCAAGTGGTATAAAGGAAAGATTATAAGTTGTAATTATAGAAAATTAAGTTAAAGATTATAGTATACATAAGAACTGATTTTAGAGGTTTGCTGATGACCCCAGATAGAAGTACGTTATAAACCGACGATTGAGTTATAAAACCCTTAGTATGGTGACTATGCCCCTAAGATTGATTCTAGAATAGGCTACGATTTTATATAAGCAAAGCATATAGGTTAAAAACTTCCTTGTTGGGTACAAAGATTGAATTCCGAGGCCTTAGCCTATGATCAAGAAGCGAAATGGTTAACGTATCACAATACGCAAGGGAGGTTTTATACAGTCTTATCTAAGTGAATGATTAAGTAGAACCATACTAAGTCATTAAGTACGCCATATGCAAGTTTCGAGGACGAAACTTAATGTAAGAGGGGATGAATATTATGCAGGACGTTTTTGATATGTCCTTGTGTTTGTATGTAGTGCGTGGATGGAATGAATGCCGTGTATGCATTACTCTTTTCTTTTCATATCTATGTGGTACAGAGTTGTATTTCACATGGCGTGAAGAGGAAGTGGAGCGTGATGAGGAAATAGACAATTTTTGCATCACCTTAGACGCCATTTTAGGCTTTGGGGTGTCTACTTTCTTAGACACAACAAACTTAGTTTGTTTGGTGGATACTTTATTAGTATCAACATATCCCAACCCCGTTTTGTCACTATCATGCTTTTGTGATAAGATAATACGATGCAGCATGTTAGATCCCGTGTCAAATTATTTCACCTTTTTCTCTACATCCGCATTCCTTGATTTCAAGTTTGAAATCTCGGATTTCAATTCAATGTTCTCGGATGACAATGATGAAATTTCAGATTTTAATGAATTTATAATGCATTATAATGCATGACGACTCTTCTTTTGAATCGTTTAATTGAGACACAAGATCTTTGTCAGAAGATTCTGACAATTTCTTGTCTTCAATTAATCGCTTCTTTTCTTTTGCAAGAGTCTTTGAAAACTTATGCAATTCTAAATATTGACTAAATAAATCATCATATGAACATTCAGAATCGGAATCAGAGTCGGAAGATACCTCATTTGATGCTTTAGATGTAAAGCATACTTGTGCCTTGTGTTCTTCCGTATCATCAGTCTCAGAGTCGGATGTGTCACTCCAAGTGGAGGCTTTGAAGGCTCTTCTCCTTTGCTTAGGTTCTGAGACGAGTCTATTCTTGTTCCGATCCTTGTCAGGGTATTTGTTTGTTTGCTTTTCTTTATTAGGGCAGTCATATGATAGATGTCAAAGTTTGCCGCATTCATAGCACTTTATTTCCTTATTTTTATTTTTATGATCCTTAGGTGAGGTAGACTTATGTTTAATCGATTTTCTCAAAATTTTTCTTAATCTTTTAGCCATCGTGATTAAGTCCTCGTCATCGGAATCTGTGTCACTATCATCTACGATGTATTCATTTGATTTAAATGCTATAGCCTTATCATTATTAGAAATGGACTCAGAATGTCTTAAAGCAAGTTTTTTTTCATATACCTTAAGTGATCCGATTAGTTCTTCCATTTTAATCGATTTGGTCTCTTTGCTTTCTTCTATGGCCGTTACTTTAGGATCCCACTCGGATGGAAGGCTTCGCAAGACCTTTTGTACCTTTTCCTGCATAGTGAAGGCTTTGCCAAGAGACTCAAGAGAATTGTAAATGTTATTCAAGCGTAATTCCATCTCAACAATAGACACATTTGGCAATAATTTAAAATACTCAGTGTGGACATAAGAATATTGATTTTGGACTCCTTTACTTGGCTAGTCCCTTCATGTTTCATTTCAAGAATATGCCACATCTCTTGAGCACTAGAGCAATTTGACACGTTACTAGCCTCACTTTTACTTAGGCCGTTTAATAGTAGTTGCATGGCTTTAGCATTCATACTCAACTTCTTTTTGTCATCACTAGTGTATTCTTGTTTCGTTTTTGTAACCTCTAGTGTGACACCATCAATAGTTGACGTCTTAGTGGGAACAAATGGACCGTCTTCTATGATGGACCATAGATCAATATCAATAGCCATAATAAATAGTTTCATTCTTAATTTCCGTTGAATAAAAGACTCACCGTCGAAAAGAGGAGACCTTACAGTTGACATTCCTTCTTGCACGGTTGTGGTTGCCATCTCACTGAATCGTTGGATTCTTTGAAGTGAGTGTTCCTGCGCTCTGATACCAATTGTAGGATCGCAGGGTTGATAGAGTTACACCTTAAATCCAACCCTTTACACACCTTGTATGACAAGTACAATTTGCACGAACACCACCACCTCGCAAGAATGAAGATTGATCACACCTTGATCAATCTTTTACAAAGATGTATAATGAGTGGTGGTCTATATCAAGCCTATTCAAGATTGAAATAATATGAATACAATAGGCTTACAAGAAGAAAGAAAGAAAGAGAGAATGTAGAAGAAGAAGAACTAGGCTTTTGATCACTTTGATTTTGCAATGCTTGGCCTTGTTTTGTTTGCTCTCCTCTTTCTTTTTAACATGTCCAGCCGTCCCCCTTGGATTGTCTCCCCCTCTTGAAAATTATCTTTTAAGTCCTTGAGAGAGTGTAAGACATCATTGTGACAATGTCTTGCTTACTTGGCATCTTCTTATTGGATGATCATTTAGTCTTCGCTTACTTGGCACCTTCACATTGGATGAATGTTGTCATCATTGATGACTTGGAAAAATCTGAGAATTTCACTTAAACATGTGCCAAAAATCGTCACAAAATAACTTCCATAAATCATGAGATATTCACATAAATTGCAAGACAAAAAATCCTTCCCAAACAAGGCATAATTTCGGCCATATAGTCATCTTGCCATGCTGAATTTTCAGCATGTGCACCATTTAATTTTATTCAAAATAATACTAAATATTCTTTGATTGTTTCTTTATAAAATGGATCACCAAGTTATGGTAAGTATTGCTATCATATGAGAAATGAACTTGGACACCATTTAGCTCCATAATTCGGCCACCACAAGTTGTACACATGCTGAAAAATTTTCAGCATGTGTGATATATAAAACATCACTCTTTATTAATTTAAATAATATTCAAATCATTTCCATTTCTTCTTCCAATCAATCACATAATAGAAGATGATGAAATATATCACATTCAATTGACAAAATCGGCCAGCTTGTGTGTAGCATGCTGAAATTTTCAGCATGTGATATAAGAGAGATATATTTTGAATTCTTACCATTTGTAGCTTCTCTCTTCAATTCACCAACATTGTATGATTGATCCTTGACCAATCAATATGCCAACAAGGCTCCACATATGCTCCAAATCAGCTGATCTAGGCGTTGGAAATGACTATGCATGTGCTAAAATTTATTTTTGCTAACTTTGTAAAATAATGCACATTTAATAATACACACATGTTATATTCCAATTAGCCCTTAATTTAATTTTCTAGAACACTTTAAGATGTATATCATATGTAAAAAGTGTCTAGATACGTGTCACATGATGTACCAAAAACGTTCCATGTGTTGTGTGTGTAGAAAACCAAATTTTCGATATTTATCGATTACCCGATTTTTCTCTAATTTAAATTCCAACTTTTGCACATGTTATATATATTATGTTACACATAATATATATAATATATACTTTAAATCTCAGCACTTGGCTGATCTAAAGTGGTACCATTAACATGTGACAAAATTAAACTTGGAATCTTCACATTTTGGCCTTAATGTGGGGTGATTTGTGTGTGCCAACATGGAAAGCATTTTTGGCTGAATTTTTCATGTCACCCACGAAATTGTTATGGAATTTTGAAGTACAGGGGCTGGCCATTTATTTATGGCAAGTACGTGACACGTTGGCGAAGTTTCGGTATTCGCCTGATACGACAATTTTCGGTTTAGAACCTTTTATCGTGTCGTATTTGATTTGTCATCACCATATCTTATATCATATGATATAAGACCTGAATATACTCATAAATATGAGTTAAGTATAGTGGTGTGAAGTTAACGTACGTGCGTAAAATATATAACGTGTCGGTAGTACGTTGGAATACATGTGTATGTGCCTTTTTCAAAAAATCTGAACATATATATGATTATATATGTATAGGCGTGTGTATATATTAATGAGGGAAGGAGGAGAAAACTTTCCTTACTTAGCCTTGTTGCCTTTGTGCCTTTTCCAAATGTGGCTTCCTTTAATGAACTACTTAGTTTAATAAACTAAGTACTTCACTTAATGAACTAGTTTAGTTTATTAATAGTGGCACCTAAAAATAGTATAAACACAACAAATGTTTGCCATATGATGTAAGCTTTAACGCTTCATGGCTCGTTAGTACGGCAACATTATATATAAGCTAAATAAGGCAAGTAATATCAATGTATCATGCACACGTTTGTTTATATCATGCACGTTTTATCTTATGCTCATTTTTGTGCACATTTAAATCATGTATTTGAAAATCATTCAAACCCCTTTTTCTCTACAGTTTAGAGGCTTCTTGATAACTTGTAGGTTCATAAACTAAGCTAACACTTAATGCATAAGTTCTGTAATCAAGTGTCAGGGAATCAAAGGATAGATAGTGGTCCAAGGTATGTGGGGTAGATGCACAGTTGGGAAGAAAAGTATGTTCTCCAGTGATCTGATGGCAGTAGTAGTCCTTCAAGTATGTGGGAGGATGTTTGTGCCTTTGTGGTCTGGAGAGATTGCCATCACTCGCAGGATTGAGGTGAATGGATGGGTCTATGGTGATATTTGGCATAGGTGGATCATGAGGCTGTGGAGTGACAGCTAAATGCTGCGGAGAGTCAGAATGCAAAGGAAATTGAGGTTCAAGTGAATGAGGAGCAAAGGATGGAGAAGTGTAGAGTGAGATTCATCAAAAGGGGAAGAAGAACAATCAAGCGGAGATGAAGTCAAAGGCTTACCTCCATTCAGAATGGAAGGAACAGTGGGAGAGTATGTATGGGAAAAGGAAGGGTACTCAGTAGTCTGATTAGGCGATGTATAACGAAAAAAGTCTCCAAGAAGGTGACATCTCTAGAGAAAAAGATATCTTTCGTTTCAAGTTTTTGAAGAATATATCCTTTTGTAGTGTAAGGCATGCCAAGAAATAACGAAGGTCTAGATCTTGACTCAAATTCTACTTTGTTAGGTGATATGTTGAAAGCATTGGCCATGCAGCAAAAGGCCATGAGGTTAGTGTATATTGGTTTAGTGTTATATAGGATCTCATGGGGAGTTTTATGATGCAGTAAGGGTATGGATATAAGGTTTATGAGATAGGCTGCATGCTGTACATAAAAGCCCCAATAAGAGATGGGCAAATGTACCTGAAATCTCAGGGCTCTGGCTATAGTTAGAAGATGTTGTTGTTTCCGTTCAACCAGACCATTTTGTTGAGGTGTGTGAGTGCAGCTGGTTTGATAGATAATACCCTTTTGGGAGTAAAAAAAACCTGATAGCAAATTCAACACCATATCTGTTCTGACCATTTTAATGACTTTGGAAAACTGAGTATGAACAAAGTGATAAAATCTTTGGATAATATAGGATGATTCAGACTTGGCCTTTATTAAGTAGACCCAAACAAATCTACTGTGATCATCATAATTGTAAGGAAGTATTTCTGATTGTACATAGTAGGATGCTTGCATGGACCCCACATGTCAATATATATCAAATCCAAAATTAGAAACAGAATCAATGTGAGACACATGAAAGGGCACTCTTCTTTGCTTAGCCATAGGGAAAATTTCACAAGTATCATGATTATTACAATATGATACTGAAGGATCAATTCTATTTATTTGCTTGATCCTAAGAGCTGAAGCATGCCCCAGTCTAAAATGCCAAAGTAAAGACTCAGATTTACAAAGTAAAGATGAAGTACAAGAAGTGCTATGATAGAGAATGGCCACATAAGGATGTTTGAAGTGACTGTCAGAACCTTGAACGTAGAAGAGGTCATTTAAAAGTTTAGCTAAACCAATCTTCTTCTTGGAAGCTTGGTCCTGGAGAACACAACAATCATTGAAAAACAATGCACTGACATTAGAAATGAGAGAGGAAATCAGCTTACTCAACGACAGTAAGTTAAAAGTAAGAAGAAGGAACAAAGAGCACGTTGCTCAAGGTAAGAAATGAATTGATGTTTATAGCACCCATATGATTAGCAACTGCACTCATTCATCAGGCATCTTTACAAGGATATGTTTAATAGGTCTACAGGCTTTGAAAAGAGATAAAGAACAAGCTATATGATGTGTGGCACCTGTGTCTACAATTGATACATTAATGTTATTACTTGAGTCCTTACCTTCCAAATCATCAGTGGCTGTCAAACACTTGGCTAATATAACTGCTACCTGGCCACTATGATTCCCTGTGCTTGTGTCTTGACACTGTCTCTCATTGAGCAAATCCATCAATTTGCTACATTGCTCACGGGTGAAGATTGGAACAGAAGGTGCCAAACGATTGGCCTCAGCCTCAGACTGACTTGATCCTGCTTCCTACACATTAGTTCATGGTTATACTGATAAGAACTCAAAAATTTACCTGTGGACTCGGCTTGAATCCAGGAGGATAGCCATGCTTCTTATAACACATCTCCACTATGTGTCCATTCATACCACAATGTGTACATACTGACCTCTGACTTGAACTACCATATCCTCTACCTCCTCATCTCTTAACATTACTGCCCTGAGGCCTATAACCACACATATTTGCTGCAAAACTACTCTGGTTTTCAGGATCATTCAATAAACTTGACTGATAGCCTGCTGAATCAGTCATATGTGCTAAAGGTGCATTTACAAACTGCATCTGTCCACTACTGCCTAACACCTTCCTCTCATATTTTATAGCCATAAAAAAGGCAATGGACACACTTGGCAAAGGACTCATAACAAATACTTGGGCTTGACAGCATCATATTCGGAGTTTAATCCTTTAATAAACCAGATCACATAGTCTTCTTCCACAAATCTTTTCATCTTATCAGTAACATCACAAGAACAACCATTGTACTCACATTTAGGGATTGGTCTCATAACCATCGTTTCTTCCCATACCATTTTCAGTTTAGTAAAGTTCTCATTAATGGACAAATTATTTTGTTTTATTCCATAAAATTCTTCAAGTAAATCTGAGAGTATAAATGGATCTCCATGCGCATATCTAAGGGCTAAATCATTCCATACCTGACTATCAGTATCGTACCATATAATGCTTTGCGCTCTGGACGGATGCACACAATTTTTATCCAGGACTACACCATTGTATTTGTCTGATTCCATGCTTGGAATTAGGATCAGTCACCGCTGGTCTCGCAACAGATCCATCAACGAATCCCAATTTATTCTTCACATTAAGTGTCATCTTAAATGTTCTGGTCCATGAACGAAAGTTATGTCCATTGAGAGGTGGCTGGACTAGTATAACAGAGGGCGACTCATTAGAGTGTAAGTATAGTGGATTTGTGTTGGGATTATCTATAACACTATTATGAGAGGGTACAGGAGTAGTGGCCATCAAAGCTCTGGTACCATGATAAATTTCGTGTTCATCAGAAAATTCAAACGCAGAATTAATTCCTGACAATTCATCGAACACTAATTCAGAATCAATAAGCACGTGAATGATAACTCGGATTAATAGAATTCAAAGTACAAACAATAGAACATATATCCAAGAATTGAGAGGATAGGAATTCAAGGAAACAACAGATTGAATCCTCTGAAATTCAGCTGGGCAAAGTGAGTGCAAAAAAACGTAACTGCCTCAGCCCTTGACCTACTGGGTTTATAACAGAAAATTACACCAAAAAGACAAGAATTACCCTTAACGAACTAATGCCTTCTTTACAACATAAGGGTAAAATAGTAATTTGGCATTATCTTTAAAATTCCCTCCTTAACTTCTTCTTCAACCTTTCTCCACCTTCACCTCAGCAACTTCCAGCTACTTCACGCAACCATCCCATGACTTTCCTAGCCAATCATCTGCCTCCAATTTAGCTCAAGACACGTGCTATAATGTGCTATAATGTAGTCGCAGTTTGTAAGTTCCAGCAGCATTATCCTACTCTTTTTCTCATCTTGACTCCTGCATTCAAAGGAGCAGTTTCAACAATTAAAGCTTCAACTTAGTACGCTATAAATCAGCGTGGCACAGATGCTTGTATAAACAAATGCCCGAGGAATCTTCTCACCGCTTTGATAAAAGTAAGCAAATGCAGAATATCATTTTTGATCATGTGAAAAGATATCGGAAACAATAAGAAAAAGGGAGCTCGAATCACGTGGATTAGATTATTGCAGGATCAAAAAACGAGGATAAATCTGGCTCTTCCATCAAAAAATTAATTCCCAGTCCTAATCACATGGATTGCATAAAGTTTTGATAAGTTGAATCGCAAGTAAAAGTTATTTTTCACTGAAAAATAAACTAACAAAACACGGTATTCTAACGTCTTGAAAATATTATTATAGGTGGTCAAAATGTTACTAAATTGAATCAAGGTCTCATTAAATAATTAGGAGTTTTTAACGTGAGTGTTAACATGATCGGTTAATAGCTTGTCATCCATTTATATAAGATGCAAAAGCGTCAAAATTATTCTTCATTTGATTCAATGTTACTTAGACAAATTAAAGTTTACGTTCATTATTTAACAAACTTATATTTTTTTTTTATCCCCTAATCAAGGAAGTGTGGCTTCCCGGGAAGTTATTTAAACTATATAAATCTCGATCTGGTGTGCACACATACAACATACACACACAAGTACATCAAGAAATTATAAATAAGTACGATCTCTCTTGAACGTTTCTTTCCATTTCTAATGGAGCCAATGACACACTCTTTCTAAACGTTTCTTTCCATTTCTAATGGAGTCAATGACACACTCTTTCTAGACTTTGGAATATGTTAAAATTAAACAAAATTACTCACTGAATTGGTTGTTCTTCTTATATTGTGAAGTATTAGTTGATCAATACAACTCGACGCAATTTTTATTCGGGGTCATCGGAAAACAACCTCTGTGTGCTTCTGACACATGGGACATATGGTATGTTGCGTATATCTGACCCCTCCATGCCAGTCATATACGGGAGGCTCTAAAGCAATGGGGTAATGTTGTGTTCATGAACCTCTATTTAAGGCTTGCTCTGTTAAAGAGAAACAACATCAAAAGAGAGAGAGATAGAAAGTAATCAAAGAGTAGAGAAGTTCTTTACCAGACCATCAAAGAAAGCACAAGTGATCTCCTGAGAAAAAAAGAGAAATGGCAATTGCGAGAGAGGTGAACCTCATCTTCTTAGTGAAGTTCAAAGATCATATCACTGAAGAAGAGATTGAGGATTTCACTCTAGCCTATGAAAAACTTGTCCAGCGTGTGGAACCCATGCTGCGTGTTCAACATGGTAAGGATCTGGGCTCGGCCAATTTCCAGCAAGGTTTCACGCATGTATATGAGCCCACTTTTACCAGTGTAGAAGGTGTTGCTGAGTTTCTTGCCCATCCAGCTCATGCTGAATTCTTGGAGCAACAAGGCGGCCCTAAATTGAAGGACTTCATCGTCGTTGATTACAAGCCGATTTTTCATTCTTGAGAGTTTCTATCTAGCATTTTGTGATGTTGTTTCTGTAATTCTTGTTACGTTGTGTGTTTTCGTTCCTTCCGTCTTTTGTGATTCAGCAACAGTTGTTGTCGTTGTTCTTTTGCTTAGCGTCTATGTTTAAAAAAACGTTTTATGTTGTGTTTTTCTTAGATTCATGCACACTATCTGGTTTAAATGGAAGGATGTTAATCATTTGTGAGATTTCATCATCCAATGCTACAAGAACGTGGGAGGTCACAAATTATATCGCTAATTCAAAATTTTGTCATTGTTCTAAGTGCTATGGTAAATTCCAGTAATATATTTGGTATTTCCTTAAATGCAAAAAAGAAAAAAAAATACACAATAATAAACAACACATACAGAAAGTGCGACAAAAGACACATATAAACAAATAAAACATGCAAAACACCGGATGGAAGCTCAAAAAAACATAATAAACAATCCTGCATTCTTTCTACTCCATTAAATGGCAGAATCAATGCCCATTAACCCTCGAATTCAAGAAACCTTAGAGAAAAGGAAAAGGATGATCCTTTTCTACCTTGTAATAAGTCGGTGATCAGTCTTTTCTTGGTTTTTTAAAAATACGCCGAACCGATGTGTGCCGTCCTAAACTAAGTAACAACTATGCTGGGAAATAAGACAGTGGATAAAGTCAGTCAACTAAGCCGAGTCGAGCTGAATATAGGAATGGCTAAGCTGAGAAAAAGGACGGACAGAGTAAGGCCGTGCTGAACTAAGGAGGAGCTGAGGTGAAGTGACGCACGGAACTAAGACGAGCTGAGGAGAAGAAGGGCATCAAAAACAAAGTTAAAATGTGATGAGCCGCGGTGACGCGGTGAAACATAAGTTACGCAGCAACACTGAGGCTGAGCTGTCATACTTAGCCTTGTAAATATTAGTTTCTGTACATATGACCAAGATGCGTTGGTAACTAGCTATTACTATTGTAAACATTAGAAAACACTGTAGATAAACAGTAACCAGTCTACAAGTAGTAAAATAAAACCGTTAGGAAGAAAACAATATAAAGGACAATAACGTTGTAAATTTATACCAACTTGAACGAATTCTTGAATTCTTCAATCTCAACATGGTACCAGAGCGTATTTGATTCTCTACTATTGCATACTACATACTACCTTTTCTCCAAATCTTAAAATTTCTTCAAAAATGACTACTCCTTTCAGCTTAGCTGAGTATACGGAGGCCACCTCCACTTCGGATTAGGTATCAGAAGTGGTACGTGGTCCTCAAATCTCTGATGATTCCTCCAGTGTTATCACCAGCCATAAACTCAATGGAGATAACTACCCCTCATGGTCTTGATGGATGGAAATGTTCATTACAGGCAAACGCAAGGAGGAATACCTATATGGAACAATCATTTTTTTATCTGAAAATGATGCAAACCACCGGCTGTGGAAGTCGGAAAACAACATTATAATATCGTGGTTGATACGCTCTATGCAACACAACATTTCTAATGATTTCATGATGTACAATACTACAGCGGAAATCTGGTTTGCAGTCAATGAGATATTTTCAAACAGGACAACATCTCTTAACTCTACGAAATTGAAACTCAACTTCATGAGCTTAAACAAGACAATCTAGCTGTGCACAAATATTATACCCTCCTGACGAATGCGTGGCAGTAGATTGATTTCTTTGAAACACATTAGTGGTCTTGTATCACTGATGCCGGACTGTACAAAGAAATAACAGAAGAAACAAGTTTTCCGTTTCCTAACTGGACTAAACCCGAAATTCGATAGTGCGTGGATTCGAATTCTGAGTACAAAACCACTACCGACCTTGAAGGCTTCCTTCGTCGAAATCAAACACTAAGAAAGCTGAAAAAAAAGCCATGATGGGAGGTACTCCAAATTTGGAGACCTCAGCTGTACACATTGAATAACCAGTGGAAGCATCTGGGCTGGCTATTAAAGGATAATTTACTTCAGCTAGAAGTAAAGTGTACAAATATTGTAAGAAGGAAGGTCATACAGCTGATGACTGTTGGAAGTTGCAGGCAAATCTGGTACGAGAAGGGAAACCACCTCTAAAGTCTAGCAATGCACCCTCGAGGCCTTAATCAAAATCATTCAATGCTGGATAGAGTGCTGCACATCAGGTTGGCAGCACAGCACAGTTTGGCGCAGCTCGGCAAAATACAACACACCTAGTCTCAGCTCAGGTAGCTGATGATGAGGTCCCTACCAAAGATCTGATCACTACTTTGATCAATTTGCTGAACAGACAATGTAGCCAGAATGAATCATTACAAGCTAAAATGGCAGGATACGTCCAGTCGAGCTCCAGCAGTTCATAGATCATAGACTCTAGGGCAACTGACCACATGACATGCAATGGTAGACTTTTGAACTCTTATTCTTGTTTTCAATACCTAAAAAGATTAAGATTGCTAACGGAACTTGCTTAGAAGTTGTTGGAATAGGCTCTACTATAATTAATAAACTCATTTTAAAAGACGTCATGCATGTCTCTAGTATAAGCTTCAACCTGTTATTAGTTGACAAACTTACTAGGGATAATAATTGCATAGCCTGCTTCTCATCTATAGAATGTTTTTTTTTCAGGAAAACAAAATGAAAGGAATAATTGGCAATGATAAGAACATAGTAGGACTGTTTCTTCTAGAGTCAGAAAACTGAGCTTTAATGATTACATCTGAGCTGCCAAGTGATCAGGATACCGCTAGTATTTTGCACCATAGAAATTCTTGTATAGGAAATATTTTATTATGGCATAACAGACTAGGTTATTCCAATTTTGTATATCTCAAATATTTAATGCCAAAATTATTCAGCTCGCTGACCTTAAAGACATTACTTGTGTGAAACTTGTCAATTAACTAAACCCACTAAGCAGAATTACCCTTGTAAAAAATATAAGTAGTCTACAATATTTAATCTTATCCACTCATATATATGGGGACCATCTAATGTAACTGACATCAAGGTGCAAGGTGGTTTCTGACCTTTGTAGATAAGCATACTAGAGTAACATGGGTTTATTTACTAAAAAGTAAAAGTGAAATCGTACAAATATTTAAGAGATATTTTAAACTTATTAGAAACCAGTTCGGCTGCACCATCAAAATACTCAGGTCAGATAATGGAACGGAATATTTAGACAGTACTGTTTAAACATTTATGCATGAAAATGGTATATACCATCAGACTTCTGGTACCTATACTAAACAACAAAATGGTATTGCTAAAAGAAAAAATAGACATCTATTTGAAGTAACTAGAGCCATTATGTTTGCAATGAACGTACACAAACAATACTAGGGTTTAGTCCTGCTTACGGCCACATACATAATAAACAGGATATCGTCCAGAACATTCTACTTTAGAACCCCTAGAGAAATACTCCTTAGGCACTACCGACACACTAAACTGCTCTCATAGCAACCATTCAAACTATTCGGATGCACAGCATATGTACATGTTCAGCCCAGCCTTAGGGGAAAATTGGATCCTAGATCAGTTTAGTGCATCTTCTTAAAATACTCAGGATCACAGAAAGGGTATAAGTGTTACTGCCCAGATAATAAAAGAATGTTTGTGACACTAGATGTTATCTTCGGCGAAAAACATGCATTTTGCAGACCTTTAACTGAAGCAAAAGATTTAAGTCATAACGATTATTGAAAAAAATAAACTGTGTAGAGAAACTCAATCTAGCTCAATTTTGCAACTCAATACCTCAGGACGGCACTACCAATCCCTAATCAGGAACTAATTGTCCATGATTTTCAATGATTAGAAAGTCCTAGGATCTGTTAGCCGACCTGATATATGATAACAAATACATCAAACTACAGAAAATGATCCTCTAGAATAAAATACTGAATATGACCCTGAAAATCAAACAAATGATAGACCAATAACACTAACGAAAGGAACAAGGGAATGTACTAAGAACCCTGTCTGCACCAAATACCCTATAGAAGAGTATATATCCTATAATAAGTTGAACCATAACTTTATGACATTTGTATGCTCACTTGATAACAACATCCTACCTAAAAGTATAGAAGAAGATCTAAGCGGACCTAAATGGAGGAATGCAGTGCATGAAGAGATGAACGCCTTGGTAAAGGATCAAACTTGGGAACTAACTTCCACCTCGGCTACTATAGAACCAGTAGGGTGTAGATGGACATTCACCATTAGATATAATAATGATGGAACTGTAAATAAATATAAAGCAAGATTATTGGCCAAAATTTTTACTCAAACATATGGCATATATTATTTAGAAACATTTGCTCCAGTTGCTAAACTACATACCATTAGAGTCATTTTCTTTATTGTCGTCAACTAGACTGGGAACTGTATCAATTAGATATAAAAAATACATTCCTAAATGGAGACTTAGCAGAAGAAGTCCATATGTGTACACCACCAGGGTTCAAGAATGAAACCAATAAAAATAAAGTTTGCAGGTTAAGGAAATCACTATATGGTATAAAGAAATCAACACGAGACTGGCTTAAAACATTCACTAGTACACTGAGAGACATGAAATTTACCCAAAGCCAGGTGACCGTACACTATTCACCAGAGGGTCACTTAAGGGAGAGCTGACTGTGCTGATAGTGTATGTAGATGGTATTATAATAACAGGAAATGATAACTATGGCATAGATAATATTAATTCACAAGTATTTAAACAATATGAAATGAAGGATCTAGATAAGCTAAGATACTTCTTAGGGATGAAGATTGCTGGAAACAAAGAAAAAATGTTTATTTCCCAAAGAAAATATATATTAAACCTCCTAAAAGAAACTAGTCTGCTCGGATGCAGACCAGCAAGCACCCGAGTAGAGCCTGGACATAAGTCAAGGGATCAGTGGGATACTACCCCCACTAATAATCTTAGTTACCATAAACTGGTTGGAAAATTAATCTATCTATCACATACTAGGCCTGACATTTGTTATACAGACCGTTGTGTATCACAATTTATGCACAATCCTACTAATAAACACCTCTACGCTGCTCTAAGAATTCTCAGGTACCTTAAGAATGTACTAAGACAAGGACTGTGTTTTAGGAATAGTGCATGTTGTAGTATCAAAGTGTTTATAAATGCAGACAAGGTTGGATCCAATATCGATGTGAGATCAACAACAGGCTATGGACCTTTCCTATGAGAAAACCTGGTTACTTGGCGAAGCAAGAAGCAACCAGTACTGTCAAGAAGTAGCGCAGAAGCAGAGCTGAGGACACTTGCACTAGGAATATGTGAAGTCATTTGGATCGGTAGAGTCCTTAAAGACCTTCATATAGAGGCATGATTACCTATTAAAACCTTTTGTGATAGTGTCTCTGCAATAAGTATGGCAGAGAACCCAGTTTAACATGACAAGTCAAAGCATGACGAAATAGATAAACATTTTATCCGTGAGAAGATAGAAGGAAATAAGGTCAGCCTAGTACACATCTCCACCAAAGACCAAATTGCAGACCTCCTCACAAAACCAGTTTCAACAAGTCTCTTTCACTACTCAATATCCAAGCTTGGATGTACGAATATATACAATTAAGCTTGAGGGGAAGTGTGGAAACAAGCCCAGCCGAGGTGTGCGAGCTCAGTCGAGGTGCTCCGTCCTGTACTAAGTAACTATCGCACTGGAAAATAAGACAGTGGACAAAGTCAGTCAACTGAGCTGCCTAAGCTGAATATAGGAATGGCGAAGCTGAAGAAAAGGACGGACGAAGTAAGGTTGCGCTAAACTAAGGAGGAGCTGAGGTGAAATAAAGAACGGAACTAAGACGAGCTGAGGAGAAGAAGAACAAAAAAGATGAAGTTGAAATGTGCTGAACCGAGAGGACGAGAAAAAGCACAAGTCAGGCACCAACACTAAGTCCGAGCTGTCATACTTAGTCTTGTAAATATTAGTTTCTGTACATATGACCAAGCTGCACTGGTAAGTAGCCGTTCCCGTTGTAAACGTTAGGAATCACTGCAGATAAACAGTAACTACTGTACAAATAGAAAAATAAAACTGTTAGACAACAAAACAGCTCCTATAAAAAAAGAAATAACCTTGTAAATATATACTAACTTGAATGAATTTTTGAATTCTTCAATCTCCACATTTTTCTTCATCCTCTTTTCACGTCTGTGTAAAGCATAGAGTTCGCCAACATCAAAATTTTCTCTGCTGGTCCTGTTCTCTTCCTTTTGGCGCCTTCCCCCTTTTCTTTCTTTAGCTGGATGAAGTAGGTCATACATCCGGCATTTATTTTTTTGGCTCAAGACCAGTAGTTATTTTTATCACTTAATTAACTCCCATTCATAACTCAATTCACCAAAATACACTTAATAAATAAATTGAGGTACTACATTCTAGTATTGATGTAGTATAACAAAACTAATAACAGGAGTTAAATAAATATCAAAAGTAGATTACAAGTATCAATGACTTGGTAATGGTATTATATTTCTTTCCTTTCTTTTTTTCAGGTGGATTCATCCGGCAGTCAGAACATCGCCAAACAATGGCCAGTCATAAAGCATTTTCTGAAACTATTACAAAAGCAAACATCATTTTAAAGGACCGATTTATCCTCGCCTCAGATAGACATCTGTCAGTTTTCTTAGATCTATCGAGAGATTTTATGATACTAAAAAATAAGTAAAAATTAACTAATACTCAATAAAGTAATGCTACATAGGAATTTATACGATAATAAAAAAGCTGATGATTAGTCATTTTAAAAGATCTACATAAATAGGCAAATATGATTGGTGTATAATAAATACTACGCTTTTCCTTGAGTATTATAAAATTTCTCAGTTCCATTATACTCTTGACAAAGCACAAAATCATTATAAAAGCTCTTTCGGATTGAGGCATTTTTCACAAAGCTTTTTCAAGCTGAGGTGGTGAGACTTAAGGTCTGGTATGATTTTTATTTTTTTTTTTCCAACACGAAGAACATTATAAAGGCTGCTCTGTCAAAGTCAATATGCAATGCGGAGCTTCATTGTGTGTTCAATAAAATATTTAAAAAGTTGCCACCTCGCTTTCCCACATGGACACAAACATTATTTTAAGAAAAAGGCCCCATTGGTAATAATGTCCTTTTGTCAGGTAAGTCATTATAGGAACAATATACCTAAACTTCATGTGGTGTAGGCTAGTTAATTACTCCACCTGTCATACAAATATTATTATATTTGATTTATGTTAAAAAATCAACTGGGACAACATTTTTTAGTTGATATTATCTTTAAGACGGAGAAAATATTACGCATCTTACGGATGCAACACTAGCTACAGTATTCCGATGGAGAAACATAAGAGCTTCTCAAAAGATTTGTTGATTAACAAGATATCGTAAGAAATGAATCAAGTGAGAAAAAAATTCATTGGTGATCAGCGTGCTTATTTGTTACACCGGTTGAAATTTGCAGGTTTTAAAACTAAGAAAATTTTGGAGCTGTTCAATGACTTACATGCTTAACTTGTGAATTTTTAAATGTATCTAAAATTAATTTGCAGTGGACTCTCAGGGGAAGAAACTTCACGGTAGTTGTACCAAGTGTAATATAGACGGATCCATGCTCGATAATAAATGAAGACTATGTTAGAAACGTGTAGGATGATATGGATACCAAACAAAAATCAAAGTCTGTAGAAAGTCGAGACATAACGTAAGTTGCTGTCCTTAAAGCTAAAATGTCTCCACCACGAACAAGGTGAACTTAAGCGGCACAAGCCTCTCAAGATATAACGACTTCTTCCTTTCGTTCGCCCTACGAAAGGAAGATGAACTTGCAAATAAAAGTGTTTGATAATGGAAAAAGAAGAAGAGATAATTGGAAGAAGAACAATGCTGAAAAAATTTCAGAATTTTGCAAAAGTTGTAATTAATTAATTTAAGATAACAAGGCCTACTATTTATAGGTCTTGGGTTGTGTAAAAAACCATTTTGAAAACCCATTTCAGTAGTTTAATTAACCTCCATGTCAGTTCCATAACGTTCATGTATGAAGGGAAATGATTTTTGGATCAAAAGTTGTAATTCAAAGTGAAAAGTCTGGTCTTTTGGCACATCGATCGATTGATGTGATCGATCGATGTCCACTTCGATTGATCGATGTCATCGATCATGTTGGACAAAGAGTTCCAACTTTGCATCCTGCCAACATCGATTGATCCATGTGATCGATCTATGTAGGACAAAGAGCTTCAACTTTGCATCCATACATATGATCGATTGATGTCTAACAGAATACTCAACTTCATTTCAACTTTCACTTGGTTCGATCCAACTTGCACATTGATCGATTCAAGTGATTTCTTACAAGTTCAAAGTGTTCAAATCATCTTTCAATCTTCCAAACAACATCTTATATGATTTTATATAAGTTTGGAGCAAATTTTAAAATATTTTAGACCCAATAAACTAAAGATTTAGATGACCTAAAATAAGCTTCCAACCAAGAGCCCATTTTGTTAGGTCCCTTAGAACACACTAGAAGGGGAGTTGAATAGTGTGTTCACCAAGTATGGATATTTTTCGTTTTGAGGTGCAACCAATACTTGGGTGTGTTCTTTAAAAAGAATAAAAGCTTGTAAGAAAGTAAAGAACACAAGTATGTATAGAGGTTCAAGTCAGATGACTCTACTCCTCTACCTTCTTGATTTTTCACAAGAAGGATTTTGAAAAGGGGATTGTTATTTCTTTTGGGGGAAACAACAATCAAAGAACAAAATCCAAATACAGAAAAACTAGGCACTTTGCCTATACCACAACCGAGAGATCTAACCTTTGAAGTCTAGCCTCCAAAGATCTTCTTTGCCATCAAAGAAATCTTGTAGGGAGAATAGTGCACCACACACTATCAACTAACCCTTCAAAGTCTAGAAATCTCAAACAAGAAGCACCCTTGCTCCTTGACCAACAATCTACCCAATCTCTCACAATAGAATCTCACCAAGAAGAAGACTCTTCTTCCTCTTACAATAGTCACTCTCAACAATAAAGTAAAATATACAATGTTTACAAGTATTTTGAGAGCTTGAGTTTGAGAGAAAATTTGAGAGCTTGCAATGTAGAAAATTGGAGAAGATGGAGAAGAAACCCTTGCTTTATCACCCTTCAAGTTTCTTCCCGTTTGAAACCCTCTGCACAAACAATAATGGGTTTTGGCATCTTGTGTTAGTGAGTCCTCATCATTGGAGATCTCCCTTTGGCATGTAGTAACATTCTTGGAGAGATTTCAAAAGGAATGCCAAGAAAGGAAACCTGAATTCTTCAGCAGAGAAGGACCTGTGAAAAAGACACTAAAAGAGGAGGGTACAGAGAGTCAACTGATGTTAAAAAGTGAAGTATAAGACCTTTGTAACGTTGGTCACATGAAGCGCCTAATGTGCTTAAAGCACAGGCGTTCGAAGTGACATAGAGCGCTTGATGTGAAAATGAACTGTCGTCCGAAGTCACGTCAAGCGCCTAATGTGGGCTGCTTAAGGCGTTCGAAGTCACATAAAGCGCCTAATGTAGCCCTTCATGCTTGTTCGAACTAACTCTGACATTTTCTCAGAGAAAATACTTGAGAGTACGTGCCCATTCAGTGGAAAAGTACTTTTGACTTGGTGGACCACTTAAAGCGCCTAATCAGGCGTTCGAAGTGTTTGCATTTTTCCTCAGGACACATGAAGCGCCTAATGTAGGCGTTCGAAGTGTCCTGACTTCCATACACTTCACATGAAGCGCCTAATCTAGGCGTTCGAAGTGTACTGGACTTCACTAAGGTACATTAAGCGCCTAATGTAAGCGTTCGAAGTATACTGACTTCCAACAATACACATGAAGCGCCTAATCTACTTGTTCGAAGTGCATCATTGTGCAAATCATCAAAACTCAACATATTCTAATACATTTGTTAGTTTGAATTAGCTTTCCCATCTAAATTTAATGTTTTGAAACAAATATATAGATATATATATAGATACACACACGTCTATATGTATCTATACATTTATACGTGCACACACAGATGTGTATATATATATACACACACGCACAAAGATATAAAGGTATATCCAGATTATTTAAAATTTGAAGAGCGCCTATTTCAGAACAAAATCTGAAATCAGAGCATATTTTAAGGATAAATATTCCACGGTGGGAATGCAAGTCGGGTTTCCGAACGACCTCTCATTAAGAAATATATTTGACACATCACCTAACAGAATAAAGCTGCAAACTACAGAATAGCGTGGTGCATCTCCTCGTATAAACAAATGCTAAAATAAACCTGGGATATATTTTTCATCATGTGAAAAAGATCGGAAGCAATAAGAAAATGGAACGATCAAATCATGTGTAATAGATTATTGGAGGATCAAACACGTGGGTGGATCTGGCTCTCCCTACCGACATATAATTTCCACGGTTAGTCACAGGGGAATGCATAAATTTTGACTAGCAAATAGGTTTGACTTATCGGCTAAAATAAAAAACATGAAACACAAAAAATTCTTTGATTCAAATCTTAGATATGGACACTCTTCACGCTCATAATGACAATGTTTTAATTTTAATTATGGTAATTGTTTGATTGAATGAAACGTATTTTTATTAATTTCTGAATAATGTACAAAATTGTTATATATAACTTGAAATACAAGTAATACAATAAACAGTAAGAAATGCAAGAATCTCTATGGTTATGATTTGATTTCGTATCAAATCTTTCTTAATTTAAGGAAATCAAATCATATCTCATAACACTATGCCTCAAGTTGCATAGTAAGATTACAATACCTAACTTGGACAATACTGAATCGAATATCTGCTCGGTGACTGCCTTTGTAAAAATATCCGCAAGCTAATCTTCAAATCTTACAAATGAAAGCTGAATGACATCTTATTTGAGTTTTTCTAATGAACTGTCAGTCTACTTCGTCATGTTTTGCTAGATCATATTGTACTGGATTTTCAGAAATGCTAATAACCGTTTTGTTGCACTTTTGCTGCGGGAAGTATCAGCGGAAAACCAATATCATGCATTAGTTTCTTTAGCCGCAAGATCTCCTTAATCCCATTCGTGATGCCTCAAAATTCTGCTTCTACAGTCGATAGGGGCACAACTTTATGTGACTAGATTACAGTCAACTAGAGTAAAGTATCCTGAAGTAGAGCGTCCATTATTTGGGTTACCTACCCAGTCTACATCAGTACAGACCTCCGCATATAAGTGGCATGTTTTCTTAAACAATATACCTTGTCTTAGTGTGCCTTTCAAGTACCTTACGATCATCAAAGCTGCCTCCATATGTTCAGCGTGAGGTTTGTCATGAACCGACTTATCACTCCAACAGTGTCGTGTCCAGCATGAACAAGTAAATCAGCCTTCCTACTAACCTCTTCTACTATTCCTGATCTGTCGATGGTGCTCCTTCTGTCATTTGCAGTTTATGGTTTACAATCATTGGAGTATCGCACGGTTTACAACCTATCGTGCCAATTTGAGTCAACAAGTCAAGAATATACTTCCGTTCAGATATGAAGATCCCTTCATTGGACTGCAAAACTTCAATCCCTATAAAGAATTTCATGTAGGATCTGCAAGGCACCACTAGAAGGGGGTTTGAATAGTGGGTGCAGAAAATATGGTTTTTAAAATTGTTTTAAACCGAAAACCTAACTTCTGAAAACAGTTTCTGTTTTCAGGACCAATTTTGAAACGTTTTGAAAACTAGGTTTCAGGTCTTCAAAAATTCTGAAATTTGGAGAGAACTTAGTCTTAGTGTTCTGAGTATCTTCTAAAAATTTCAGATTAAAATTCAACCTCTAACCCCTTGAAAAATCGTTGGTGGTCAGATTGCGCAAATCTGCCAGAAACGATAGTCTGATTTGAAAAATTAATTCCTATTTAACCGTAACTCCGAATGTTCTGAAACTTTAATGGCTAACCCCTTATTATTTGTATTTAATTGGTTTGAAACAGTTTTGAAAAATTCTTTTGAGAAGTTAGTCAAATACGTTCAAAATCTCAACCTTTACATACCTGAAAATCAGACTGCACTAGTCTCAGAACTTTGGACGTTTAGATGACTTATACTTGTCCAAAAGGGTTGAAGCTTGCGCCAAAATAACCTTAAGACGTGTGGCTATGATTCTGAAAATTTTTGTGATTTTTGAAATTCGTTTACTATTTTTAATAACATGATGAAAAACAATGCACAGTGCTGAAACTGAAAGTAAGTGCTGAAAGTAAATAACACAAGGAATTTTATACTGGTTCGGTTAAAACAACCTACTTCAGTCTTCGAGGACACCTTCCTCGGTTAGCACTAATCACAAAACACAAATAACACCTTACCACAGGGTTGATGGAGTTACACACCAACTCCAACCCTTTACAAACCTTGTATGTGAATACAACGATCATGAACACCACCACCTTGCAAGTGCAAGATTGATCACACCTTGATCAATCATTTACAACAATAAAGAGAGTATGTGGTGGTCTATATAAATCCTATTCAAATGTATGAATATGAGTACAATAGGATTTTAGAGAGAAGAAAGAAAGAAGTGTTGAAAGAGAGACTAGAAAACGTTTTGATCTTGTAAGTTTGTGAGAATTGTGTTGTTTTTTTCTTGCTCTCTTCTTTCCTTTTATCAATGATGGCCGCCCCCTTAGCTTCCTCTTCCTCTTGAAAATTATCTTCTAAGTTCTTGGAAGAGTATATTGCATCATTGTGACATTTCCTTGCTTACATGGCAATTCCTCATTTGATGATCATTAAGCTCTTGCTTACTTGGCACTCTTTGATTGGATGAAAGTTGTCATCATTTGATGACTAGATAAATCTGAAAATAAACCTTAAAAAGCATGTGCCAATTAGCCATAAAAGGGTTGCCATAATTCACATAATCATCCCACATAATTAGCAAGGCAACTAATCACAATTTCTATGCAAAAATCGGCCATTATATCTCTTTACATGCTGAAATTTCAGCATGTGTAACATTCACATTTTATTCAAATTATTGCCAAGTTTGTATTTGATTTATTCCTTGAAAATAAAGAAGAAATCAATCGTCATTTAGTACATAACATTTCCACTCAATTTGGAATAAAAATTAGTCACCAATAGGGCCAAGAATTTTGCCACATGCATTCCCACACATGCTGAAATTTTCAGCATGTGTGATATTCAAAGATATCACCATATTAATTCCATAATATATTCAAAACATTGCCATAACATATTTCAATTAATCCACATGATTCAAGATAGTAAATATGCCATCATTTAGTGTAAAAATCGGCCAGCCTTAGACAACACATGCTGAATTTTCAGCATGTGTCATAAATGTGACAAAGTTTGAAATGTTACCTTTTGTAGTTCCTTTCTTTACGTCACCAACATTGCATGCTTCATTCTTGGCCAATCAAGATGCCAAAAAAGCTCCACATATGCTCCAACTTGGCTGAGCTAGGCGTGTACGATGAAGATACATGTGCTGAATTTTATTTTTGTAAAATTTGTAAAATAGTGCACATATAATTATACACATATGGTATATTCCAATCAGTCCTTAATTGATTTTTCAAGAACACTTTAGAATGTATGAAGTATGTAAAAAGTGTCTAGATACATGTTATATGTCATGCCAAAAGTGTTCCATGTGTCGTGTTCGTAGAAAACCGAATTTTTGACGTTTGTCGATTACCCGATTTTTCTCCGATTAAATTCCAAATTTTTGCACATGTTATATATATTATGTTACACATAATATACATAAATTAAACTTTAATATTTAGCACTTAGGCTGATCTAAAGTGGCACCCAACATGTGACAAAATTGAATTTGAAATTTCCACAATTTGGCCTTAATTGAGGGTGATTTGTGTATGCCAACATGGAATAATTTTATTGCTGTACATACCATGTAAGCCACGAAATTTGTGGCCATTTTTGAAGTGTAGGGGCTGGCCTTCTATATATGGCAACTACGTGACACGTTGGTGAAGTTTCGGTATTCACTCGATACGACAATTTTTGGTTTAGAACCTTTTAACGTGTCATAATAAATTTGCCATCACCATGACTTATATCATTTGATATAAGACCTGAATATACTCATAAATATGAGTTAAATATAGTGGTGTGACGTTAACGTACGTACATAAAATATATAACGTATCGGTAGTACGTTGGAATATATATGCATGTGCCTTTTTTAAAAAAAATCCGAATATATATATATATATATATATATATATATATATAATGGCGTGTGGAGAGGGTGGAGAGCTTTCCTTTCTTCAATTTGTTGCCTTTGTGCCCTTTCCAAATATGGCTTCCTTTAATGAACTACTTAGTTTATTTAACTAAGTACTTCACTTAATGAACTAGTTTTGTTCATTAATGATGGCACATGAAAATAGTTCAAACACAACAAATGCTTGCCATTTGATGAAGCTTTAAAGCTTCATGGCTCGTTAGTACGACAACAATATATATGCACTACATAAGGCAAGTTTTATGCAAAACGCGTCATGTCATAAAATATGTCATGTATTTCTTTAATACACATTATTTAAATCATGTATTTTGTAATCACTCAAACCCCTTTTTCTCTGGAATCTCCCCCTTTTGATGATTTACAAAATAACCTACATACATGATTTAAATCTTGTCACTCCCCCTCCAATTGTGCATAAATTCAAATTTTGAATTTCAAATTTCAAATTCGCTCCCTCTTGGTATATGCAATCAGTTTCTCTCTCCCCCTTAAATCATGCATTCTCTCCTCCTTTATTTTGGAAAGTCAATCAAAAATGCATGTAAATATGGAAAGACAATCAAATCAAATCAGCAGAAATCATGCCTGATTTAGAACGAAGATTTTCGTACGTGGCTTGATTTAATGCCTTAGTGAAAATGTCTGCTACTTGTGCCTCTGTACATACGTGATGTATGACAATATCACCATTACTTACGTGATCACAAAGGAAATGATAGCGTACTTCTCTATGCTTGGCCTTAGAGTGTAGTACGGGGTTCTTAGATAAGTTGATGACACTCATACTATCACAATATATAGGAATACGTCTTTTGGTGATCCCAAAAGAGTTAATTGCACCTGGTATCCATTCTTTTCCACCAAGTTTTAAGTAGCATCCAATGTTTCATGAAACACACTTGCCATCCAGACTTATAGGGTTAATATACACCTGGCATCCGGATGACCTGTTGGTCGACCGTTGGCCGCTGAAATCGACCTTTGACCGGACTTAACCATACTTTTAACCCGACTTTAACCAAAGTTCACCATTTTACCTTCAAAATTAAAGAAAAAACAAAATCAAAAACTTCTCACCTTCATTTTCCCGTTAAACAAAATCAAAAACTTCTCACCTTCCCACATTCATTTTTCCGTTAATTCGCCAACAATACTGGACCCTGTCCCCCACCAGCAAGGTCAGAATACGAATCATGTTCACCATTGTGCTCTTTCGACAGAGTTTCGGGTACATAATTGGTTGTTGCTGTTAGACCCCGTATCACATCTCATCGAACCCAACTTCAGTTTGGCTTTGTTGAAGCGATGCGTTTTGAATGTTCATACTAGAAAACAATAGTAGAAGGAAAAGTAAGTTTCCAATCGACAAGGAAGAAATAAAATTGAAATGGGATACCTTGGAGGGGTTGATTTTCGGAAAGCTCTTGACGACATAGAGAACTCTGGCAGTGACTTCTTCTTTGTCAAGGTGTCTGTCGTGGGATGACATCAGTCGGACGCCGCCGAGCCCGCGTTCGCCATCGACAGGACCCCCGGCCCGGTGTGCTTCCTCACGAAGTTCTCGTCCTTGAATTTTGCACCGTAGATCGATTCCCCGCCGGTGCCGTCGTCGCGAGTGAAGTCACCTCCCTGGCACATAAAATCAGGGAGGTGACTAAAGACCAATTCACATAAAACATGAACTAAAGACCAATTCACAACAATCTCAAAGCATTGAATTTGAAACACAAGAGTACATATTTTCTCAACATCATCCAAAAAAGCAACCTCTGTTTTACGAAAATTCTCTAGAAAAGCAGAGCCCTGAGAAAAATACTCGAAATAACGAAATCCCTTTTCGTTCGCAAGAACCCACGAAGAAGAACACGCAGATTTTGTTTCTAATCAATCCCAGAAACAAATATCTCCAGAAAATCCGGCCCATGAGCCAAATTTCGAAAATGGGGATTTACCAACCTTGGATGAAGTTTATAGTAAGCTCAGTAAACTTAGTTTCTCAGAAACAGTAACTAAACCCGGCTGCCAGAGATCCTCTGTCGATAAGGAAATCATCGCCCGGCCTTGCTGCCTATCACGATATCGAAGAAAACTCTTGGGTTTCCCATAGTACCGAGTGCAAGAAATTGAAATTTCGCCGAAAATATCAGAGTCTGAAGAACAAAGGAGCGTATGGAACAGTGGTTTTGGTTGTTGTTATTGGAAGGAATGGAGGGAAGATGAAATTAACCAGGGTTGGGAAAAGTTTGGCGCCACTTGGGGAAAAAGTGAAAAAAAAAGGAAATTTCATAAAAACCGCCTACAACAAGTCATTTCCCGGTTGCCAGATGCCAGGTGTCTATTAACCCTATAAGTCTGGATGGCAAGTGTGTTTCATGAAACATTGGATGCTACTTAAAACTTGGTGGAAAAGAATGGATACCAGGTGCAATTAACTCGATACCAAAATCAGAGATTTGTTGTTTTAGCCATAGCAATTGTGTGCAACAAAGACTAAGTGCCATGTATTCAGCTTCAGTGGTGGATAGGGCGACGCTGGCTTGCTTTTTAGAAAACCATGAAATAAGTGAATTTTCTATAAATTGGCAAGTGCCACTCGTGCTTTTTCAATCTATTTTACATCCACCATAATCTGAGTCAGTGTAGACATGCAAGTTAAATTCGCAGTCTTTATCATACCAAATGCCTAAGGTGGGTGTGTGCTTAATATATCGAAATATTCTTTTCACGGTATTATAGTGAGACACCTTTGGTTGACTTTGAAAATGCGCACACATACATGCACTGAACATGATATCAGGCCTACTAGCAGTAAGATATAGTAAAGAGCCAATCATAGATCTATATAAGGCATTATCAAAATCCTTACCATGTTCATCTTTATCTAATTTAGTTGTGACACTCATAGGGGTGGGGGATGGTTTTAAATTTTCAAAATTGAACTTTTTAATCATATCATTTATATACTTAACTTGGCTTATATGTATTCCTTTACCGGTTTGTTTAATCTGCAAGCCAAGAAAGTAATATAGTTCACCAACCATAGACATTTCAAATTCCGATTTCATGAAAATTTTGAAATCTTGAACAAGTTTATTTGAAGTGGAACCGAAAATGATGTCATCAACATAAATTTGAATAATGAGTAAATCTGATTTATCTTGTTTTAAAAATAAAGTACTAGTGCCTCTTTTAAAATCATTTTCTAAAAGGAAATTAGCAAAACGATCATACCATGCTCTCGGTGCTTGCTTTAGACCGTATAGTGCCTTCTTTAGTTTGTACACGTGATCGGGATGTTTCAAATCTTCAAAACCGGGTGGTTGTTTTACGTATACCTCTTCTTGTATAAATCCATTTAAGAATGCACTTTTCACGTCCATTTGATAAAGTTTAAAATCTTTCATGCAAGCAATAGCAAGTAAAAGTCGTATGACTTCTAAGCGTGCTACGGGTGCAAATGTCTCATCATAATCAATTCTTTCTTCTTGATTATATCCTTGTGCTACAAGTCTAGCTTTATTTCTAACAACTTTTCCTTCTTCATTCATTTTATTTCTAAACACCCACATTGTGCCTATTATAGTCTTATCTTAAGGTCGTGGCACCAAATCTCATACGTCATTTCTAACAAATTGATTGAGTTCATCATGCATAGCATCAATCCAAGAAGAATCACTCAAAGCATCATGCACATTTTTAGGTTCAATTTCGGAAATCATGGCATGAAATTGATTTATTTCATCCAGATTTATTCTTTTACGTGGTCGCACACCGTGAGTGATATCGCCTATAATGAGATCATGTGGGTGATCTCTATGCCATCTTGGTTGATTATTTTCTATGTTATCATGCATTTCTAAGTGATCATGCATTTCTAGTGTATCATGCATATCATGCGTGCCATCATCATCATTCAACATGGGTTTCAATGCAAAATCATCATCATATTCTTTATCTTTATCAATCTCATCAAATTTATTAAACTTCACATGGATGGATTCTAGAATTTGTCTAGCGATGGGATCATAACATCTATATGCTTTTGAATTCACAGAATATCCAACAAAGATGCATTCAATTGATTTAGATTCAAACTTATCTAAATTATCTTTCGTATTTAAAACAAATCATTTGCATCCAAACACACAAAAGTAATCAATTTTAGGCATGCGATCATTTATATCTCAGAAGGCGTCTTATTTATTTTCTTTCGAATAGACAAACGATTAACAATGTAGCATGCACAATTTACGGCTTCCGCCCACAAAAATCTAGGCAATTTATTCTCACACAACATGGTTCTAGCAATTTCTTGTAGTGTCCTATTCTTTCTTTCTACTACTCCATTTAATTGTGGAGTTCTAGGTGGCGAAAACTCGTGTTTAATTCCTTTTTCTTCGCAAAATGAAATCATGTCCTTATTTTTAATTTCACCGCCTCTATCGCTTCTTATCCTTTTCACATTGACACCATACTGATTTTCAAGTTGTTTTATTGGTTTAGCAATCCCAATGGTGCTATCATCCTTATGTGCAAGAAATAAAGTCCAAGTATAACGAGAATAATCATCAACAATCACACAAGCATAGTGACGTCCACCAAGACTCGTAGTTGCGACTAGGACCAAACAAATCAATGTGTAATAATTCTAAAACTCTAGTCGTGCTTATTTCATTTTTAGGATTTAGTGACTCGCGTGTCTGTTTGCCTTTTATGCAAGATTCACACAACTGAAAGTTGTCTAAATCAAGGGTAGGCAATCCTTGTATTAGGTTCTTTTGTTGGAGTTTTTCAAGTGTAGAAATGCCAATGTGTCCTAAATGTCTATGCCACAGATTTACGTTAGGTTCATTTGACATGAAACACTTAACCTTAGCATCTAACATATCATCCATGGAAAGCTTAAAGATATTTCCTTCGCGTTTTCCTTTTAAGACCGTTTCTCCATTTTTATCTATTATATTGCAATATGGATGAGTAAAGCACACATCAAAACCATTATCAATAAATTGTGAAATGCTAAGAAGATTATAAGATAAGTTGCTTATCAAAAAGACGTTGGAGATTTGAATGGTGCTTGGGTTTCCAATTGTACCTTTTCCGATGATCTTGCCTTCATTGTTGTCTCCAAAAGTCACATATCTGCCTTTTGTGACCTTCTTTAATCTAGTGAACAAGCTCGGGTCACCCGTCAAGTGCCTCGAGCAACCACTGTCAAGGAACCACTTGATAGATGCATCTTTTGATGTGTGGGTTCCCTCATTTGATGCTTTGGATACAAAGCATACTTCTGCAGTCTCCTCTTCTGTATCAGTCTCAGAATCAGATGTATCGCTCCAAGTGGAGGCTTTGAGCTCGTTTCCTTTGCTTAGGTTCTGAGACGAGTCTATTCTTGGTCCGATCCTTGTCAGGGTGTTTATTTGTTTGCTCGTCCTTATTAGGGCAGTCATACGATAGATGTCCAAGTTTACCGCATTCGTAACATTTAACATCATTGTCACTTGTCTTGTTCTTATTTCTTTTAGTCGAAGTAGCCTTAGTTTCTTTTCTAAATGACTTTCTCATGAATTTTCTTAAGCCTTTAGCCAATAAAATTAAGTCATCTATCTGATTCAGAATCACTATCTTCTACGTGATCGGAACAAGTAGAGACGTATTCATTTGATTTAAATGCAATAGTCTTACCTTGTTTTGATGATGATTCCGATTTCCTTATGGTGAGTTTGTTCTCATATACTTTAAGTGATCCAATTAGTTCCTCCATCTTAATTGTTTTAGTTTCTTTGCTTTCTTCTATGGCCGTTACTTTAGGGTCCCACTCGGATGGAAGGCATCGCAAGAATTTTTGTACCTTTTCCTGCATAGAGAAAGCTTTGCCAAGAGACTCAAGAGAATTGTAAATGTTAGTCAAACGAAGATCCATATCAACGATAGATTCATTTGGCAATAATTTAAATGACTCGAGTGTGGACATAAGCATGTTGATTTTGGACTCTTTTACTTGACTAGTGCCTTCGTGTTTCATTTCAAGAATTCTCCACATTTCTTGAGCACTAGAACAATTTGAAACATAGCTAGATTCACTTTTACTTAGCCCATTTAGAAGCAATTGCATGGCTCTAACGTTCATGCTTAGTCTTTTCTTATCATCACTAGTATACTCTTGTTTAGGCTTAACGACCTCTAGTGTGACTCCATCTACGGTGGATAACTTTGATGGAACAAATGGACCATCTTCTATAATGGACCAAAGACAAATATCAATTGCCATAAGAAAAGGTTTCATTCTTAACTTCCATTGAATGAAAGACTCACCGTCAAAGAGAGGAGGCCTTTGACTAGACATACCTTCTTGCTCGGTTTTGAAGTTTGTGGTTGCCATCTCACTTAGATCATTGGATCCTTTTGATATGAGTGTTCCTGCACTCTGATACCACTTGTAGGATCTGCAAGGCACCACTAGAAGGGGGGTTGAATAGTGGGTACGGAAAATGTGGCTTTTAAAATTGTTTTAAACCAAAAATCCAACGTCGGAAAACAGTTTCTATTTTCAGGACCAGTTTTGAAACGTTTTGAAAACTAGGTTTCAGGCCTTCACAAATTCTGAAATATGGAGAGAACTTAGTCTCAGATGTTCTGAGTATCTCCTAAAAATTTCAGATTAAAATTCAACCTCTAACCCCTTGAAAAATCGTTGGTGGTCAGATTGCGCAAATCTGCCAGAAACGGTAGTCTGATTTGAAAAATTAATTCCTATTTAACCGTAACTCCAAATGTTCTGAAAATTTAATGAATAACCCCTTATTAGTTGTATTTAATTTTTTTTGAAACAGTTTAGAAAAATTCTTTTGGGAAGTTAGTCAAATACGTTCAAAGTCTCAACCTTTGCAAGCCTGAAAATCAGACTGCACTAGTCTCAGATCTTTGGATGTTTGGATGACTTATACTTATCCAAAAGGGTTGAAACTTGCGCCAAAATAACCTTAAGACGTGTGGCTATGTTTATAGAAATTTTTGTGATTTTTGAATTCCGTTTACTATTTTTAATAACGTGATGAAAAGCAATGCATAGTGCTGAAACTGAAAGTAAGTGCTGAAAGTAAATAACACCAGGAATTTTATACTGGTTCGGTTAAAACAACATACTCCAGTCTTCGAGGACACCTTCTTCGGTTAGCACTAATCACAAAACACAAATAACACCTTACCACAGGGTTGATAGAGTTATACACCAACTCCAACCCTTTACAAACCTTGTATGTGAATACAACGATCACGAACACCACCACCTTGCAAGGGCAAGATTGATCACACCTTGATCAATCATTTACAACAATAAAGAGAATATGTGATGGTCTGTATGAAGCCTATTCAAATGTATGGATATGAGTACAATAGGCTTTTAGAGAGAAGAAAGAAAAAAGTGTTGAAAGAGAGAATAGAATACGTTTTGATCTTGTAAGCTTGTAAAACTTGTGTTGTTTTTGTCTTGCTCTCTTCTTTCCCTTTATCAATGATTGCCGCCCCCCTTAGCCTTCCTCTTCCTCTTGAAAATTATCTTCTAAGTCCTTGGAAGAGTATATTGCATCATTGTGACATTTCCTTGCTTACTTGCCAATTCCTCATTGGATGATCATTAAGCTCTTGTTTACTTGGCACTCATTGATTGGATGAAAGTTGTCATCATTTGATGACTAGATAAATCTGAAAATAAACCTTAAAAAGCATGTGCCAATTAGCCATAAAAGGGTTGTCTTAATTCACATAATCATCCTACATAATTCGCAATGCAACTAATCACAATTTCCATGCAAAAATCGGCTTTTATGAATCTTTACATGCTGAAATTTCAGCATGTGTAACATTCACATTTTATTCAAATTATTTCCAAGTTTGTATTTGATTTATTCCTTGAAAATAAATAAGAAATCAATCATCATTTAGTACATAACATTTCAACTCAATTTGGAATAAAAATTAGTCACCAATAGGGCCAAGAATTTGGCCACATGCATTCCCACACATGCTGAAATTTTCAGCATGTGTGACATTCAAAGATATCACCATATTAATTCCATAATATATTCAAAACATTTCCATAACATCTTTAAATTAATCCACATGATTCAAGATAGTAAATATGCCATCATTTAGTGTAAAAATCGGCCAGCCTTAGACAACACACGCTGAATTTTTAGCATGTGTCACAAATGTGACACAGTTTGAAAGGTTACCTTTTGTAGTTCCTTTCTTTATGTCACCAACATTGCATGATTCATTCTTGGCCAATCAAGATGCGAACAAAGCTCCACATATGCTCCAACTTGGCTGCGCTATGCGTGTATGATGAATATATATGCGCTGAATTTTATTTTTGTAAACTTTGTAAAATAGTGCACATATAATTATGCACATATGGTTTCCAGTCAGTCCTTAATTGATTTTTCTAGAACACTTTATAATGTATGAAGTATGTAAAAAGTGTCTAGATACATGTTATATGCCATGCCAAAAATGTTCCATGTGTCGTGTTTGTAGAAAACCGAATTTTTGACGTTTGTCAATTACCCGATTTTTCTCCGATTAAATTCCAACTTTTTGGGCATGTTATATATATTATGTTACACATAATATACATATATTAAACTTTAATATTCAGCACTTAGGCTGATCTAAAGTGGCACCCAACATGTGACAAAATTGAATTTCGAATTTCTACAATTTGGCCTTAATTGAGGGTGATTTATGTGTGCCAACATAGAATGATTTTATGGCTGTACATACCATGTAAGCTACGAAATTTGTGGCCATTTTTGAATTGTAGAGGCTGGCCATCTATAATGACAAGTACGTGACACGTTGGCGAAGTTTCGGTATTCACCGATACGACAATTTTTGGTTTAGAACATTTTAACTTGTCGTAATAAATTTGTCATCACCATGACTTATATCATATGATATAAGACCTGAATATACTCATAAATATGAGTTAAATATAGTGATGTGACGTTAACGTACATACGTAAAATATACAACGTGTCGGTAGTACGTTGGAATATATGTGCATGTGCTTTTTTTAAAAACAATCTGAATATATATATATATATGTATGTATATATATATATATGTATATATATATATATGTATATATATATATGTATGTATATATACATATATATATATATACATATATATATATATATACATATATATATATATATACATACATATATATATATATATATATAATGGCATGTGGAGAGGGTGGAGAGCTTTCCTTTCTTCAACTTGTTGTCTTTGTGCCTTTTCCAAATATGGTTTCCTTTAATGAACTACTTAGTTTATTTAACTAAGTACTTCACTTAATGAACTAGTTTATTTCATCAGTGATGGCACCTGAAAACAGTTCAAACAGAACAAATGCTTGCCATTTGATGTAAGCTTTAAAGTTTCATGGCTCGTTAGTACGATAACAATATATATGCACTATATAAGGCAAGTTTTATGCAAAACGTGTCATGTCATAAAATATGTCATGCATTTCTTTAATACACGTTATTTAAATCATGCATTTTGTAATCACTCAAACCCCTTTTTCTCTATATTTCAAACCCCCTAAGTCTTTCATATCAAATTTTCGAAATATATTTTGTCAAAGCTATGCAATATTCTCCTTATCACTTCTTGTGATGATCATATCATCCACGTATATAATCAGATATGTTACCCGGTCTCTGTTTTGTTTGAAAAACACTGTGTGATTAGAATTACTATGCTTATACCCAATTTGCTTCGTCACCATTGTGAACCTCTCAAACGATGCAGATGGAGATTATTTTAATACATACAAAGCTTTCTTGAGTTACAAACCTCATTATTTCAAAATTCATTTGTAAAACTAGGTGGAGCTTCCATATATTCATTCTCTTTGAGTTTCCGATGCAAGAAGGCATTTTTCACGGCAAATCGATGGAGCGGCCAATCTTTGTTTATTTCCACTGAGAATAAAACTTTGTTCACATCAATGTTTACTATCAGTGAGAGCGTCTCTGATTAGTCGATTCCATTTGTCTACGTGTATCCTTAGCAACCAGTGTATCCTTATATCAGTTAATAGCTCCATCAGCTTTATACTTAATGTTGAAAATCCAGCGACACCTTACTGGGTTTTTTCCGTATGGTATTACACAGTTTCATTCTTTTTGAGGACCTCCATTTCTACATTAATTGCTTCCCTCCATGCCTTCTTCTCATTTGCTTCTTGGGTTGTTCGTAGAATGGACTTTGAGCATAGAGAAGCAAAAAACGCCTTTGCACAATCTGGAATCTTCTCCTGGCCACATTTACCAGATACCTAGAGGATAGAGACACTCTCTCGAGTGAATATTGCTCTGGTGATACACCCCTATTACGCCAAGAAGGAATAGCCCGTGTATGTCTCTCTTTCAAACCTTGAGTAATTTATGCACAATTTGAAATGGGAATTCCTTCATGATCAGAGTACTGATTACTTACCACTTGTTAGATATCCAAAACGAGAAGACTCCTGAGCGGTAGTGATTTGTCGGTCCTTCCTTCGTTAGGAAAGGCTTGGACGATGGTGCCGTCTACTCGTTATATTGTGGAAACCTTTTGCTACCTTGGGGTTATGTAGCCAAACTTGTGGCTCAACCAAATCCGTAGTCTCCCCATAAGCCTTATAATTGCTGTCAAGGAAATATTCAGACTTAAAGAATACGTAATCCATGGTAACATGGATCCATCGACATGAAGGATTATAGCATGGATACCCTCTTTAGTGAGCGACATACCCGACGAACACACACTTTTTAGCACATGGATCAAGTTTAGATCGTTCAGTCTTTGGGATATGTATGAACACAGAGCATATGAAAATGCGAGGTGGAAGAGTTAGTATCGATGGTATGGTGATTTGGCAATGACAACTTGCAGTGGAGTTTAGTGATTGAGGATTTTAATAGGGAGTCTATTCAATAGATAGGCCATGATTGCAATAGCTTCGGGCCATAAATTTTAAGGAACCTGAGACGCGAGCGTCATTACACGGGTCATTTAAAAGAGTGCGCATTTTCCTTTCAGCAACTCTATTTTGTTGCGGAGTGTTGGGACATGTAGTTTGGTAGATAAAGATGTTTTTCCGGAAAAAGGTTTGCATGGCTGGTTAAAAAAATTTCTGCCGTTATCAAAGTGAAGGGTTTGGATTCTGGTATTATACTGAGGTTGAACTGTTCGGAAGAAGTAAAAAAAAATTCCAGGGACTTCACATTCATGATGAACGATTTTTGAGTCTCAATTCACTCTCTTTCAATGGTATTTGTTTGGGTGTCTCAATGGTGATTTGCTATTTTTGTAGTTATGTAGAGTTATCTAGAGTGGTTCACTGGTTTGACAAGGAAGAAATAAGGATTAGGCACCTTATGCCACTTCGAACGACTGCTTAAAACGGGATAAAACGCTTGAAGTGACATTGAACAACTACAGTTGAAGAGATTAAGCGCCTGAAGTCACTTCAAACAAGTGACATAGTTTATATAAAGCGCTTAATCCAACTTCGAACGATTGTTTTAGAAACATAAAGCACTTAATGTCACTCCAACGTGTGACTTAGCTCATATTAGGCGCTTAATGCAGCGTTGAACTCCTGAACCTTTTTAGACAAGGCGCTTTATGTGAGCCAAACTTGAAAATTTAAATATTTTCTTGATGCGACTCCTGATAGGTTACCTTTAACCCATGTTAAGTAACCCTAACCTACTTCTTATTGATGCAAATACATCACTAGGCAAGGGTTTTGTAAAGATATCTGCTAATTGGTCATGTGTTGGAACAAATTCCACACTGACCAAATCCTTTTGTACACAATCAAGGATGAAAAAATATTTCACTTCAATGTGCTTAGTCCGACTGTGGTGAATCGAATTTTGTGCAATATTGGTAGCAGAAGTGTTATCGCATAAAATAGGCACTTTAGAGAAATGAATATTATAATCATTTAAAGTATTAGTCATCCACATCAATTGTGCACGACATAAGGCAGCTGACACATATTCGGATTCTGCCGTAGAAAGAGCTACACTGTTTTGTTTCTTGGAAAACCAAGAAACAAGACAATCACTGAGAAATTGACAAGTCCCGGAAGTTCTCTTCCTATCAACAAGACTCCCTGCATAATCGGAGTCACAATATCCTCTTAAATCAAAACATGCATCCTTAGGATAAAATAATCTAAATTTTAAAGTACACCTATGGTATCTAAGAATACATTTTACCACAACTAGATGCATTTTCCTAGGATCACTTTTAAATGTAGCACATAAGTACACTGCGTGCAATATATCAGGTCTACTTGCAGTTAAGTAAAGTAGACTCCCTATAATGCCACGATACAAGGTTACCTCGATATGCTTTCCTTTCTCATCTTTGTCAAGCTTCACACTTGTGCTTATTGGGGTGTTTACTTGTCTCCATTCACCAAAGTTGTACTTTTTGATCAAATCTTTTGTGTATTTGGTTTGATTAATATACACACCTTCTTGAGTTTGCCTGATTTGAAGTCCGAGAATGTATGTAAGCTCGCCCATCATACTCATTTCGAATTCACCTTGCAATAAGTTAGCAAATTTCTCACAAAGACAATTGTTAGTAGCACCAAAAATAATATCATCCACATATACTTGTACAATTAGTTGATTTTTGCTTTGCTCTTTGATGAACAAACAGGTGTCAACTTTACCCCTTGAAAATCTATTATTTAGAAGAAAGGTACTTAACCTCTCATACGAAGTTCTAAGAGCTTGTTTAAGGCCATATAGAGCCTTTTTAAGTTTGAATACATCATGTGGTAAGTCGTGACATTTAAATCCGGGAGGTTTTGCAACGTACACCTCTTCTTGGATAACACCATTTAAAAAGGCAGATTTGACATCCATTTGGTAAAATTTAAAATCTTTATAACAAGCATATGGCAATAACATTCCTATGGCTTCAAGCCGTGCTACGGGTGCAAATGTATCATCAAAATCAATACCTTCTTCTTGACGGTATCCTTGAGCAACTGGTCTAGCTTTATTTCGAGTGACATTTTCTTGATCATCCATTTTGTTATGGAATACCCATTTCTTACCTATAATGGGATGATCAATAGGTTGGATAACTAACATCCAAACATTATTTCTTTCAAATTGGTTTAATTCTTCTTACATTGCCAAGATCTAATTTTCATCAAGAAGTGTATCTTTAATATTTTTAGGCTCTATGAGAGATACGAGCGCATTCTCTCGATATTCCCTTCGTGTATTGATACCTCTATTTAAATCCCCTATAACCAACTCGTGTGGGTGTAAACTTTTATGCTTGAATGATCTAGGAAGATTGAAGACATCTCCTCCAACTTCTTCGTGATCACTTTTCGGATGAGACGAATCATCACGATTCAAGTGATCATCATTTTCCAGAACATGAGATGCATTTCAACATTTTGTGTATCAACAGGATGAGTGTGAGAAGTATTTCTATTTGACTCACTAAATTCAAGAACATTTGGTGGAGGAGTTTCTTCAATAGGCTCTACAATTAAATCAATAAAGATATTTCCATTAGGAGACTTATCAACAATTTCTTGTTGACAAGTCACCATTGGAACGTCATCAAGAATTTCTTCTTGAGAAACATCAGCTTCATTTTCTTCACCATCCTCGTTATGTTTAGGTTCGTCATTAAGTGACTCATTAAACTTAACATGGATTTATTCTTCAACCTTTTGACTCCTTTTGTTGAAAACACGAAATGCCTTACTATTTGAGGCATAACCTAAAAAGATACCTTCATTCGCTTTGAGGTCAAGTTTATCCAAAATGTCCTTAGTGTTAAGTATGAAACATTTATGCCCAAACACTTTGAAATATCCAATATTGGCAAATTTACCATTCCAAAGCTCATAAGGTGTCACATTTAGGTAAGGTCTCAAATGCACGCGATTGATCACATGAAAAGCGGCATTTACCACTTCGGCACAAAAATACTTGGGCAAGCAGAACTCATTTAACATTGCTCTACACATTTCTTGTAGGGTTCTATTCTTTCGTTCGGCTATACCATTTTGTTGTGGAGTTCTAGAAGCCGAAAGATTATGAGTGTATCCTTTGGATTCACAACATCTTTCAAAATCTCCATCAAACTCACAACTACGATCATTTTGTAAGGTTTTAATAGTGTTACTAATGTGATTTTCCAATCATTTACTCAAATTAATGAATTCACTACATGCATCATTTTTCTTTGCAAGAAACATCACCTATGTATATCGAGCATAGTCATCTACTACAATGAAGGTATAATGTTTACCACCCAAAATTTTAGTCCCAACATCCCCATGCAAATCCATATGTAGTAATTGTAGAGGTTTGGAGGTGGATATGTTTGTTTTTGGTTTAAAGCTTGTTTTCACAAGCTTTACCTTTTGACAAGTGTCACATAAGTCTTGGTTTTCGAAACTCGTTTTTAGAAGGCCTCGGACTTTTTTGTTTTCACAAATAAATTTAAAGGTTTTGAAACGTACGTGTCTGAGACGTCTATGCCATAGTTGTGTCAAGTCATTATTGGCAACTATGCAAGATATATTTTGTAAAACCAAGTCATTGATGCAAAGTTTGTAAATGGTTTTGAATCTCAAAGCTTCAAATAAAATAACGTTGTCCTTTTTCACAATGCACTTTGTTTTCAAAAACGTAACCTCATAATTTAGCATCACATAATTGACTGACACTTATCAAGTTAAACTTTATTCCACTAACATATAGAACATCACTAAGAGAGAAGGAACCGTTATCCACAATACCATGTCCTTTGATTTTGCCTTTGCTACCTTCAAAATGGACAACTCTTACATCTTTCATAGTGAGTTTATGAAATAATCCTTTGTCTCCCGTCATATGGTTGGAACACCCACTTTCCACGACCCATTGGACCTTCTTGTGTTTGCTTTCTCCATTTAGTGCTAGGACGTACAAAAGAACCATACGACATTGGTACCCTTTTTGTTTTGGGTCATTAAAGGTTAGTTACCTTCACTACACCTTTGGGCACCCACACAAGGTTATTTTTCTTTGCCCTACAAACTCTTTCTACATGTCCCTTCTTATTACAATAAAAACATGTAGGAAAGTGTTTGTGGGGATAAGATTGCTTATCATGCTTGTGCAATGGTACATTCTATGGCTCTCGTTTAGGGATGACATTCCTTGGAATCAAGGAAGAAACACTTTTCACGGATTCAGCAAAAGGTTTTGACACCTTTGTTGAATTTGTCTTTCCCTTAGGCATGTGCCTTTGCTTTTTCAAGAAGGTTTTCGACTCCTTGAAGATGATGCCTTTTCATTTGATTTACCCTTCTTAGATGCATACATGACACTAGATTTAACTTTGAGTTTTATGCTAGATGCGGCTTTTGGTACTTCAATTTTATTTGCACTCTCCCTTTGAGAATTTTTCTTTTTCCAAAGTGTTTGACGAGGAATACTTGCTTTAACCAATTCATGCTTCTATTATAGTGCAATCACATGCATGGTTGATAAAATGTCATGCTCTAGTTGCAATGCAATGTGGCTCTCAAGCATGTCATTATACTCATTTATGCATGCTTTAGAGTCCTTTTTGACACGTTTATTTATCATCTCTAATAAATCATTTTCTTGCACTAAATCATCCATTTCATCTTGCAATCTATAGTGTGAGGATTTAGTGCATACCTCCATGTCGTCTTCAATGTCCATGAGAGAATAGAATTCCTTGCCGAGATCATCGTTGAAAATCTCTGTGAGAGCTAGATTCTCGTTATCCTTGTTGTCGCTCTCGGAACCAGATAAAAGGCTCTCCTAATGAGCTAATCCCGCTTATAAAGCCTTCTTCTTTTGGTAGATGGCTTTCTTGTCTTTTGCATGCGGGTCTTTCACTCGGCAATCCTTCATGAAGTGACCGTATCTTCCACATTTATAACATTTATTATCTTGGTCCTTCACCTTGTCATTATCCTTAGAGAATTTTTCCTTGATGAACCTCTTAGCTTCATCTTCATTCTTCCTTGCGAATCTTTTGAATCCTCTGACTCGCATGCTAGGGCCTTTGATGAACTTCGGATAGGATCATTCTTTTCAATGAATCTCATAAGTGATGAGATTCCCATAAAGCTTATCTAGAGTGATAGTCTCTATATCCTTCGATTCCTCAATATCCGTCACTTTTGCATTCCATTCTCTTCCTAGACTATTTAGGAAGTAATGGTTGAGATCCTCTTGTTCTATTTTCTTACCAACCGCCATAGGTAGGTTGACAAGCTTTGTGAATCTTTGGATGAATTCTTCAATCCTTCAACCTTTGGGACACTGAAGTAGCAGAATTGTTTGATCAATTGTCTCCTAATTGACTTCCTCACTTGAGATATTCCCTCATGAATCGTTTCTAATTTTTTCCATGCTTCATGAGCGGATTGAACACCTTGTATTTAAGCTATTTCATTTGAAGATAAAGAGCTATACAAAATAGCAAGAGCTTTGCTATTTATGGCGAATTGTAATTCTTCCTCCGGAGTAGGATCATCTACATCAAAAGGAATAGTGGAACCTTTTGACACCTCTCTCCAATTGTAATTATTCCTCCGGAGTAGGATCATCTACACCAAAAGGAATAGTGGAACCTTTTGACACCTCTCTCCAAATACGATATCCACATGAACGAAGATACGTTTCTATGTTGGATTTCCATAGAGGATAGTTTAGAGGATCAAACATAGGCCCCTTGACATGTACGCTTGAGATAGAAGGGAGTAGTAAATCTTGTCTTCTTTTTCTAGAAGAGTCACCACTTGGATAATCAGCATCTTTAAAACTAAAGGGATCTATACTTCAAAAGATCAAATCTTGCTATTTGAACTCAAATACTCAAGATTTATGCTCTGATACCAATTGTTAGGTCCCTTAGAACACACTAGAATGGGGATTGAATAGTGTGTTCGCCAAGTATTGATATTTTTTGGATATTTTTCAATGATGAGACAAAAACCAATACTTGGGTGTCTTCTTTAAAATATGTAAAATGACAAGAACGTAAAGAACACGAGATTTATAGAGGTTCAAGTCCATGACTCTACTCCTCTACCTTCTTGATCTTCACAAGAACGATTTTTGATTAAGGGAAATGTTATTTCACTTAGAGGAAACAACAATCAAAGATAAAATTACAAAGAGAGAAATTAGGCCACACGCCTAGACCATAAACAAGAAATACCAACCTCCTTGAAGTCTAGCTTCCACAGAACTTCTTTGCTTCTCAAGGAATTCTTGTTTGGAGTATGATGCACCACTACACCATCAACTAACCCTTCAAGGCTTGGATTTCTTCAAAGAAGAAGCACACTTGCTTCTTGACCAACAATCTACACTTTGCTCCTCACAATCTTCACTCTAGAAGAAGATTCTTCTTCTTTACAAACCACAACGCTCACAAATAATGTAAAATACACAATGATACAAGTATTTTGAGATCAAAAGCTTGAGAGAAACTTGAGAGCTCGTAGGTAGAAAGTTGGAGTTTGAAAAATAGTGAAAAACCCTTGTTTTATCACCTTCTAGTCGTTGTCATGCTTGCAAGAGAAATTAATGAGTTTTGCCTCTTCTAATGACATGTTCTCTTCCATTGAGATCTTCTCTTGGATGAATACAAGCTTCTTGTGGAAGCTTCTTCTTGTAAGCTTAAAGAGGAAAGAGAATATTCTCCAAAGTGGGAATGTTGCTTGTGATTTTTCACTAAGAGAGAAGATACAAATGTCAAGTAATCATAAGAAAGTGCAACATAAAACATTTGAAACGTTGAGTCACTTAAAGCGCCTAGTGAGATTTCTGAATAGGCGTTCAGAGTGTCATGGAGCGCCTAAAGTGAGTTTAGAATTGACGTTCAGTGTGACATGATGCGCCTTAATTGAATAAGGAATGCTCATTCAATGTCGCATAAAACACCTATTCTGGGCAACAAACTCGTTCGAAGTCACATGAAGCACCTGATCCAAGCCTTCATACTCTTTCGAAGTGATTCTGAGATTTGTCAAACTTAGTTTGATACTCGTGCCCATTTTGGGTTGGGAAACAGCCACATTTGACTTTTGCCACTTACATGAAGCGCATGTTAAGGTGTTTAAAATGTGCTGCTTCAAAGTTTGACACATGAGGCGTCTTATCTAGGCGTTCGAAGTGTTTTGGTTTCCAGACACTTCATATGAAGCGCTTTATGTAGACGTTCGAAATGTATTGGTCTCCAAACACTTCACATGAGACAACTTATTTAGGCGTTTTAAGTTTCAATTGTGCAAATCATCAAAACTTAACATATTCTAACTATCATTGTTTAACAACTTCAACTTTATTTTTGTGCTTCTTGTTACGCTATATATTTAACTATAAAAAACAATTATATACACACATGTACGAGTACACCTACAAATTTAACTGAATGCATAATTGAGGCGTTGGATGATTGAGGCTCAGTCGCTTTCAGTTTCCGCCCGAAAGAAACCCTAATTGAATGCTCCAGCGAAGCCTACTCGCAGTGCTTCTAATTCTATCAGCTCAATACTATTTGCCGAATATGACCTCTTTATTTTTTATATTACAGAAGTTAACTGTTGTTTTGCTTCGAAGAAGTTTATGCACAAGGCTTTTTATTGCTCTTACAACGTATATTGCTCTTGTGGGATAAAAACAACAAATTTAGTACTTCTTTTGTTTTAAATTAGGAATAATTTTTTCAGGGTTTTCATTTAGAGCAAATAATATAATATTTCTTTTGGGGCAAAGAATAACATGGGTCATTAAACGTTTCTGAGGGACACATTTCGTTCATTAAGTGTCTTTTTACAACATTTTAGTCATTATCGTGTTATACACGTAAGACCAAGTGTCGCCTTAAAAGACGCACCATTCAATTATTCAATTCTAGGAGAAAAAGGTCTTTCTCTCGCTATGAGGATCTTCACTGGCACACCTTCAATGAACATTATGAATGATGCAAATCAGAAGCCTAACAGTTTCCTAGGTTAGGTGAGGACTTATGCATTGACTCGGTGTCCTTGTCAAAATTCGTGTGAAATTCAAAAACTAACGATCGAATTGATCAATGTATAACAAACTAAGAACAATTGCGAAAGAAGAAATCAAATGATGAGTAAAGAATGCTCTGGCGCCAAAGTTGATGTCCTCAACTTGAGGAAGAAGAAAAATGAATCAGAATTTTATTATGCTCAACACCTTAGTAGTACAATCATTACTTGTATTTATACTAATCTAAGGAACTATCTAGAAACAAAAATTAACACGTGAGAAGTAAGTCGGTTTAATGTTGAAGCAGTAGCTTCTGCTGCAGAACTCTCAGGCAAGTCACCGAACGTCACCCGTGCCAATCCTTATACGCACCAAGCGTGCCACCGTGCCAACCTCATAAGATCCCACAGTCCAAGCGTGCCATGTACGCCAACCGTGCCATGCGTGCCAAGACTAAGCGTGCCATGTACGCCAACCGTGCCATGCGTGCCAAGGACCAAGCGTGCCATGTACGCCAACCGTGCCATGCGTGCCAAGGACATAAGCACCATCTTCTTAGCCAGCCAATGTCATCCGATTATATCACAGACTGCTTCTTCTTCTTATCTTCATCTGTATCTTTAACACCCCCCCCTCAATTCTGACTTCTTGTAAATGTTGCAGACCCCTAAAGCAGAAGTCAGAAATTGCAGTCTCTGTGAACTCAATGCCTTAGTAAACAAATCAGCCACCTGAAACTCAGTCTTGACTGTCATTGGCTTAATCACCCCTTCTTGAAACTTGTCTCTAACTACATGACAGTCCACTTCTATATGTTTTGTTCTTTCATGAAACACTGGATTTTCTACTATATATACGGCACTCTTATTGTCACAAAACAGCTCCACAGGTTCTTTCTGTTCTACCCCCAGGTCCTTTAACAAATATAGCAACCACTGTACTTGACAAGTAGCTACAGCAAGTGACCTGTACCCAGCCTCTGAAGAGGATCTTGACACTGTAGTCTGCTTCTTTGCTTTCCAAGACACCAGAGCATCACCAAAGAACATACAATACCCTGTAACAGATCTCCTGGTTTCAGTACATCCACCCCAGTCTGAATCTGAATAAGCCTTAAGCAATTTCGAACCTGTGCTAAGAAACAATAGTCCTTGACCAGGATTACCCTTTAGATACCTAAGCAACTATGAACAGCCTTCATATGCATTTCTGTGGGACAATCTAAAAACTGGCTTAATTGTTGGACAGCATATGAAATATCAGGCCTTGTAATAGTGAGATACAATAACTTGCCAATAATCCTCCTGTAACAAGACACGTCTGAAAATAAAGGTGAATCATTATGTTCCAGTTTTAGATTCTGCTCCATAGGTGTCAAAACAGGTTTAGCTGCTAAAAAACCTGTCTCTTCTAACAATTCCAGTGCATATTTTCTTTGACAAATCATAAACCCCCCCTGAGACCTTGCCACTTCAAGCCCCAGAAAATATATAAGAACACCTAAATCTTTGATTTGAAATGTAGAATGTAAATGCTCTTTCAGATGCTGAATATGAGATAATGAATCACTAGCCACAATAATGTCATCAACATAAATGAGCAAAGCTATGAAAGAATCTAAAGCTCTTTTAGTGAACAAGGTGTAATCATTTTTAGACTGTTTATAACCTGAGACAACAAGTACAAAGTAAGCTTTTCATTCCATTGTCTACTGCCTTGTTTAAGCCCATAAAGAGATTTCTGAAGCCTGCAAACTGCATTAGGGATGGATGACTGGACACCTTGAGGCAACCCCATATAAATCTCCTGATATAGATCACCATGAAGAAAGGCATTATTGATATCTAATTGATGCACATGCCAATGATTCACAGATGCCAAAGCCAAAAATAGACGCACAGAAGTCATTTTGGCCACAGGGGAAAAGGTATCAAATAATCTATACCTGGTTGCTGGGTGTACCCCTTAGCCACAAGCCTGGCTTTATATCTATCAATGGAGCCATCCGCCTTGCGTTTGACCTTGTAAACCCATTTACAGCCAATAGGCTGCTTACCCAGTGGCAAGGGAACAATGTCCCAGGTATGTGTAGCCTCTAAGGCTGCCAACTCAAGCTGCATAGCTTGCTGCCAGGCTGCTGATGCAGCAGCCTGCTGATATGTCATAGGTTCTTGTTCAGCACTGATGCTGAGGATGTAGGATCTATATTCAGGAGCCAACGCTTCAAGAGAGTGATATGCTTGTATAGGATATGGCACAAAGGCAGAAGATTCAAAAGTGTCAGAAGAGTGACTAAGATTGCAATAGTAATCCTGTAAATAGGACGGGGCATGTCTTGGTCTAGCACGTTTATGATCAGCACCTGACACTGGAAGCAAATGAACTTCCAACTGAGTTATAGGTATCTGATCATTTGGAAGGAATCCTGAGGCCTTGGAGGACAAAGTAGGAGAGGATGACACTGAAGGCAATGGTGACTCTGAAGGAGACACAGTATCAGTCGACTGAGGAGTATCAGGAGAAGGTGGCAACTCATGTAAGGGATGCACTTGAGGAGGAGATGGACAAGAAAACAGAGGAACGTCAGCCACAGCATGAGGAACTGGGACTGACGCCGCTGGCAAAGAAGATCCATTGGAGAATGGAAATGAACTTTCATAAAACAGAACGTCTCTAGACACAATAACAGATTTGTCTTCCAGTTTTTGAAGGATATACCCCTTTGTATTCATAGGAAAACCAAGAAAAACACAAGGCATGGACCTGGGCTCAAATTTTGCCTTATGAGGGGTGTTGTCACAAGCAAACGCTAAACACCCAAATACTCTGAGATGATTATAAACGGGCTGATTCTGATGTAAAATCTCATAAGGAGTCTTATTTTGAAGTACGGGTGATGGCATCAAATTTATTAAATAAGTGGCATGCTGAAGACAGAATCCCCAATACTCAATAGGCAATGAGGCATGAAACCTAAGTGCTCTAGCCACAACCAAAAGGTGTTGGTGCTTTCTTTCAACCACCCCATTCTGTTGGGGAGTATAGTTACAGGTTGTCTGATGAACCACCCCATGTTGCATATAGAACTCAGACATTTTGAATTCAAGTCCATTATCACTCCTAACAATCTTGATATAAACGTTAAACTGAGTAAACACATAATGAAAGAAGCTCTGCAAAACTTGCCTAACCTCAGACTTTGCTTTGAGGAGATATATCCAAGTATACCTTGAACAGTCATCAACTATAGTCAGAAAATATTTTTGACTGTACATTGTAGGGTGCCTATAAGGGCCCCAAATATCAACATGAATAACATCAAAAAGAAACTTAAAGGCTGTAACAGAAGTGGAAAATGGTGACCTCTTCAATTTTGCTAAGGGACACACTGTACAAACATTATTCTGATCAAAAGAAGGTATATCTGGATGCAGCCTATGCAACTCTTGTATTCTAGTTGATGAGGCATGCCCAAGTCTGGCATGCCACAGATATGCATCATACTCAAGACTAGCAGAAGACAAAGCAAAAGGCAAAAGACATGTACTGGACACTTCACATTGCAGAGCTACACTGGAATCATGTATGTAATAAAGCCCATGATGCTTCCTAGCTGAACCAATCATCCTCCTGGACAACTGATCCTGAATCAAACAACCAGAATCATGAAATGAAACAAGCAGATGTGGAGAGTCAGTAAGCTTGCTGAGAGAGACAAGGTTGAAAAAAAAATGAAGGAACGTATAAAACATCCTTCAAGACCAGACCACTATGCAAAACAACGATTCCTTTATGAGTGGATTGAACTGTGACATTGTTGGGAAGCTTAATAGAGACATGATCAATAGGATTATAAGACTGGAACAGTGACAAGGAACATGAAATGTGATCAGTGGCTCCTGAATCCAAGATCCACACACAACCAGTGCCTACAGATTGCTTACCTGTGGACATACCAGTCTGTGCCGTCATGACAGCTCCTTGTACCTCCTTATTTCCATTGCTTCCTGAAACAACATCATCAACATCCAACAATTTCAGGAGTTTAGTAAATTGTTTTTGAGTAAGAGATTGTGTAGATTGTGGAAACAAAACAGACGCAGCAATTCAACATCACATTTCGAAGATCTCTCTTCAACTATTTCAGCAGCATTCACTTGACTTTTAAACTTGAATCCGGGGGGAATGCGTGCTTCCTGTAGCATCTGTCACTCGTATGTCCAATCATACCACAATGATTACATTGCAAACGCTTATTTCCTTCTTGATAAAATCTTCTATTTCCTCTTCTATATGACTGCCCTTGCTTCTTATTAACATACGCATTCGCTACAAAGCCTTCCTGATCATCACAATTCGCAGCCAATGCAGTAGGTGCATTGCTAAAGCCAGTTGACACAGCATTATTAGAAATTTTCCTTTCAAACTTTAATGCCATTGCAAAAACAGTCTTAATATCCGGCAAAGGAGTCATCACAAACACTTGTGATCTCACCGGATCAAATTCCTCATTCAATCCTTTAACAAACTTTATGACGTAGTCACTTTTAATGAATTCATTCACCTTCTTAGTTATGTCACACACACATCGAAGACAGTCACATTTTGGTATGGATCTTAGAGAAGCTAGTTCTTCCCATAGCACTTTCAGTTTTGTAAAATAATCATTTACGCTAAGACTTTCCTGCTTCACAGCATAAAATTCACACAGTAAATCAGATAATCTGAATGGATCACCACTTCCATACCTCATAGCTAGATCATTCCATACATCCAGAGCACTATTGTACCACATTATACTTTGCGCTATTGAAGGAGAAACGCAGTTCATGATCCAGGAGTGGATCATGGTGTTTACCTGCCTCCATTGCTGAAATTGAGGATCATTTTGTGTAGGTTTAGGCATGGATCCATCGATGAAACAGGTCTTGTTCTTCACTAACAACGCCATTTGAAATGTTTCTGCTCTATGAGTGGAAATTATGCGGATTGAGTGGAGGTTGAACCAGAACGATTGCTGGACTGTCATTCGGATGCAAGTAGTACGGGCTACTTGCCGGATTCTCATTGTTCACATGATTACTTCGCGAGCTAGATGAAGCAGCACTTGCATTCGCCATGTTTATACTTCAGTCAAAGTGATTTACGAAAAGAAACACCGATGTGATGTAGAGTTTGATCAAGAGCGTTCAAGGAATTAACAACGAATTGTCATGGCTCTGATACCATGTCAAAATTCGTGTGAAATTCAAAAACTAACGATCGAATTGATCAATGTATAACAAACTAAGAACAATTATGAAAGAAGAAATCAAATGACGAGTAAAGAATGCTCTGGCGCCAAAGTTGATGTCCTCAACTTGAGGAAGAAGAAAAATGAATCAGAATTTTATTATGCTCAACACCTTAGTAGTACAATCATTACTTGTATTTATACTAATCTAAGGAACTATCTAGAAACAAAAATTAACACGTGAGAAGTAAGTCGGTTTAATGTTGAAGCAGTAGCTTCTGCTGCAGAACTCTCAGGAAAGTCACCGAACGTCACCCGTGCCAATCCTTATACGCACCAAGCGTGCCACCGTGCCAACCTCATAAGATCCCACAGTCCAAGCGTGCCATGTACGCCAACCGTGCCATGCGTGCCAAGACTAAGCGTGCCATGTACGCCAACCGTGCCATGCGTGCCAAGGACCAAGCGTGTCATGTACACCAACCGTGCCATGCGTGCCAAGGACATAAGCACCATCTTCTTAGCCAGCCAATGTCATCCGATTATATCACAGACTGCTTCTTCTTCTTATCTTCATTTGTATCTTTAACAGTCCTCCCGCAAACCAGGCATTCAGCCTAGCAGCAGTGGAACACACACACTGCGCGTATCTCTAGATTCGAACTCTTGACCTCTTGAAACAAATCCCAACCCGAATACCAACTGAGTTATGGTCTGGGACACGCACCAGTCAATTCTAGCTTACATGGTGGAAAATTTACTTGAAGGACTTTAACATTATGTAATTAAAAAAAGTGATAAAAATTATACAAAATTAAGTTTAGTCGATATGAAGTTTCTTTATCAATAGTTTAATGGTCTCTGATATTTTTTCCCTCAATTAAATAATATTTATTTTGAATGATTGACCCTCTATTTAAGCCTTCCTATGTTGAAGGAAAACTAAGCCAGAGAGAGAGAATAATTAGAGAGGTGAGGAGAATTTTGTTTTTCCAACCATCAAAGAAAAGAGAAGTGATTTCCTGAAAAATGGGAAGTGCGGGAGAGGTGAACCTCATCTTCTTAGTGAAGTTCAAAGATCATATCACTGAAGAAGAGATTGAGGATTTCACTCTAGCCTATGAAAAACTTGTCCAGCTTGTGGAACCCATGTTGCGTGTTCAATACGGTAAGGATCTGGGGTCTGCCAATTTCCAGCAAGGGTTCACCCATGTATATGAGCCTACTTTTACCAGTGCCGAAGGTGTTGCTGAGTTTCTTGTGCATCCAGCTCATGCTGAATTCTTGGAGAAACAAGGTGGTCCTAAATTGAAGGATTTCATCGTCGTTGATTACAAACCTATTATAAGTCCTTGAGGAATTTGTCTCCACCATTTGCTCATGTTATTGCTGCTGTTCTTGTTTTGTTGTGTGTTCGAGTTACTTCATCTTTTGTGATTGGTCAGCAGCCGTTGTTGTTGGTATTGGTGTTGTTTTGTTACGCGTCGGTTCATCTTTTGTGATTGGTTAGCACCATTGTTGGTATCATTGTTGTTTTGTTACGTGTTTGCTTGTGGTTCATCTTTTGTGATTGGCTAGCAACTGTTGTTGTTTTGTTACGCATTTGCTTACTGTTCATCTTTTGTGATTGGTTAGCAACCGTTCTTGTTGGTATCATTGTTGTTTTGTTACCTATCTGCTTGGTGTTGATCTTTAAGCGGGTAAGCCATGTTTGTTGTTGTTTCTAGTTTGTGTTCTGTTATGTTTTTTCTTAGATCAATAACGTGTACTGTGGTACACTATTTGGATCATTGAGATTGTACAATGTTAAATTCACTTGAGATTTAATGATCCAAGAAGAAAAGTGATTAAATCCATTTCTTGTTGTTTCCCTTTAAGCAGCTGTATGTATTATTATTTCTATTTCATGGACAAGGCGTTTTTAACTATGTTTTCGGATGGACCGTATATCGATTCGGCTGAAGACAGTAGGAGTCAATAGATTCGACCAGGACTGATCAGGGTCGGACCGGTTGACTGTTCATAAATAATAAATAATTATAAATAATAAACATATATATTTGCACGCACACTTATACATTCATATATGTACATATGTCTACGTATATGTATATGCGTACATATATATGTATGATATGTATATGTAAAAATGACTAAAATAAAACAAAATAGCTCACTTATATTTAAAACAACATCATCTTTTTCCATAAAAATGATATTATGATCTTTAATATGAAAAATGTTCATGAATGATGATTTATTAAATGGTTTCTTTTCTGTAAGTAAAAGAGTGAATAGAAAAAGAAAAAAGAAACGAAGTAAGAACATTGTCTAAGTTAAAGAGAGAGAGAGATGCTACTAGTCAAGCAGCTTGGCCTCATGGATGCCAACCACCACAAGAAGAATTTCGATTACCAACGAAAACATCACCGACGAAACGAGGTACGTCGGTCTTTCGTCGTTAATTTGCGACGCAATAGCGATAAAAACAGTTTCGTCGTTAATTGCGACGAAACCACGATGAAATACATTGTCGCTAAAAGTAGTCAGGTTAATTCTTTCGTTACAATTTCGTCGGTGTTTTGTCGGTGGTTCGTCGCTACTCTGTGTCTTTTGTTCGTCGCTATTTAGTTTATAGCGTTTCGTCACTATATCGTCGCTAATGTGTCGCTAAAATTCCAGAAACATAAACACGGATAAAGAAGGAAATAAATTCGTCGGTTAGTAGGTTCTCGACGTTGTATTAAGTTTCGTCGGTATATCGTCGGTGTTTAGTCGATGAATTAGTCGTCGCAAATGTTTCGTTTTACTTTTCGTTCGTATTTTATTCCGATTCGTCGCTGTGTCGTTGCAGATTCGACGAGGATTGAACACGTGTATGAATTAAGAAAAAAGAAAGCGATGATTGGAAAAAAAATTTATTCATTTAGAAATAAAAATTTACATTATAAAGAAGAAAAATTAAAAAAAGAAATCTAAAAGAGAAGCGGAGAGGGGCCGTTCACTCTTCGTCATCAGAAGAGTCATCAGAAGAAAGAGTGGCCGCCACATTCTCCGCAAACTCTTTGAGGAGGCACTTCAGATTGTAATATTTGGCTTTCAAATTGCGCAGCCTTCTGTTCACGCTGTGCAGTTGCCTCGACTCCTGCTGCCTGTTTGCTATAAGCGTACGGTAGTTGATCTGCGGTTCTGGCATTTCTTGTTGAGGATCCTCTGGCGGCATTGAGCCATGCACATATATTGAATCCTTCCGCTCAACCGATGGTTGTGGTTGAGGAGGAGGCCGTTGTGGAGGTGCACTGTTTGCCCCTCCACGCCTTGGGGTTCTTCTATAACGACGGGACATACTTTGTATTTTGTTTAGGAAGTTTTATAACTTTGTTTATGTGAAATGTAAGGCTGTGGGGTTATATATTGGTAAAATTAGCGAGGACATAGTGACGAATCTGCGACGAATTTATTGTCCGTTACTCAACATCGGAAGATGTGCGGGCGTGACCCTTCGTTTGAACAAGCGACGAATTAGCGAGAAAATAGCGACGACTTAGCGACGTAAGGTCATCGTACGTTGTAACACTCGGGCACTGTGCGGACATGGCCGTTGGGTGAATAGCGGCGCCGTAGCGACGCCTATAGTGACGAAACGCATCGTATTGTGTGAAGATACGACAGTGTGCGTCGCTATAGTCGTCGGTATTTCGTCGGTAAGCGATGAATGCAGACATTAATACAAGCACACCTTACGACGTGTTTCGTCGCTCAAAGCGTCGCTAATGGGCTTTGTAAGCGTCGGTATTTGTGTTTCTTTGTTCGTCGCTATTGCGTCGCTAATGAGCTTTGTAAGCGTCGGTATTTGTGTTTCTTTGTTCGCCGCTATTGCGTCGCTAAGGAGTCGGTAAAGTTGCAGGCACAGAACCATAAAACCATCTTTCTTCTTCCACTCTTCTCCCATTCTTCTCCCATTCAAACACATAAATCATCACCTTTCAACGAAAATGTAGAAGGAAGATATATTATTGTGTAGGATTTTGAGGTTTTTCACACCGAGAAAAGATAGCTGCTGTTATTTTGAAGGTATATCGAGAAAATGGATCCGAGGAGGAGCGATACAAAGTGGATATACGAGAGAGTAAACAACGGGGAGTGGAATCTTAGATTTGTTGGAGGTCTCGAAGAATTTGTGGATTTTGGGACGAGTAATGAAAGTGAAACACAGATTAGATGTCCGTGTAAGAAATCCAAGAACCGTAAATATATGGATCCGGGTGACGTGAGGGTTCACTTATTGAAACAAGGTTTCGTGTACAATTACCATACATGGTACTGCCACGGCGAATATACAGGGGCGTCTACATCTGCAAGTATTCACGTCGAAGGGGGACCGGTCAGGTTGATGTCGACGAAATAGGCGAGGGATCTCAGAACCCGTACGTGCAGATGGTGCAAGACGCAGCCGCCGGCGCATTTACGGGAGAGCAGTACTTATAGATGCATGTCGGGTACGAACGTGCACAGGATTTGGATGAACAGCTACGTATATTCGTTGAGGAAGATCCGATCCCTCAGGCGAGACAGTTTTTTGAGATGCTGAACGCCGCCAACACGCTGTTAAATCCCGGTTGCGGTAGTCACACACAGATATCCATGATTGGTCGGATGACGAGCATGAAGACGGAGCACCGCATGACGGAGAGATTGTATGATGGGATGTGTCAGCTGATGAGGGAAGCTCCTCCCGAAGGGAACACGATGGTCGACAGTTTTTATTCGACGAAGAAACAGCTGCAGGCATTGGGACTGCCGGTTCAGAAGATCGATTGTTGTTCGGAGGGGTGCATCATATACTGGGGCATCAACGAGGATGAAGACAAGTGTAGGGTCTGTGGGACACGCAGGTGGAGAACAAACAAAAGAAACCGGAACGTGCCAAGAAAGCAATTCTACTATTTATCTCTCGACCCTAGACTGCAGAGGCTCTACGCATCCGGTGCCACAGCTAGCCAGATAAGTGGCACGTGGAGCACTACACAAAAGACGGGGAGATGTGCCATCTATCCGACGGCGAAGCTTAGAGGACGTTCGATGCGACACATCCGGGTTTTTCGTCGGAGACAAGGAACGTTAGGTTGGGGTTATGCACCGACGGGTTCAACCCGTTCGGACAGTCGGGAGAGCAGTATTCGTCGTGGCCTATCATCGTGACGCCGTACAATCTACCACCTTGGATGTGCATGAAGAAGACGTACATGTTCTTGACTGTGATCGCACTGGGGCCTAGGAATCCGAAACAGAAGATCGACCTATACCTACTGCCATTGATACAGGAGCTGAAGTGGTTGTGGGAGTTTGGCGTGGAGACGTTTGATGTATCGACCAAACAAAACTTCCAGCTACGCGCTGCGCTGATGTGGACGATCAGCGACTTCTCGGCTTATTCTATGTTGTCAGGGTGGAGTACAGCAGAGAAATACGCTTGCCCTTACTGCATGAAGCAAGCGAAGACGATGTCCTTGAAACATAAACGTAAGATTTTCTGGTTCGCAGCCATAGGAAGTTCCTGACCAGACGTCATTTGTACAGAAAGAACGTGACGACGTTCATGCCTGGCATCATCGAGAAGGACACGAAGCCCGAGCTTCTCACGGGTGTGGAGGTGTTGGAGGAGATAGAAAGCTATGGATTCGTGGGGGTCGCTGATGATCCAGACGGCAGCCACAACGCAGACCTGGCCCGTGATTGTATCGGGTGGAAGAAGAGAAGCATATTCTGGGAGCTTCCGTACTGGAAGAAAAATATGATCCGACACAACCTGGATGTCATGCACATTGAGAAGAACGTGTTTGACAACATCTTTAATACAGTGCTGAATATGCCGTGAAAAACGAAAGACAATTGAAGGCACGACTTGATATGCGCGACCTCAAAATGCGACCGGAGCTGCATCCCTTTGGCACATCCTACATGTCGAACGTACACGCTGACTGCGGAGCAGGTCAGTGAGTTGTCAGCGTGGCTGGGGACGGCTAGATTTCCTGACAACCATGTTTCGAACCTATCGAAGAACATCGACGTGAATAAACGCGGTTTGCATGGGATGAAGAGCCACGACTATCACGTGTTCATGCAACGGTTGATGCCCATTGCATTCCGCGAGCTGCTTCCAACCAATTATGGGAAGCACTTACCGAGATGAGTCTGTTCTTCAGATGTCTTACATCTACGAGACTCAGGGCAGATGATATGTCAAGGCTGGAGGGCGAAAACCGAGTGATCCTATGCAAGCTGGAAACTGTATTCCCTCCGGCCTTCTTTGATTCAATGGAACACCTGCCAGTTCATCTACCATATGAGGCACGCGTTGGTGGTCCTGTTCAATACAGGTGGATGTATCCGTTCGAGAAGTACTCTTATTTATTACGTGACGTTCTTATGTGTCTAAGCGCGAGCATGCTTACCAATTTGTTTCATCATGTGACGTTGGAGTATTCACTATATGAACAGATATCTCAGGCATTTGAAGCTGAACATCAGGAACAAGGCAAAAGTCGAGGCCTCGATGTACAATGCCTACCTGACGGAGGAAGCCTCGACCTTCGTGTCTTATTACTTCGAGTCAGATGTCCCGTCGAGGTGCAGAGATGTTCTCTGGAACGACGACGGCATTTCCAGATCCGGTGTCCTCCCGATATTCACACATCCGATCAGATTTCACGGACAGGGAAAGGAAATGATATTGGGGCATAGCGATCTGAAGATTGCTCATTCTTATGTTCTGCGCGACTGCCGTCAAGTTGACCGTTTCCAGAGGTATAAACGACATCCAATTTTAATTTATAAATACCTTGCGCTACTCTATCCATTATATTACAAAGGTATACAGGGTACTCATTCGTAATTTGCTTCAGCTTGTTCGTTGATTTATTGCAAGAACATTCACCGCGTATATCGAGCGATGCAATAAACAATGAGTTAGATGCCAAGTTTGCTGATTGGTTCATGTGGCATGTAAGTTTAAATATTTGCTGGTTACGTGTACGTCATGTGATACGCATTTATTGCCCTGCTGATGTATACTTGTCGTTTTACAGGCGAGCAAAGGTCATCTGGCTGACGAAGAGTACGGTTACATTCTGACATAGTAGCCGAGGGTCTATTGAACAGTGTCACGCGCTACAACATGTGTTTTGTGAACGGTTATAGATTCCACACAGTCTCCCATGCCAGCTAAAAATCGTCGAAGAACAACGGAGTGTGTGTCAAGCGGTATGACGATAGCCCGGACGAGGATGACTTCTACGGCTACCTTACTGATATCATTGAGCTCGAATATCCCGCATTGCCTATAAAGCGGGTGGTGCTATTCAAATGCGAATGGTACGATCCAACTCGAGAAGGTTATCGCGCTGGCACAAAGGTTCACGACCGATATAAGTTGGTAGACATACACCAAGGGCGACAGTACAGAAAGTACGATCCATTCATTTTGGCTAGTCAAGCGTCCCAGGTGTACTATCTATCGTATCCGACGACGAGGATGAATGCGAGCTCAAAAGACTGGCGAGCCGTGTGCAAAGTGAAATAGAGCAAGTTTGATGTCAGTATCCAGCCGGGTTCAGATGGCATGGATGCCGCATTTCAAGAAGAAAACCCGTGCGTTGTGGATACGACACATGTTGAAGTGCACAATCTTCCTCTAAATAACCCGAACGGCGGTCTCATCGAAATTCATCTTAACATACAACCGGCTAACAATATTGAAGATGTAGGCGAAGACGAATACGAGGATGAAGAGGACGACGAGCATGTAGATGAAGATGAAAATGAAGATGCGTATGAGGATGCGGATGAAAATAAAGATTGACGTTAGTCAAAATTTTTATGTACTTCTTTATGTGAAAGTGTGTATGTGTTGATGTACTTATACACATGTATATACATAATATGTGTCTGTAAGTACTTTATATTTTCTATTATTTTTTTTAAAATACTGAAGAGCGCCGACGATTTACCGACGAACTGTGTCGTCGCACGTTTGGAATAACGACGACACAAGAAATAGCGACGAACACCTGTCGCTATTTCGTCGCAAAATGTCGAAATTAAATCAGAAATCCCCCCTTCTTTCCCATTTCAGCGAAATCTCTTCCTATTTCGTTTTTTCGATGACCCATTTCAGCGAAATCACCCGCCGCCATTCTCCGGTGACCTCCTTCCTCGGTTAATATTTCTTTCTATTTCGTTTTTAATGCTTTTAATTAGTTATAGATTCAATTCTTTGTTTTGGGTTTGGGTGGTGGGTGTTGGTGGTGGGTTGGGGATTATGGGGAGAGCTGTGGGGCGGTTGGGGTGGTGAATGGCGGGGCAGTGGTGGTTGGGGTGGCTGTGGGTAGGCTGTGGTGCTGGGTGGGGCTGGGTGGTACAGGTTGGTGCTGGGTGAGGCTGGGTGGGGTGGGGTGGGGCAGGGTGGTGCGGGGTGGGGCTGGGTGGTGCGGGGTGGGGCTGGGTGGTGCTGGGCAGATGCTGGGTGGGGCTGGGTGGTGCTGTGTGGACTAGGTGGTGCTGGGTGGTGTTGGGGTGGGTAAGGCAGTGGGGTGGTGTAGGGCAGTGGGGTGGTGGCGCTGGGTTGGGTTTCCATGTCCGACGACATATGAAGTAAGCATGTTTGTGATCACGTGGCTAAGGTATGTTTGGGCAGCCTTTGGGCAGCCCCTAATGCTCTTAAATTCTCAATTTTTATGCCTATTTTATGTTACAAGTGATGTATTAAGTAGCTTTTATTTATTTTTCAAGTTTGAAGCTCAAATGATGTATATTATTGAAGCCATGCATTTTGTTTAGCTAGTTTATGGTTGAAGCCTGTTTGTTGTTAAACTGAATTGTGTTTACTTTGGGCAGCCCGTAATTCTCTTAAATTTACTATTTTTATGCATAATTCATGTTACAAGTGATGTATCATAAGGATGTAGAGGTAATGTATATTTTGAAGTGTAATTTGTTTAGAGGTGATGCATATTTATGCTTTAAGTTTCAAGTTCAAGTGATGTATACTTTGAAGTGTAATTTGATGATGAAGTCTGATTATGTAGTTTGGTTAATCATGTCATGTTGTTTGGATTTGGATTTGTCTTGTGAGAGGCCATTATGGCCGGAAAACCTCCGATAAACGAATAGGTCATGCCGAAATTTTCAAAATTATTAATATCTTGCATTAAATGTATATAAACACTTGTCATTTTTTGGACATCTTATTTGTTTGGCCAACCAACCCTAAACTTGTTGAATGTGCCTTTTAATTTTTTTCACCCTTGCAGATCTGATGGCTAGTGAGGGTTTACCTACTCGACCCACCTACCCACCAGCCAGACAGGCCCTCTCAGGACAGTTCGATCTGTTTGTTTCTCAGCATGAGCTGCTTGGTTCGGTGTCGACCACCCCTCTGGCTGCGAACGCGGACCTTTTAGGGCCTGCCGATAGGTCTGCACCCCCAGATCTCCGACGCCACCCACACCCACCGGTTCAGCCCATCATCCGGCGTCTGATGCGGCATCAGACGAGGGTGTCATACCAGGGCGTCGTGTCCTTCCTTGGTCACAGGCTACCCATACGTAAGTAATGATTTATTTTTTTAACACGTTTTCAAATCTATTTCACGAGTTATTTTTTCCTAACAACTTCATCTCTTTCAGGTTTGCATCGGACTCGGACCAGATTTCCGGTTGCATCACTCGGTCCTTCCACCTGAGGCAGGACCCCGCTGGATATGCCTGGTCCCGTGTCACCCTGCAGACACGTAGGTTCTACTGGGATAAGTTTCAGGTATTCAAATTTGATGAATTTCACTTTTTGATGCGTAATCGATTATTACTTTTCTAACCACATTTTTATTTTTCTTCCGTATAATAATTGCAGAAGGCGTACAGCTGGCCAGCCGACATCGCCCACGACATGGAACAGGCCTGGCGCCAGAGGGCCGCCAAACGCTACAGGGACTTTGTCAAATCGCTCAAGACCAAGTGAGAGCGTGACCCCATTTCTATGAGGCCTCCCTACGTATCCGAGGCCACCTGGGCGGGGTGGATAGAAGGGTGGCTGGACCCTGCTAACTAAGCCCGCAGCACCTGAAACGCGGCGAACCAGCGCAGCAGCAATCTACATGCCCCAGCACCTGCCACACACTCAGGTGGTTCGGTTGCCCACGCCACTACGATGCGTGCTATGGTAAGTATTTTAATATTGGATTATTTAGATTCATTGATTTCATTGGATTATTTAGATTCATTAACTTAAGTGGATTATTTAGATTCATTGGTTTCTTATGTTCCGCTGTTGTTTTTTTGGTATTCGTATATGGTTAATGTAAGTAGTATATGTGTTCATTTGCCTTTTTCTTTTTATTATTTAATTTGACTTGGGAGAGGCCTTTAAGGCCGGGATACATCCGATAAACGAATAGGTCATGCCGAAATTTTTAAAATTCTTGATTTCACTAACATATTTTATTTCATTCTTTCAGCACGCGGAGACGGGGGAGTGGCCAGCCTCCTACGATCTCTTCTACAAGACGCATCGGAAGAAAGCCTCCGATGGGACGGAGGACTGGATCACGGCGAAGGTCCACGACATCAGTGTAAGTAGTCTACGATATCATTTGTTTTTTTCTTAGTTTGTTTTATTTCTAAACCCTAAACCCTAACAATTCTTATTCTCATTTCAGGATGAGTACAATAGATTACTGGCAGAGAGGGGAGAAGAGGCCGACAAGAACCGTGCTTATTGGGGTGTGGTTCGGACCACATCGGCCCTCAGAATAAGAAGAAGAGGGAGGTGTACGGGGTTGGATCAACAGCGCCGCGATTCTTCTCCGAAGTTCTGCATCCAGGTGCTTTCTCCGAGGCCAGCACCTCCGCGCCTTCTGCGACGCCAGAGGATATTTCGCGCCTGGACGCAGATCATGCGGCGCTGTAGCATGAGATGGAGACCATCAGGGCGCAGCATGAGGAGAGTGTACAGGCACTGTGGTCGCAGCTCACTCAGACCCAGCAGGCGCTGTAGCAGTGGATTCGGCAGGCGCAGCAGGAGACGAAGCAGGAACTCTCGCAGCAATCACAGATCCTCCGCTCTTTCTTTTCAAGCTCCTCGCAGCCTCAGCCTGGCCCTCAGGATGGTCAGCCTTCTCCGCATGATCCCCCTCCACCTTCCTCTACTTAGTATTTTATTTTTTGATTTTTCGTATTGACTATTTCATTTATTGTATTGACATATTCTTTGTTCTTTTATATTTTATCTGACATTTATACGGATTCCATTTCATTGGTGTTGTTTAATTATACGAATTTCAATACGCAAATACCGTATTTCTGTATAATATTCGTAAAAATGATTTTATATACAAAATAAAATATATTATAAAAATTAAATAATAATAAAAACTATTTAATTAATAATATATTGATATTATTAATAAATTATAAATATTTAATAATAATTTAAATAAAAACGACGAACTTGCGACGGAAGCCAAAGGTCGCAGACGGGACATATAAAAATAATTAAAAATAAAAAAATACCGACGAAAAAGTATTACCGATGAACTTGCAACAAAACATAAATGTCCCAGACGGAGCATATAAAAAAATCAAAAAATTTAAAATAGCGACGAAAAAGTTATACCGACGAACCGACGATGGAAAAACATGTTGCAGACCTGACAGATTTACGTCGCAATTTTACGACAAACCGCCGACGACATTGCTCTCGTCGCAATGTAACGACGTCGTACCGACGAAAATCACTTTGCGACAAGTCATATAGCGACATACATATTTCGTCGCCATTTTGTCGCTAAATACCGTTAGCGACGACATGGCGACGAAATATGTCTGTCGCTATATGGCTGGGTTTTTTGTAATGAACATTGATAGAGTTCGCTCACAAAGGCTTGAAACCCATGAATACCCTTTTGCATTTCATATTAAAGATGACTTTGATTGAACCAAACCTATCTGGTTCATTTAAAATCCGGTTGAACCCTAGTGCAATCGGATCATTGACCAAGTTTGACCGAGCTCCAAGCATTCCATATCAAAAATATTGAGCAATTTGATTCAGAATGATCAAATTGATCATCTAAGCATGAGAAACGAAGAAGAGGAAAGCAATGGAACAATCAAGCAATGGAGGAAAAAGGATAACCGTTTCTCATTTTTTCGCTTCAGCAGCATCTTCGGGTGCAATTTATACACAAAACAGAGTAAAGGAAAATTACAAAAACACCCTTCGTTATTAACTACCAATGACTACAAAAATCGGGGCACAAATGACTTTTCACCTGTTTTAAATCTTTCCCGCTAAACTCCAACTGCCAGCACCCTTCTTCTTCCTCTCGTTATTCCACCAGCTGCAACCCAGCACTACACACACTGATCACGTGACACTTCCAAGCCAATCAGCAACTTTATCACTTCCACACGGCACCTAGAGCATCCAGCTCCAACCGTCACAGCATCTGGCCCCGTCTCTTCGGCATGTGTTTGATACACTCCGAAAAGTGTTCGACGTTATTCCTTCCTTAACTCAGACGTGCCATCTTTGACACCCCCCCGCAAGCCTAGCTTGTCATAAAGGTTGCACACTCCAAAGGTCTTCAGTATTTCATTCATCCTCCTAGAATCCAAGGCTTTAGTAAATACATCCGCCAGCTGCAGCTCAGTCCTCACTGGCATCAAACGGATCGTGCCATCCTGCACTTTGTCCCTAGCTATGTGACAATCTATCTCTATATGTTTTGTTCTTTCATGGAAAACTGGATTCTCAGCAATGTGCATAGCACTTTTGATGTCACAAAACACTTCCACAGGACTTTGTTTCATAAGCTTCAAGTCCTGAGCTAAATACAACAACCATTGGACCTCACAAACCAATGTTGCTAACGCTCTATACTCAGCTTCTGTTGAGGAATTTGACACGGTGGTCTGTTTCTTGGCTTTCCACGATATCAAGGCTTCTCCCAAAAACACACAGAACCCCGTCACACTTCTCCTAGTTTCTGAGCACCCCGCCCAGTCAGAATCCACAAAAGCTCTCAATTGCAACTCTTTATTAGACGGATACAGCAGGCCTTGCCCAATACTTCCCTTGATGTACCTCAACAACCGCTGTGCAGCTTTAAGATGACTCTGCGTAGGTGAATCAAGAAACTGACTAAGTTGTTGAACTGGGAAAGCAATGTCTGCCCGAGTAATTGTCAAGTAAATCAGCTTCCCAATCAAACTCCTATAAGCTGACACATCACTTAACAAAGGAGAATCGTTGTGAACAAGTTTCAAATTCACTTCCATAGGCGTCTTAGCTGACTTTGCTCCCAAAAAACCAGTATGCTCTAACAACTCCAAAGCATACTTCCTTTGATTCACAATCAGCCCCCCTTTGGACCTAGCTACTTCCAACCCTAGGAAGAACCTAAGGTCCCCAAGATCTTTAATCTTGAAAGCATCATGAAGCTGATTCTTTAATTGCTGAATATCACACAATGAGGAGGAGGCAACTATAATGTCATCTACGTACACTAGGAGTATGAAGAATGAATCATCAGTCTGCTTTGTAAACAACGTATAATCCGTCTTAGATTGATGAAAGCCCATGGAAAGAAGGAAACAAGTAAGCTTAGCATTCCACTCACGGCTGGCCTGCTTAAGGCCATATAACGACTTCCGAAGCCTATAGACCAAGCCTGGATGATCCAAATGCATCCCAGGAGGAGGAGTCATATAGATCTCCTCACTCAAATCACCGTGCAAAAATGCATTATTCACATCCATCTGATGTAAATGCCACCCCTTGCTAGCAGCCAGTGCCAACACAAACCTCACTGTCGTCATCTTAGCCACTGGCGAAAAAGTTTCTTGATAGTCCACACCATACTGCTGAGTAAATCCTCTAGCAACCAACCTGGCCTTGTAACGCTCAACTGTGCCATCTGCCTGATATTTAATTTTATACACCCATTTACAGCTAATGGGATGCTTACCAGGGGGTAACTCAACCAAATACCATGTATCATTTGCTTGGAGAGCTGCTAATTCAGCTTGCATAGCTGCCTGCCAAACTGCAGATCTTGATGCCTCAAGATAATTAGCAGGCTCTGTATTCATACTAGTAGCTAGAACATAGGATCTGTACTTAGGTGCCAGAAAATTTAGAGTGAAACACTTCTCAAGTGTATGTGGCGTGGAACAACTCTGAGAGACAGAAAATGGAGTCTCTATTTGAGACTGATTACAGTAGTACTGTTGAAGATAAGAAGGTGCCTTACGAGTCCTAGTTGGCCTGACATCATCATGGATAGGCAAACAAACATCAAGTGAACTAATGGGAATAGGAGATGTTGAACCAGGTGGTACAGATTGAGAAGAAGATTCAACTGCTGTGGAACTTGACACTTCAGGAGGTGAACTAGGATGATCATATGAGGAGTTGTTACTTGATGAGACAGTTTGAGTGTCACAACATTGAGCATAAGACGGATCATCACTTGCAACATGTTCAGAAGGTGAAGATGAAAGCACGTGTGTATGCTGTAGAGTTTGGTTGACAAAGTCTGATTCTGAGAAAGGAAAAATGTATTCGTGAAACTCAACATCCCTAGATACAAAGATGGTTTTTGTAGATAGTTCCTGTAGGATAAATCCTTTTGTGCTGCAAGACACACCAAGGAAGACACACCTTCTGGATCTGGGAGCAAATTTATTCTTATGTGGATGAGTGTCAACCGCAAACGCCAGACATCCAAAGACTCGAAGCTGGTGATATGGAGGATTTTTGTTGAACAACAGATAATGAGGACTTTTATTGGCAATGACAGGTGATGGAATGAGATTAATCCAATAAACAGCATACTGAATGCAAAACCCCCAAAGATGAATAGGAATGTTCGCTTGGAACCTCAAAGATCTCGCCACATTCAAAATGTGTTGGTGTTTATGCTCAACCAAACCATTTTGCTGTGGGGTATATGCACAGCTGGTTTGGTGCACTATACCTTTATCCGCATAGAAAGCATTCATTTGAAATTCTAGTCCATTGTTAGAACGAATTATCTTTATTTGCTGACCAAATTGCACAGACACAAATGCATAAAAACTCTGCAGAATGCTTCTGGTCTCAGACTTATTTTTCATCAAATAAACCCAGGTATATCTACTAAAATCATCTACAATTGTAAGAAAATATTGTTGATGATACAATGTGGGGTGTTTATATGGCCCCCAGATGTCCACATGAGCCAATGCGAAAGGAGCTACAGAAGAAGAAACAGAAGGACAGAATGGTTTTCTCTTTTGTCTGGCTAACTGACATACTGAGCAGGGAAAACAACTATCAGACACAACTACTATGGGATCCAACCTATTGATTTCTTTTATTCTAGACAAAGAAGTATGACCAAGTCTTGAGTGCCACAATGAAGCTTTGGACTGGAGAGCGACTTGGAAGGAAAGATGTTTCGGTTCAGAGACCTTTTGTGTGGACACGAGCTTGTATAATCCTTGATCCAATTTAGCTAAACCAATCGTCTTCATATTCATCTGTTCATAAAGTATACAATGATCAGACTGAAACAAGACACTGATACGGTTTTGTTTGGTAATCTTGCTGAGAGAAAGCAAGTTAAAGCAGAAAGTGGGTATGTATAGAACATCATGGAGCACTAAATTAGAGTTTATGCTTACAGTACCCATGTGTGTGACCTTTACAGACTGATTATTTGGCAGTTTAACTCTCAAGGATTTAACTGGATGGCATGTATCGAAGACATTCAAAGAACAGCATATATTGTCAGTTGCACCTGAGTCCAAAATCCACAATTCTAAACTCTTAGATGATACATTACCTGTGTTATTACCTGAGACACTCAGATGCTGAGCTGACATAACAGCATGGTGCCCATTTTCATTATCACCTGGGCAAGATATGTCTTTGATCCCTCTCTGTTGGAATTCCTTAAACATAGACAACAATTGCTAGTATTGGTCCTGGGTAAATGAACTACAAGACCTTGCTAACTCCTTCTTACCATCACTTCCTGTCTCACAACCTTGGCCACCAGAATTGAACTGTGGATCATGATTAGCTACGCAATTTACCTGCCCCTTTGGCTTATATCCTGGCGGATATCCATGCTTTTTGTAGCATTGTTGTTCTATATGTTTAAGCATGCCACAATGGCTGCACACAGGTCTTTTTGCATTACTCTGTCCAGACGTTCCTTCCTTCCTGAAATTTTTATGTGACTTCGCATTCGGTTTGTATGCGGAGGCCTTGAAACTCACATCTCCCTGACCAGCAAACATCACATTTTTGTCTCCCCCAGTGACTACTACAGAAGGATTATTTAGAAATGTAGATTGACTATTTGAATACATTATCTTCCTCTCAAACTTCACCGCCATCGAAAATGTAGTATTAATGTCAGGCAACGGACTCACTAGAAGGATCTGAGACTTCACAGGTTCGTACTCATCAGACAGACCTTTCAAAAATTTAATCACAAAGTCATCCTCCACAAACTTATTTACTTGACCAGTGACGTTACAAGTACATTTTCTACACGAGCAAGACGGTATGGTTCTCAAAATAGTCAATTCTTCCCAAACAACTTTCAATTTTGTATAATACTAGTTACAGGTAAACTCTCTTGTTTAATCATGTAAAATTCCTCTTGTAAATCTGAAATTCGGAATGCATCAGCATTTCTGTACCTAAGCATTAAATCCTTCCAAATTTCTGCAGCATTATCTATCCACATAATGCTTTGAGCGATAGAGGTACTTACAGAATTAGTGATCCACGAAGCCACCATATTATTAGCCTTCGTCCATATAGCTAATTTGTGGTCTCCTTCTGCAGGTCTAGCAACAGTTCCATCTATGAATCCTGCTTTATTTTTAGCTTCCAACGCTCTTCGCACAATCCTACTCCATCCATGGTAATTTTGTGATGTGAGGGGAGTTTGAGTGAGACTCAGAGAGGGACTATCCGATGGATGAATGTACATAGGATCTTCGTATGGATCCATGGTACCAAAAGTAACGGATGATGAAGCCATGGCAGCTCCTGCGCAAATAGTTCTCAGATCGGAATTTCTGAGAAAATCACACACTCAATGCTCTGATACCATATCAAAAATACTGAGCAATTTGATTCAGAATGATCAAATTGATCATCTAAGCATGAGAAACGAAGAAGAGGAAAGCAATGGAACAATCAAGCAATGGAGGAAAAAGGATAACCGTTTCTCATTTTTTCGCTTCAGTAGCACCTTCGGGTGCAATTTATACACAAAACAGAGTAAAGGAAAATTACAAAAACACCCTTCGTTATTAACTACCAATGACTACAAAAATCGGGGCACAAATGACTTTTCACCCGTTTTAAATCTTTCCCGCTAAACTCCAACTGCCAGCACCCTTCTTCTTCCTCTCGTTATTCCACCAGCTGCAACCCAGCACTACACACACTGATCACGTGACACTTCCCAGCCAATCAGCAACTTTATCACTTCCACACGGCACCTAGAGCATCCAGCTCCAACCGTCACAGCAGCTGGCCCCGTCTCTTCGGCATGTGTTTGATACACTCCCAAAAGTGTTCGACGTTATTCCTTCCTTAACTCAGACGTGCCATCTTTGACATTCCGGTCTGTGATATAACTTGGACCAGCTGCCTAGCTGAGTTGGGTTGACCATTCTGACCGGCCGGTGAAGTCAGAGTTTCGAAGAACGGCCTTTCATTCCTGCTAAATTCTATGCATCTGGTTTAAGAATAAGAAATTTAAGTGTAAGGTTCCATGTAAGGATGCGGATGGCTGCTCCAACTGTACCGACCGGCCGGTCCAGTCCGAGTTTCGAAGCACAGACATATAATCCTGGTAAATTAAAAGTATCGGTTGCAAGAATAAGAAATTCATCTTATTCCGTTAAGCGAAATATAAGTACATGTAAGGATGAAAGTCGACAGCGTGAAAAGGAAGCGCACATAGACGATCATACATATATATGTATTTTTTTAGTTAAATGTAAATTTATATTAACTAAGTAAATCATTACATCAAGAAATGCAAATCACTTAAAAGACCTTAGTATATTTAAGGAAATACATATGTATGTATGTATTTTGTTTGTGCAGTGTGCATGACAAGTCTCATGGCGGGTCACACTATTAGACTATTCGGGACATGTATTTATCACAAAGGAACCTAAGGATGGACTAATAAATAGTTGATCACGTTGCATTCTCTTAAATAGATCATATTTACCATATGTGATTAATGAAAAATATATATAGGGTAGACTCCAACTAATTTCTCTATGATCTTCTTGTTCTTCCTTTTTGGTTATAAAGGCTTTCGAGACATCAAGCGTTCCAAGCAATACACAATAAAGTGACTGCAAAAGGGCACGATATGTACGCCTTTAGTTAGACGAGTCAATTCACAACCAAATCAAATCATTTGTCAGGAGCTTTCCACGACACCGAAAAAAAAAATTTAAAAACCACATACTAGATTCAATTTTTGGAACCTTTTGTTGGAAATATAGTAGAATATACGTTAAACCAAACAAGATAACAATTGCAATAAAGTTGAGACAAGTTTCTTGATAACACTGTCCTTAAATCAATTTAATCTCTATCGGTGAGCAAGGTAGACAACAAGACTAATGCTTCCTAAGATATATTGGCTTATTCTCTTTAGTTTGCTCTACTAGAGAGAGGTTGAACTTATTGTAGAAGTGATTGATAGATAAGAAGAGTTGGAGGAGACACAGTGCTGAAAATTCTCAGTTTTTGCAAAACTTGTTGTCTATGTTCAAAATACCAAGGCATACTATATATAGGTCTTGGGTTGTGTTAAAGACCACTAATGAAACTCATTTTATCAGTTTTGAACTCCTCCTAGTCAGTTGCATGCCGTTTATATGTGAATGGAAATGAACCTTAGATCAAAAGATGCAATTCAAAATGAAAATTTCTGATTGTTGGCACATCGATTGATTGATGTGGTCGATCGATGTCAGTTCAACCGATCGATGTTGGACAGAGACTTTCAACTTTGCATCCTACCAACATAGATCGATCGATGTCACATCAATCGATCTATGTTAGACAGAGAGTTTCCGGCTTTGCATCCACACCACATTGATCGATCGATGTATACATCGATTGATCGATGTGATCGATCTATGTCCAACAGAACACTCAACTTTATTTCAGCTTTCACTTGATTCGATCCAGCCTATACATGGATCGATCCAAGTGAACTTTTTCAGGTTCAAAGTGTTCAGATCATCTTTCAATCTCCCAAACAACATCATACAAGTTTGTATGTAAGTTTGGAGCACATTTTAAAGTACTTTGACGTAGTTTTCCAACAATCCCCTACATGATCCAAACCTATATACAAACATTTCCGAACGGTAATAAACTGGCCTCTCTACTGTCAACCGATGATAATGACACATAAAGGATACGATGACTTGTGGTCTTGACTCGCCAGTAGTACAACTTGAGTTATATAGACGGAAGTATGATAAACTTCGCCTTGAATCTTACTCCACTATTGTTTATATGAACAACAAGAAGACATATCATTATCTACTTCTTCAAGTTTGCGGTTTGTGTGATATAGGCCATGCACCTATCTCGGGATTCATAAGATCTCTAGAGAGTTTTCCAGGCTCTCACAGGAAGTGGCACCACTTCTAAGCTTATATAGGTGGAATTCATCAAGTGTGCACTGCTCACACCACCATATAACATGGCTATGAATTTCCATTAAGATATTCTTGAAATCTCACCCTCGATCCTTTACAGCAGGCACTATCGACAACAACACCTTAGGGAGGAGCACTTTGATAGTGTAACACAGAACTCTCTCATGACTTGTTTTTACCATATTGAACCTCGTTCGTAGGATCTCTACTAATAGTGCGTTGGGTTTTTCATTCAATAAGAATTCTCTATAGAGGGAATAAGTCACACCCCCCTCAATGTTTCATAGAATAATTTCTTACATAGTCCTGTAGTTAAGTGGTCAGCAAGGTTAAACTTGTTAGGTCCCTTATAACATACTAGAAGGGAGTTGAATAGTGTGTTCACGAAGTTAGGATATTTTCTTGAATATTTTTTGTTTTTGAGTGCAATCAATACTTGAGTGTGTTCTTGGAAAGAATGAAACTTTGCGGAAGTGTAAGGAACACAAAGATGTATAGAGGTTTAAGTCAAATGACTCTACTTCTATACCTTCTTGATTTTTCACAAGAAGAATTTTGAATGGGGATTGTTATCTTTATGGGGGAAACAACAATCAAAAACAAAATCCAACAAGATAAAAACTAGGCCACACGCCTAGACCACAACCAAGAAACCTAACCACTTGAAGTCTAGCCTCCAAAGAATCTCTTTGCCCTCAAAGAATTCTTGTAGGGAGTATAGTGCACTACAACACTATCAACTAACCCTCCAAGGTCTAGATTTCTCAAACAAGAAGCACCCTAGCTTCTTGATCAACAATCTACGCAGTCTCTCACAATCTTCACTCACTAAGAAGAAGGCTCTTCTCCTTCTTTACAACATAACTCTCAACAATAAAGTAAAATGTACAAGATTACAACTATTTTGAGAGCTTGAAACTTGAGAGAAACTTGAGAGCTTGAATGGTAGAAAGTTGATGAAGAATGAGATGAAATCCTTTTTTTATTTCCTTTGAAATTTCTGTCCGTTTGAAATCATCTTAGAGCCAATAATGGGCTTTGTCTTCTTGTGATGGCATGTCCTCTTCATTGGAGAACTTATCTTGGCCGGTAGCAATCTTCTTGGAGAAATATCTTCTTGAAAGCTTAAAGAGGAAATATCATCCTTTCAAGAATGAGAGAGAACCTGAAAATAGCACTAAAAGAGAGGGTACAAAGATTCAAATAATGTTAGACAGTAAAGCATAAGACCTTTGTAACGTTGGTCACATGAAGCGCCTCATCCGATTACTGAACAGGCGTTCAATGTGACATGGAGCGCTATATATGAAATTGAACATGCGTTCGATGTCACATAAAGCGCCTTATGTGGGTAGCTGAAGGCATTCGTAGTCACATGAAGCGCCTAATCCCGGCCTTCATGCTTGTTCGAAGTACTTCTGGCTTTTATCATAAAGTAGCTTGATGTGTGTGTCCATGAAGTGCCTAATGTAGGCGTTCAAAGTGTACTGCCTTTTTCCCAGAACACATGAAGCGCCTAATGTAGGCGTTCTAAGTGTGCGGGCATCCAGACACTTCACATGAAGCACCTAATGTAAGCGTTCGAAGTGTACTGGAATCCAACCAAGACATATAAAGCGCCTAATGTAGGCGTTCGAAGTATAATGACCTTCAAACACAACACATGAGGCGCTTAATCAGTCGTTCCAAGTACCAATTGTGCAAATCATCAAAACTTAACATGTTCTAACAAAACTTGGCTCTTACAAATTCCAAGTTTACCACCCCTAACTTTACTAAATCACGCACAATATTGTGCCTTAGACGGATGTGCCAGTTCTTACCATTAAAAATCTTGTTCTTTGCTCGTGCGCTCGCAGCATGAGAATTACAATGAATAAATACAGAAGGCATAGATTTAGATCACAAAAGAATATCAACAAGTAAATTCCTTAACCACTCAGCTTCTGTACTAGAAAGTTCTAACACAATGAATGCAGACTCCATTGTAGATTTTGTACTACAAGTTTGTTTACAGAACTTCCAAGAGATAGCTCACCGCCCAATGTAAACACATATCCACTAGTAGAGTTTATTTCATCATTATCAGTCACCCATTTAGCATCACAATAGCCTTCTAAAACAAAGAGTGAACCATTAAACATGAGTCCTAAATTCATTGTACCTTTAATATATCTCAATAATCGTCTAAATTCACACCAATGTTTTTCATTAGGATTATGAGTATATTTTGCAAGTCTATTTACAGCATATACAATATTGGGTCTAGTGCAATTCATCAAATACATTACACTACCAATTATCCTAGTATATTCACATTGAGACACACTCTCAAACTTATTCTTTGTCAACGTCACATGTGAATCATAAGAAGAACTAACAGGTTTCACATCAAAGTGATTAAAACTTTTCAGCATCTTCTCAACATAGTGTTCTTCAGAAAGTAGGTAATCCCCACATTTCTATACTAACTTAAGTCCAAGAATCAAATTTGCCTTCCCTATATCTTTCATGTCAAAAACAGAAGACAGAAATGATTTTATGTTATTCACAACATCTATGTTGGTACCAAAAATCAACATATCATCAACATAAACCCAAATAATGACACCATCACAACCAAGAAGTTTGCTATACACGCAACGATCGTTCTCATTTACTACATAGCCATTTGAGACCATTGCATTATCAAATTTTTCATGCTATTGTTTAGGTGCTTGTTTAAGACCATACAAAGACTTTTTAAGTCTACACATTTTATGTTCTTGGCCTTTAACTATCATACCCCTGGTTGTTCATGTATATGTCTTCTTCTAAGTCTCAATTTAAAAATGCTGTTTTTACATTCATTTGATGAATAACAAGTTTATAAATGGAAGCAAGTGCTACTAACACTTTAATGGTAGTGATTTTAGCAACCGAAGAGTAAGTATAAAGGAAGTCTCTATCCTCTTGTTACGTGAATCCTTTAGCAACAAGCCTAGCTTTAAACTTATGAATTGTCCCATCTGCCTTTAGGTTCTTCCTAAAGACTCGCTCACAACTCATAGGTTTACAACATCTAGGCAAATCTATCAATTCCCAAGTGTTATTACTTAGAATTGACTCAAGTTCACTATTAATGCCTTTTTTCCAAAACTTATAATCTACTGACTTAATGGCATCTCCATAAGTTTTAGGTCATCTTCTAAAATGAAAATTGTAAAATCCTTCCCAAATGATTTCTCAATTCTTTGTCTCTTGCTTTTCCTAGGTAGATTAACTTCTTTATTAACTAGAATTTTACTTGATTCACCTATCTCAAATTTAGAGACAACTTCGGATTATCTTTTCATATGAAATATATGTTCAAAAAATTCAGCATCCTTAGATTCCAATATAGAACTATTTTCTATAGCCACAAATCTATATGCTGCACTATTTTGAGCATATCCGATGAACACACAATTCCTTGTCTTGGATCCGATTTTACTTCTTTTAAATTCAGGAATAGCAACTTTGACTAACACCCCTACACTTTCAAATAACTCATGTTGGGTGCATAGCCTTTCCATAAATCATAAGACATTTTATCTAACTTCTTATGAGGTATTCTATTCAAAATATGACATGCAGTCATGATTGCCTCACCCCACATGTTGTCTGGCAATCCTGAACTAATCAACATTGCATTCATCATAATTTTGAGGCGTTCTGTTCTTTCTTTCGGCTGCTCCGTTCAATTGAGGTGTGTATGGGGGTGTCACTTCATGAATAATTTCATTTTCTTCACAAAATCTTTGTAAAGAATCTGTACTATATTCACCACCTCTATCAGTTCTAAGTCTTTTGATCTTTAAATCTAACCAATTTTCAACTTCATTTTTGCAGTTTATAAACATAGACTCGGTCTCATCATTATGACTTAACAAATATACTTTTGCATATCTAGAGTAATCATCAATAAAACCTTTTACCACCTTTACTCACAATCACTGTGAATTAGACCAAGTTTTTGAGAAACTCTATCAACTTTTTAAATGGTTTGTTAAAATGTTTAGCATCAAAACAATGTTCACATTTGTCAAAACTATCACCATAATAAGAAATCATTTCTATATGACTCCTATGTTTGCATGTCCTAGTCTAGCATGCAACACATCAAGAGACTCAGCAATATAAGCAGAACTAGATGTAGTCTTATTACTAAAAACACATGTAGCGTCAAGTACAAGCAGCCCCCTATTACAGAATCCCTTACAGATAAACTCTCCATTCCTAGACAAAACAAGTTTATCAGATTTGAGAACAAGTTTGATATTAGCCTTGTTCAATAGTACTCCGAATATCAAGTTCCTACGCATAGCAGGAACGTGCAACACATTGCTCAACTTCAGTTTCTTTCCAGATGTCAACTTGAGAAGCACCTTTCTTTCTGCAGTTGACTGCTCGGTGTCCTAGTTTTCCGCAGATCCAACACACTCCTTTGATTTTCTTTTGACCCTGCATACCAAATTTCTTACCTTTGTTTCCATTAGTGTTGTTGGTTTGGAGTTTTTGCTTCTTCGCAGCATGCTCAACAACATTGGCTTTGACACCTTCTTCTTTGTGAGACTCATTTTCCATCCTGTTGTTCTCTTCTATGCGTATATGTTTGATCACCGCATCAAGAGACAACTTTGCATCATCATGTTTTCCTCTCTTTTTGTATTTCTCCAAAAAGAATGAAGTTTTTCTAACAAAGCTGCGGCATGGAAGGTCTCATCAATTTTGATTCCTTCTTGTTCTAGATTATCCACCAATTGTTGGAATTGATGGATTTGATCATTGACTGGAACATGATCCACCATTTGGAACTTCAAAAATTCACTTACTGCATACTTGCTTTGCCAACATCTTCAGCACCATATTTACTTTCCAATGCTGACAAAATCTCTTGCTGATGTGAATTTGATGTAAATGTCAAATAATGAATTGGACAAAAAGTGCAGAATGTGGACTCTGCAAGTAGTGTTGTCAGACTCGCACATGAGAGCCTCTATTTCATTACTTGGTTTGTCCATCTCAAGAACATATGAAACCGAGAGCATCTCAAGGAAGAGCAATACCTTGGACTCCTATCTCTTGTAAAACTTGCCATTGAATGACTCCATCTTTGACATATCTGGAAGAGCTTGTTTGCTAGGCATAGTAAATTGCTTTAATAATGTTGGAAATATAGTAGAATATACACTAAACCAAACAATATAACAATTTCAATAAAGCTGAGACGAGTTTTTTGATCATTCTGTCCTTAAAGAAATTTAGTCTCTATCGGTGAGCAAGGTAGACAACAAGACTAATGCTTCCCAAGATAAAACTTACTCTCTTTAGTTTGCTCTATTAAAGAGAGGTTGAACTTGATGTAGAAGTGATTGATAGAGAATAAGAGTTGGAGGAGACAAAGTGCTGAAAATTCTCAGACTTTGCAAAACTTGTTGTCTATATTCAAGATACCTAGGCATACTATATGTAGGCCTTGGGTTGTGTTAAAGACCACTAACTCATTTTAGCAGTTTTGAACTCCTCCTAGTCAGTTGCATGCCGTTCATATGTAAAGGGAGATGAACATTGGATCAAAAGATGCAATTGAAAATGAAAAGATCTGACTATTGGCACATCGATCGATCGATGTGATCGATCAATGTCACTTCGATAAATCGATGTCATCAATCGATATTGGACAAGACCTCCAACTTTGCATCATGTCAACACATCGATCGATCTATGTTGGATAGATTGTTTTCAGCTTTGCATCCACACCACATCGATCGATCGATATATACATCGATCGATCGATGTGATCGATCTATGTCCAACAGAACACTCAACTTTATTTCAGCTTTCATTTGGTTCGATCCAGCATACATATGGATCGATTCAAGTGAACTTTTTCAAGTTCAAAGTGTTCAAATCATCTTTCAATCTCCCAAACAACATCATGCAAGTTTGTATATAAGTTTAGAACACATTTTAAAATACTTTAACGTACTTTTCCAACACCCTTAATATGCTAGAGATGCTTCTAAATGGAGTTTTGTTGCTCGACTTCAACTATGTGTAAGAAGTCATGTGCAGATTAAATGGTAAAACGTTTACGATTGTGCCTGCTTAGGCTTCTTCTAACTTTTATTATGATACTAATCCAAGCTGTTAAATATAACCATGTTTATCCGTTTTCCAAACCACGCACGCCACTTTGATTCCGATTTCATTTTTAAGACAGGAAGATAAAATACGCCTTTTTTGGGTTAAAATGCTAATATAATAACCAGATAGATCAAACATCAAGGAGATGCAATCCATACAAAAGCCCTACTTCTAAATCAACATGTTGACATACCTGTGATTTTCAGTAATGTAATCAATTTTAACTGATAGGAGCAGCGGCTATGTCTCAAATGTGTGGGTAAAGCTTATACATTACCCTATACACGTGAGTTCATATATGTTACATCTATAGATACAAATGATGCTCCTTCAAAAATGTATCTGTTCCGAGTTTACCAGATATGATAAAGATAAAATATGTCTTTATTGTATTTTAAGAATACAAGTTTCTTGGAAATGATGAAGCCAAAACAATCTTGCACGCTTAGTACTTACAAATAATCTTGTAAACCTAGTACTTACTAAGTTTACATGATTTAACTTCTTCATTGACTTTCCAGACGATTGGAAAAGAAATAAAAAGTTAGTATATTCAGCTTTATTGACGTTCCAGGTCATTGGAAAAGAAATAAAAAGTTAGTATATTCAAGATAACTACGTATATATAAAATTATGCACGTGACAACAAGTGCTACAAGTGAAGTCACTCATTATGTGTCATTTTTGTTATTATTTTTCTCCTTTGTCAGCATATACACAGGCGGGTAGAGAGAATGGAGCTCCTTAAAATATGCAATCATCTTTACGAGCTGACCCAATTCAAATCCGTTCCCAGTCCCAGAGTTGATTAAACCCAAGCTCAATCTCTGGGCCCGAGTCTAGATCAATGTATTGCCACAAACTTTTAAGCTAAAGTCGATATCTTCAAGAAAATACTATCCCCAAGTACTAAGAAAGATAAAATTGTGGAAACAACAAACCTAATCTCCCTTACCCTGGATGAAGAAAATGTCAAAGATGAAAGAGTGTTGCAGCAAATGTGACAAAGGGCAATTGGTCGAACACATTGGACAGTCTGTCAAACAGTTCCGAACTGAAGAGTTAGTGAGTTGAAGAAGACAGCAATTGAGAAGGACTGGATGTAGAAACCTCAAAGAATTTAAAAGTTAAATTACCTATAATACCACTCAGTCTTTAAAAGTTAAATTAGAATGAAACAGGGCTTGGATGTGATTATATTTGGTAAGTTAAAAGTTAAATTAGAATGAAAAATTTTCAAACGTCGAAATAGGTATAGACAACGTAATTCTTCTTCTTCTTCTTCTCAACCTAGGAAGAATAACATACACAAATGGTATACTAAAGAATTAAAGTGTTATGAATGCGGTCAAAAAGGACATATTTCATACGACTGTCCCATGAAGAAAAATAATAATAACAACAAAAATAATAAACAAGCCAAGGACAAGGAGGCTCAAACGACAAAGACAAAGGATTCTATGGCAAGAAAAGGAAAACGAGCAATGAAGGTGAGCACATGGAGTGACTCATCCGACTCAGAATCTGAAACTGAGGAAGCTCAAGTCTGCTTCGTATCCAACGAGGTATGTTCTTCTTCTGATAGTGACATGACATTTGATGAAATGTATGAAGAATTCCTAAGAATGCATGCTCACTGTAAGAGGCTCTCTAAAGAAAAAAAGAAACTAGTTGAAGAAAATGACAAGTTGAAGACGTCCAACTTGGAATTTTCCGATCAACTAGAATCTCTTAAACAAGAGTCTACTAATACTCTTGATTCTTTAGAGAATAAAATTGAATCATATAGGAAAGATGAACATAAGATAAAAATGTAAAATAAGATGTTAAAGTCTAAGTTAGAAAGTTGTGAACATGAAATAACACAATTTAAGTCGTCTAAACTTAACTTAGAAAATATGTTAGAACAATTTAAATCGGGTGCAGATGTGTTAGATACACTTATCTCATCACAAAAGTATGGTAATGATAAAACTGGCTTAGGATATAAAGAAGAAAATGAAAAAGTAAATAAAAAGACTAAGTTTGTTTCATCTAGTACAAAGTTGCCATATAATACAATAAAATCAACTTTGCCTGCTACATCTTCTTCTATACCTTCTTCTACTAATATCAAGGCAAAAAAGCAACATACACCCATAAAAGCACACACGCATAAACATACATCTAGGCCAAACTCTGCATCTAGACAACCTAGAAATTACGCCTACATGTATACAAATGCAACTAGACCGAATAAAATGCATACAACTTATTATGAACCTAAATATAGGCAACACTCTTATAAGTCTTATAGAAATGTCTACAAACACACTTATATAGCGCCATATAAGAAACAAATTCACATGCCTTATACACATCATAAATCTCGGCCATCCTATAATGATTATTAACCATGGCACAACATGTATAACAATGCATCTTCACTTATGTGGAGTAATCATGTATATGCTAATTCTTCTTATTTTCCAAATTATAACAATGCTAAAAATGTGCCTAGAAGGTATATTCAAGTTTGGATACCTAAGGGATATCTAAACAAGAATAATGCCCCTAACATTCAAGGACCCAAATAAAGGGTACCTAAAACTTTGTCTCCATTGTAGGAAAAACGCAAGGAATGCAAGAAGGAGGCAAAGTCAAAGAATCTGAAAACTAAATGGTTTTTAGATAGTGGATGTTTGAGGCATATGACGGGGAACCCCAAACTATTCATCGAATTGGAACATATCAAGAATGGAGGAAAAGTAACATTCGGTGACAACAACAAAGGACAAGTTGTTGGAAAAGGAACAATTGGGGACCCTAACACATTTCAAATACGAATTGACATATTCCTATAATACCACTCAAGTCTTTAAAAGTTAAATTACCTAATGGCCAGTTTGTTGAAGTCACACACATTGGGACAGTCATTGTGAATCCAAACTTAACTCTTAGCAACGTCTTTTACATCCCTTCATTCTGTTTTAACTTGCTATCACTCAGCAAGCTTACCAAATATAATCACATCCAAGCCCTGTTTCATTCTAATTGTTGTGTTCTGTATGAACAGATCAGTATGAAGATGATTGGTATCCCCTTTTTCACTGATTCATGTTGCTATATGGGGACCTTATAGACATTCCACATTATACCAGGAACGTTATTTTCTTAATATTGTTGATGACTATACCAGGTTTATATGGTTGTACTTGTTGAAAAATAAATCTGAAGTCAGAAATATCTTACCCAGTTTCTACAACTTTGTGGCTGTTCCGTTTGATCACAAAATCAAAGCCATTCGTTCTGATAATGGTTTAGAATTCCAAATAATGCATTTTATGCTGAAAAGGGAATTGTGCACCAAACTAGTTGCACCTACACGCCACAGCAAAATGGCGTTGTTGAAAGAAAGTATCAACATATCCTAAATGTGGCTAGAGCAATTAAGTTTCAAAGCCATGTTCCTATTCAGTTCTGGGGATTTTGCATTCAACACGCTGTATATTTGATCAACCTAATCCCATGTCCTATCCTTCACAATAAAACTTCATACCAACTGTTATACAATAAGACTCCATCATACTAACACCTCAGAACCTTTGGGTGCTTAGCCTTTGCAATCAATACACATCCCAATCTGGGAAGTTCAGCCTCAAGTCCAGGAAGTCTGTTTTCCTTGGCTTCTCCCTTACAACTAAAGGTTACATCCTTCAAGATTTGGATACAAAAGAAATTTACATATACAGGGATGACTTTCCTGAAAACATATTTCCCTACTCACCTATATGCAGCTCCATTCATCAACCAAATGAACATGAAACCAACCCTATACATTCCTTTCTTGTACCAAAACCAAATCACTTCCCTTCGTTTGTCGATGATTGTCCCATTCCAGTCCCGTCCAATATCCCATCAAACACAATTCACACTCCATCAATATCTGGATCACCAGTTCATCACAATGTTCCAGTCCCAATCTCCTCCCCATCGCATCAAGCACCTCGGCAGTCTTCTGATTCTACCTCTTCTCCAGTTACTCCTATCCCCATTACTTCCATAGACATTTGTCTTCCAAAACTTTCCAATGATAGACCCAAACAAAGGAAACAACCACCTTCATACTTACAACAGTACTATTGTAATCAGTCTCACTCAATCTCCATTCTTCTCAAAATAACTCATCCACACCACATACTCTTGATAGAACATTCTCTCTGAGTTTATTGGCATCTAAATACAAAGCATATGTCTTAGCTACTGGTTTGCACATGGAACCTACTAATTATCTAGAAGCATCTAGTTCTGCAGATTGGCAAGCAACCATGCAAACTGAATTGGCAGCACTTGAGGCAAACCACACATGGAGACTGGTACCCCTGCCACCAGGCAAACAGCCTATAGGCTGTAAATGGGTTTACAAAGTGAAATATCAGGCTGATGGGACTGTGGAACGCTACAAAGATAGATTAGTAGCGAAGGGGTACACGCAACAATATGGTATTGACTATCAAGAGACCTTTCCCCCGTAGCAAAGATGACCACCGTCAGACTTGTTCTAGCCATGGCAGCCAGTAAAGGATGGCATATGCAGCAATTGGACGTTAATAATGCCCTCCTCCATGGTCACTTACACGAAGAAACTTACATGACTCCTACCCCCTAGATTGGCCTTGCCTTAGGATGGTTTGGTGTGCAAGCTTGAGAAGTCTCTATATGGGCTTAAACAAGATAGTATAGAATGGAATGCTAAGTTGACCACATATTTACTGTCTCTTGGATTCATTCAGTCTAAAAATGATCATACACTGTTTCTTAAACAGAATTCAGATCACTTTTTAATTGCATTAGTGTATGTGGATGACATTATCTTGGTTTCCTCATATATGCTACCTATTGAGGTTCTTAAATCTCAGCTGCACAATGCATTCAAGATTAAAGACCTTGGTGACCTGAGATACTTCTTTTGCACAGAAGTAGCTAGGTCACAGGGGGGCTCGTATTGAATCAAAAGAAATACGCCTTAGAACTTCTGAAACAGACCGGGTTTCTAGGGGGTAAACCTGCCAAGACCCCTATGGAGGCAAACTTGAAATTAGTTCATGGTGATTCACCTGCGTTGGTAGAGAATTCCACTTACAGAAGCTTGATAGGGAAGCTTATATACCTCACAATCACACGACAAGATATATATTTCTCAGTACAGCAGCTTAGCCAGTTCCTTGATAGTCCAACAGAGCAACATCTTAAAGCTACTCACAAGCTACTTAGATACATTAAAGGAACGGTGGGTCAATGACTGTTTTATCCAGCTAACACTCAATTGCAGCTAAGGGCATTTGCTGATTCTGATTAGGCAGGATGTAGTGAAACAAAAAGGAGTGTGACAGGCTTTTGTGTATTCTTAGGGGAGGCCTTGATATCATGGAAAGCCAAGAAGCAATCAACTATATCAAAATCTTCAGCAGAAGCTGAATACAGAGCCTTAGCAACCTTGGTGTGTGATGTACAATGGTTATTATATTTGTCTAAGGATTTACAACTTCAGAAGAAGGAGCCAGTGAAAGTATTTTGTGACAGGAAAAGTGCGATGCATATAGTTGAAAACCCAGTATTCCATGAAAGAACCAAGCACATTGAAATTGATTGTAAATAGTTAGAGAAAAGGTGCAGGATGACATTATTAAGCTTATGCCAATCAGGACGGATCTTTAGGCTGCAGATATATTCACAAAAGCATTGGATTCAAGAAGGATGAATGATCTTCTGAGCACATTTGGGGTATACAACATCTATAGCAAGCATGGCTTGAGGGGGTGTCAAAGATGAAGGAGTGTTGCAGCAAATATGACAAAGGGCAATTGGTCGAACACATTGGGCAGTCTGTCAAACAGTTCCGAACTGAGGAGTTAGTGAGTTGAAGAAGACAACAATTGACAAGAACAGGATGTAGAAACCTCAAGGAATCAAAATGGAAGAAGGTGATTGGCTGAGACCACGTGATTGAGCGTGGATGGCAGAGGGATGCTGCAGCAGTTTGTAACTACTTGCAGCAAGCTGTTAATCACGGGAAAGGATGAAGGCAGGAGACTGTTTAAAATGCATGAAATGACGATGGTGCCCTTTTTGTAATAATAGTAGGAGTTAGTTATCAGGGACGTTCTTGTAAATTCACATGTTTTCTTCTTCCTTATATTGTGTAATTCTAAGGTTGAAGGGGACGACGGAAAACAGTCCAGATTTTTCTTGATTGCATTTGCTATCTTTGCCCTTTGGCTTTCTCTCCAATTCGTTTTTTTTATTTTCTGATTGAATTTGATTGTTCACGATCAGTTCATTGAAATTTAAAAGAAAATGCAGCTTCTACGTCAAATTTTTTCCCTTCCCAATTACTAGTGGAGCTCGGCAGCTAAGATGAATATATGTAAAACTGAATAGAGGAAATTGACTTTCATTTCATTGAACAAAATATTTCAAACTAGATAGAAACCATCTCCTTTTGAGATAAAATAAGAAGTGATAAGGGTTCAACAGGTTTATATGCCATGTGCCTCTAATTGCTTTGCCATCCAAAGACTAACTTGTATGCATCATTGACAAAGGCTTGGACGACTCCATATGGGTCTTCTTGTTTAGCTATCAAGTTTCAAGTAGGCTCAGTTTTGCTCACTTCATTCTCCCTTAAGACATGATTATCAACTTCGAAGCAGGCATGGGGTGGTGAATTTAATTTAATAAATCCCTGAATAGGACCGTTTAATCGAATCAATATGCAAAGTAATAAAATACGGAAAATATATCTTGCTCCATTGTTGTTGCTAATCTGATCACGTAAGCTGCAACTGCTTCAGCTGATGAAGAATCTGGCGTGATCCAAGGATTCATGACCTCCCACCAATTGCTGACACACCCCTTGAACGGAATCAACAATTCACTGCTTTACCCGATGGAGTGGCTAGGTAGTGTGAGCTTTATAGAACAAGGTTGGCACACCCTCCCACTTTTCTATCTATGGCCGATTTTACTTGATGCTTTTTGAGGAGGTGAATGCCTCCTCCTTTATATAGAGGGAGAAAGGGGGAATCCTGATGGGCATATTCTTTAATGGATAAAGTTTCTTTTATCCCAGATGCCTGTAATATACTTGATACTATATTCAAGTTATCTCTATCCATTATCAAATATTATCTTATATTTAATAATAAATATTATTAAATATTATTTAATATTTAATTATTGTACCAACAATTATCTACTAGCCACACGTGGGTTGTCGCTCCTCGGGGACCAGATGTCTTAACTTTATGGTCGTTGCACTTTGAGCCCATCCATCGCGGTCTTTGACTATATGACTATCTACATATTTGGGGTTTCTATTTAGACCACACTATACATCCACGAATATACCCGATGATCACTTAACGTGTGGATATTTTATGTAACAACTAATATTATTATGTGACATATAATATTATCATACATAACATCCACCTTATGATTAATTTGTATAAACTTTATCAACGTGCTGCGCATCACACGTATATCGAATTAATCCCAACAATCTTCCACTTGGACTATGTATGTATCTTAAAGATTATATGTCACTCCTTTTGAGCTCATATACCTTATGTCCTTTAGTGTGTCTTTCTTTATCCGGTCCATCAGCAAATGTTAGCAAAAGATTTAAGCTGCATGCCGCCATATTGAATTAGCGACTTGTTCCTCTTAAATCATGATGCTAACATTCTACTGAATGACATGGATACTGAAATGGATATGTAGTGTGGAATTAATATGCTAGGTGATCGTAGATATTAATTCCAACTTGGCGCTACTTTAGCGAGATCAATAGAATTCAGAATGTATGCCGTAACTGCTTAATGTACATTACTTCTGCAGAAAAACTTTAATATAACCGGAATGTATATTATACTGTTTGTCTGAAATAAACAACTCTATTGAACATAAGAAAAACCTCAAAGACTCCCACTAGGATAAAACATCCTCAACTGGACTAAGACCCATACGGCTAACATGCTTGTGAAACACTGCCAGTTCCACGGCCTTAGTCAAAGGGTCGGCCACCATAGAGTCTGTACTGATATGCTCAATACTGATCAGACCACTCTAAATTCTTTCTTTAACAGTCAGATACTTCATCTCTATGTATTTCGCTTTAGATGAACTCCGTTTGTTATTTGACTATAGCACCGCAAATTTACTGTCACAGTAAATCCTCATTGGAGAAAAGATAGTCTCCGATACCCACAGCCCTGTGACGAAATTGCGAAGCCATATCGCCTGATTGGATGCGTGGAATGATGCAACGAATTCCGCCTCCATAGTGGAAGACGCCAATAAGGTCTGTTTCGCGCTTTCCCATGAGATCGCACCTCCGGTTAGGGTAAACACATAGCCCGAGGTCAATTTCATTCTATCCTTGCATCCAGCAAAATCAGAATCTGTATATCCAGTGATCTCTAACTCATCAGACTTCGATACGTCAGTACGTGTTGCTTCGTTCCTTGTAAGTATCTCAGCACCCTCTTTGCCGTGGTCCAGTGATCTTTGCCCAGATCAGAGAGGTATCTGCCTAACATTCCTGTAATGAATGCCAAGTCTGGTCGTGTACATACTTGGGCATACATTATAGTCCCTACTATCGAAGCATAGGGAGTATTCCTTATTTCCGAACGTTCAAACTCAGTCTGGGGACATTGTTTCAGACTAAACTTGTCTCCTCTTACCACAGGGGTATTAAGTGGTTTACAATTATCTATGCCATACCGCTTCAACACCTTTTCGATGTATGCCTGTTGTGAGAGACCTAAGATACCTTGTGTATAATTCCTCTGTATCTCAAGTCGCAACACATATGAGGCTTCATCAAGGTCTTTTATCTCGAAATGCTTTCTCAAAAAGGCTTTGGTGTCGCTCAACATGTTTACATCATTTGTTGCAAGCAGTATATCATCTACGTACAAGAACATGAATATGAACTTGCTCCCACTGAACTTGTGATACACACATTCGTCAATTTGGTTTGCCTCAAAACCGAAGGAGGCAATTACTTTGGCAAATTTGAAGTACCAATATCAAGACGCTTGCTTGAGCCCATAGATGGATTTCTTTTGTCGACAAACCATGCCTTTTAGATCTCCCACCTCGAATTGGGGCGTTTGAACCATGTAAATGTTTCGTCGAGTTCTCCGTTTAAAAACACAGTCTTAACATCCATTTGATGTAGCTCAAGATCTAAGTGTGCCACTAAAGCCATGATTATCCGGAAGGAATCCTTCGTAGATACTGGAGAGAATGTTTCTGTATAGTCTATGCCCTCCTTTTGGGTAAACCCTTTAGCAACAATTCTGGCCTTATATCGTTCTACGTTGCCTTTTGAATCCCGTTTAGTTTTAAATATCCATTTGCAACCAATGGGTTTCGAACCTTTAGGCGACGAGACGACATCCCATACCTTGTTGTCGTGCATAGACTTTATCTCTTCTTACATGGCCTTTATCCACTTTTCTGAATTTCGACATTGCAATGCTTGTTGGGCATTTTTGGGGTCATTGTCCAACATACCAACATCGAATTCGTGTTCTTGGAGATACACCACATAGTCTCTAGGTATGGGGTTTCTCCGTTCACGAGTGGATCTCCTTAGGGGCACTTGTTCTTGGGATACTGTAGGTTCCTGAGCTGCATCAGCCGGCAATTCATCAGGTTCTTTAGTAACTTCCTTAGGAACATGAACTTGTTTCTGTGGAGCGTCACTACTGGGATGAGGTACCGCAGGCGCGGGTATAGCTAATGCTATCCCCCCAAAAGATGGTTCGATTCGTATTTTTATCGCATCTGAGTGTGCCTCATCTAACTCGATGATCTGTTGATGCAAATCATTCCCTCTGGAACCAAAGTATCCTCAAAGAACTTTACCGAATTCGTCTCGAAAAATACTTTACTTGTGGGATCGTAGAATTTATACCGCCGTGACCTTTTCGAGTAACAAACGAAATAGCAACTAACTATTTTAGTGTCTAACTTTCTTTCATTTGGTCTGTAAGGCTTCGCCTCTGCTGGACAGCCCCAAACCCTTACGTGGTTAAGGCTAGGCTTACGCTTAGTCCATAACTCATAAGGGGTCCTTATCGTTGCTTTAGTTGGTACTCGGTTGAGGATGTAAGCTGTGGCTTTAAGCGCTTCTGCCCAGAGGAATAATGGTAGCGTAGTTTGACTCATCATACTACTCACCATGTCCGTAAGTGTACGGTTTCGTCTTTCAGCTACACAATTCACGCTTGGTGACCTAGGCATGGTGTACTGAGGGACGATTCCATTTTGCTCTAGGTATTTAGCAAATGGTCCTAGACAATGTTCTCCTGATCCATCATATCGACCGTAGTGTTCACTGGCTTTAATCCTTTTGTTGAGTTGTAACTCAACTTCATCTTTAAAGGATTTGAACATGTCTATTGCTTGCGCTTTTTCTTTAATCAAGAATGTGTAGCCATATCGTGAATAGTCGTCGATAAAGGTGATAAAATAAGAGTGGTCATTTTGAGTAACCGGATGAAATGGGCCACTAATATCGGTATGAATCAACTCTAATGGATTATTTGCACGATGTGCTTCATATCTTTGGACTTTAGTTTGTTTTCCTTTAGCACAAAATACAATGACTCTAAGTCGGTTAAGTCTAAAGGATTGAGAATTTTTGTTTTGACAAGACGTTCTACTCTGTTTTTGGATACGTGTCCTAAACGTCGATGCCAAAGTGATCCTAAATTCTCATGAGTTAATTTTTCTTTAATGTTTCACGTTACAACATGCAAGGTTTCCTGATTTGAAGTGACATTTATTGAATAAAGTTTATCAATTTTGGACATTATACCGTGACCAATCAATTTAGAAGCATGATAAAGTTGGAAATTTCCATTTGCAAAATAATCGTAATATCCACTTTTATCCAATCGATAAAACAAAATAAGATTTCGTTTAAACGATGGTACTTCAAAAGTGTCATGCAAATCTAGATAGAAACTAGATGTCAACAGCAATCTGAAATGCCCGATGGCTTCAACCTTGATGCCGCTGCCATTTCTCTAATAGACATATCTTTCATCGTATCTTGGTTTTCTATGGCTTAGGCAACCTTGCATAGTCACAGATAGGTGAATCGTGGCTCCCGTATCGACCCACCAAGTGGCTATATCCGAAACAAAATTAACTTCAGAACAAACTACGAACGTACCCTTTTTCTTGAGCTAAGAAATATAACCAGTATAATTCTTCTTTAAATGTCCTTCCTTATTGCAAAAGAAACAAGTTATGCTGTTGGGTGCGTTAACAGTAGATGCGCCCTTTTCCCTTTTACTTGCCTTTTGTACATCTTTAACCGCAACTTTGCGTTTCTTACCACTGAACTTGGTGGCGACATCATTCATAATTTCATGTCCTCTTATGCTGCCGTTTCCACTGTATTGTTTCAAGCAAAGTTTCTTTAAGAGATTGCATGCCTCGGCTTTCTTATTCTTTACATATCTTTGCTCGAGATCGGCTAAAAATTCTTTAGCCGTCGTGGACTCAGAAGCGTGTCCCCTGAAGCATTTGGGATAGTCTTTTGCATGATCATAAGACACATGCGATTTGATCGTAGCCAGCGTGCCATGTGAGATTTTTCCTCACTAGTACTTTCGTCTGTTAGCACAGCTGGACGATCTATCTGCAACGCAGTGTCTAGATCAGCAATCCCCAGAAAGATCTCAAATTGACCTTTCCATTGCTTATAGTTTGAACCGTTTATTGTAGGAATATCCTTTATGTTAGACATTATTGCTGAAAAGCAAACAAGAAACAGACCTAAATATACAACACGTGTAATTTTTAAAATGCACACAAACCAAATATCAAAATAGAACCCCGATTCCATCTACCAATTGTCTTTCAATATTAGTGCTCTTTAGAGCCATCCCAATATCTTCCAACAATTGGGTGTAGTGGTCAATATGACAGCTCTCTAAGCACGGGTTAACCACCTTCTTTTGAGCCGATGAGTTAACCTATGCATTTAAAGCTTCGCCGCCGGTCCTATTTGGGTCCACTACCATGCTCATATGTGTTTTCGACAATCACACTTTCCTTTGGACCGGTAAATGATTGCTTCCAACACATATGTGCCCTTCACGATCATAAGAAATATAGTGGCGATGATATGATTGCCGCACTTTAAGGGGATCATATTAAAGCCCTACATTTGCTAAGTCGCGTAACTTTATGGTTCTAAATGATCCGCAGTTTCCTGACTGACCCTTTTGCACGTACCGTGCATACTTAACCCCAACATCCGTTTTGTTTTACTTAAACGAATTTGAACTAGCTTGATTCTCTTTATGGCTCAAATAAGAACCACCTTGAACCAAGCTCAGTTCTCCTTACGGTATAAGAGAACAATATCTTTATCAATCAATTTAACAAGTGATATAACCTTATGATGGGTCACATTGAGTGTGAAGTGAACTGAATCAGCAATACCCACTTGCCATAAGGGTGTATTACCATTCCACATAATTCCAGGCCACCGGTGGAGTCACAATGGTCTCGTTTAAGTACCGACTTTCTTAGACAAAACTATGTGTACGGTGTTTTTATCACAACTCAATGAGTCATCTATCACGAGTATAAACCGCATTGATTGATAAGTGTTGGTCAATTCAGTCAACCTAACCCATGGAATTAACTGAGTTGAACTCTATCAAACCGGGTCAAGTAAGATTCGGATCCTTATTGGGTTAAGTTTCTTAACTTTATTTTATTCATTTATTAACATGCATAAGCATAAGGCATAAATAAATAAATAAACAAATAGCTGCATGCATATCAACATAATAATGCAATAACCGGAAATTAAACTTAATAATTAATTATTATTATCTTGGATTTCTTTAAAATAATAATAATAACAACAATTTTCCTTAATAAACTTTAAATAATAACAATAATAATCAAATTATTATCATTATTATTTACTTTATTTTCTTTTAAAAGAACTTTAAAATAATAATAATTACTTATTATTATTACTATTTTTCTTTAATAATAACAACAATAATAATTAAATTATAATCGTCATTATTATTATTTTCTTTAAAAGGGAAACTTTAAAATAATAATAATAATAATAATAATAATAATAATAATAATAATAATAATAATAATAATAATAATAACAACGATTTATTATTATTATTATTACTATTTTCCTTAAAAGAAACTTTAACTAATAATAATAAAAGAATTATTATTATTTACTTTATCCAAAACAATAATAATAAATCAGTTAAAAAACTGAAAAAAAGATTAAAGGGGTAGGGTTGCGGGTCGGGTCGGGCGGAACCCGCCTGCCCCAATTGAAATAACCATCTTTTTTGAATTCTGCAACTGAATTGGGCCAAAGCCCTTCTGAACCAAATTAGGGCCGAATCTGAAAACTCATCTGAAACCTTTTTTTGTTTAAATACCGGTTTGGGCCGAAGCGTTTTCTGCTGCAGGGCCGGACTGGCAAAAGCTGAATTGCCAGCCCAATCCCCAGATAGCCCGCCAGCGCTGTCAGGAGCAAAAATGCTCCAGAATTGTCGCTAGGAGGAATGGAACCTGTGAAATCCTTCTTCCTGTCTCAGGCGCTGGCCACTAGGCCAGCAGCCTTTTGTTCTGTATTGAAGAAGGTTTTATATTTATATTAAAGTGAACAGAATTCCAGGAAATCAAAAATCCTAGAATTTCGGCCACAAGAATCGAAACGGAGACCATTGTTTGAGGTACTGGACGCTGGCCACCAGCGCCAGTGAAATTTTTTTGACAAAAAAACGGTGGGATCTTTTCTTTAACACAAAAAACAGAAACTTTTCCTTTTTTTTAAAAAAAATCTTTGTTCCGGAAAAAAATGTTTTGACCCAAAAAAATTCCCGTTTTTTCAGAATGAACAGATTAACAAAATTGATTCGATTAGGCCTGCTCTGATACCACTTGTTGGATTTAATTTAATAAATCCCTGAATAGGACAGTTTAATCGAATCAATGGACAAAGTAACAAAATGCAGAAAATATAACCTTGCTCCATTGCTGTTGTTAATTTGATCACGTATGCTGCAACTGCTTTGGCTGATGAAGAATCTGGCGTGATCCAAGGATTCACGACCTCCCACCAATTGCTGATACACCCCTTGAATGGAATCAACAATTCACTGCTTTACCCGATGGAGAGGCTAGGCAGTGTGGGTTTTATAGAACAAGGTTGGATTCACGACCTCCTACCAATTGCTGATACACCCCTTAAACGGAATCAACAATTCACTACTTTACCCGATAGAGAGGCGAGGCAGTATGGGCCTTATAGAACAAGGTTGGCACACCCTGCCACTTTTCTCTCTATAGCCAATTTTACTTGATGCTTTTTGAGGAGGTGAATGCCTCCTCCTTTATATAGAGGGAGAAAAGGGGAATCCTGATGGGTATATTCATTAATGGATAAAGTTTCTTTTATCCCAGATGCCTAGAATATACTTGATGCTATATTCAAGTTATCTCTATCCATTATCAAATATTATCTAATATTTAATAATAAATATTATTAAATATTATTTAATATTTACTTATTGTACCAACAATTATCTACTAGCCACATGTGAGTTGTCGTCCCTCGGAGACCAGATGTCGTAACTTTATGGTCGTTGCACTTTGAGCCCATCCATTGCGGTCTCTGACCATATGACTGTCTACATATTCGGGGTTTCCATTTAGACCACACTATACATCCACGAACATACCCGATGATCACTTAACGTGTGGATATTTTACGTAACAATTAATATTATTACGTAACATATGTGACATATAATATTATCATACATAAATTTCACCTTATGATTAATTCATATAAACTTTATCAACGTGTTGCGTATCACACGTACCTTGAATTAATCCCAACATGGGGGACCTAGGAGTTATGATATTGGTCAATCATGTTTTTGTACTTGGTCATATGACACCCTCATATCGATAAACCAACATAAAAGGAGTCTTCTTAGTTCAGGTGAACGGAGCTATGCGGTAAGTTTAGGGCACAATAGGCAATTCGTCCTCCAATTTTGCCCTGACTTTTCAATATGCTTCTTGATCCCTTCTTTTAGGGTTTGGTTGATTTGTTTCAGTTTTCCATTGGCTTGCAGATGTGTGATGGATGAGATAAGTTGTTAGATTGGAGCTCATCAAACTGTCTTCCATTGTCCGAAGGTAGCACTGTCGGAATCTCAAACCTATAAATGATATTCTTCCGAAGGAATTTCTTGATGGTTTGGCCTCTAATAGAAGCTAGATGTTGTAACTGAAAGTTTTAAAAAATTAATTAATTAATTAAGTTAAATTTTAAAATTAAAAATCAAATTTTATCCTAAAACTACCTAACCCCCCAAATCATTCCCCCAATCTCCAAAATTTCGCCCCCCATTCCCTCAATTTAACCCAAGTCGTTTCTTTTTCCCCACCCACACACACGGAAACAACTAGCAGAGAAGAAAAAAGAGAGTGAAAAGAGAGGGAGTGGGACAGCGGCAGGCATGGAAAAAGAGAAGGAAAGGAAAAGAAAAGAGAAAGGAGAGAAGGAAGGAAAGAGAGTTGACCACCCACACAAAAATCCAACCACTTCGTATCGTGAATTCTTTGTTTAACAGGTAGGTTACCATTTCCTCTGTCGGATTGACACCCTGTGTGTATCGGATTTACACGTGCTGACGTGTCAGTGTCAACGTGTTTGGGACATTAAACGGTATCCAATGGAATTGGTTTGGGGTAAATCGAAGTTAAAACGAAGAAATTATTGATGTTTGAAGAAAATTAGAATTTAAAGAAATAAAGAAAAATAATAAAATGAAGGTAAAAAAATAAAAGGGTAAGGCATGACCTGCAGTGGCCAGCGGGCCAGACTATAGCAGGCCAACCCAGAATTTAATAGATATAAAAAAATGAGAAAAGGCCATCAGGCCAGAGGCCGGCAGGCCAGCAGTATTTCTTTTGGGGTCGGGCTTCGCAGGAATCGGCCAGGAAAAAAGAATAAACAGGCCCTGAACTGTTTTTAAAATAATATTAATAGTAATGATAAATGAGTAAAAAAATATTATTATTATTTAATAAATAGAAAATTAGAAATTCAGTAAATAAAATAAAATAAAAAGAGAGAGAAAAGAGGATGTGTGCCTCGGAAAGAAGAAAAAAATTATACTTAATTTAATATTAATATTATTTAATAAACAAGAGAATTTTACGAACTGATTAAATGACGTAGAATAAATTAAGTAATTGGAAATAAAAATAGTAATAAACATGTAAAAATACATTAAAATTAATAGAATATGTGAACATGTGAACTAAAATAAATAATAATTCTTGACGCCTAGAAATATAAAATAAAATATAGAAATCTAAAATACGGTAGAAAGATAAAATATGGTAGACCTAAAATACAGTAACGAACCCCACGCACCGTAGGGTAATTACGCAACATAGGTAATATGCAACATAGAACGGATCATGCAACATATGTGAAAGAAAAGAACGGTGTGGAAGTGTGAAGCATTCATGTCACGAGCATTGCATCTGGGCCTATGAGTTGTGTGGTCCTACGGAACGGGTGGCCTGACGAGGCCGGCAGGCCAGCAGTATTTCTTTTGGGGTCGGGCTTCGCAGGAATCAGCCAGGAAAAAAGAATAAACAGGCCCTGAACTGTTTTTTAAATAATATTAATAGTAATGATACATAAGTAAAAAAATATAATTATTATTTAATAAATAGAAAATTAGAAATTCAGTAAATAAAATAAAATAAAAAGAGAGAGAAAAGAGGATGTGTGCCTCGGAAAGAAGAAAAAAATTATACTTAATTTAATATTAATATTATTTAATAAACAAGAGAATTTTACGAACTGATTAAATGACGTAGAATAAATTAAGTAATTGGAAATAAAAATAGTAATAAACATGTAAAAATACATTAAAATTAATAGAATATGTGAACATGTGAACTAAAATAAATAATAATTCTTGACGCCTAGAAAAATAAAATAAAATATAGAAATCTAAAATACGGTAGAAAGATAAAATATGGTAGACCTAAAATACAGTAACGAACCCCACGCACCGTAGGGTAATTACGCAACATAGGTAATATGCAACATAGAACAGAGCATGCAACATATGTGCAAGAAAAGAACGGTGCGGAAGTGTGAAGCATTCATGTCACGAGCATTTCATCTGGGCCTATGAGTTGTGTGGTCCTACGGAACGGGTGGCCTGACGAAGCGTGTGATTGGTGTATGGTGATAATGGTCACCTTCACCTAATAGGACTAGGGACATGCATAGCATATCATAGAAAAAGAAGAGCATGACGTGTGATATCAAATGACAGCGTATGACATGGTGATGAAAAGAGCATGCATCATGAAGTTGCGCATTGCATTTGTTATTGACATGATTATGTTGATCTTGCTATTAAGTTCTTTCAGTGTTAAGGGATGTGAATTACAAATCGGGTCGGGTATGTACTATTTCTTTATTTATATTTTTCGCTTATTTATTACTGCTTTACTTGCTTTATTTGTTTACCTGACTCAGTATGTGAAAATCCCTTTCTGGGAGAGACAGGTAACCTATAAGTGACTCTCATCACTCACTCCCTACCTTCCTTCCATAAATGAGTAGGACTATGAGTATATCTTTATCGAGGATGGAGCAAATTATGCAAGCTGAGAAGAGTGAGCCGGGTTCCTGTTGGGATGTTATGACCAGATGCTTGGGTAGCCAGATAGACATTTCCTTAGACTCTTCTTCTGATTTCAGTTGGACTTAGATATTATACATTATGATTTGACGTAGTGGGTCTCGTGAACCCTTGTATAGTTTTCCGTTGGGGTTATTTTAATTGAATCTGAATTCTCAATTATCGTTTCCGCGAAAAATTTACACGTCATTTTGGACGTGTGAAAAGTTTGAACGACGCCTTTTAGTTCTCGTTGCAGAATACGGCGAGTGCACCGTTCCTGATACTAGGTTCAGGAGCGGGGTGCTACACTAGAGAGGTTCATCCTCCGCCCACTTTATGAAATAATGAACCGCTACCATGAGACACTGCACAATTCTTAAGGCCTTAGGCAGATGTCCGATTAAATCGATCTCCAAATCAGAGAAAAGCCACGGACTGACAATGGAAACCATATATTCCTTGTGTTGGCAAATGGTGCAATCGGCCATGCTTCTAACAAGACTCACATTTTGTCACTAATACCTGCGCGTCGTTTTGCATAGTTGGCCAAAAATATTTTACTAAGATGTAGTTGCGTACCATTAGAAAAAAAAAAAGATGTAGTTGCGTGCTAACGTCCGAAAGCTAGAATAATTACCATATATGCCTTTGTGCATTTCTTTTAGAAGATAATCTCCGTCTTCGGTAGATACACACTTGACCCATGCGCCAGAGAAAGATCTGCTATAAAGTACTCTGTTGAACATCGTACACATTGTAGCTTTGATTCTCATGTGTCCATCTGCATTGGTCTTCTGGTGGAACACTTATATCTCAAGTAGACCAATGTCATTCATCCATATGGACTGATAGTCTATTGCAAAGACCTCGTTTTTATCATAAGCTCTATATTTCGCAGTTTCAACAGTAATTTTTTTGCAAAGAGGGAGGGGGTTGAGGATACGAGCTTAGAAAGTGCATCCGCATTCTTGTTTTGAGATTTTGAAATCTGTTGCAAGTCTACGTTCTCAAAGGTTATAATCAATTATTAGACCTTGGCCAGATACTTCTTCATTAGCTTCTTTTTAGCTTCATATTTGCTGTGGACCGAGCGACTATGAGGTGTGAATCGCTGTAAACTTGTATCTTTTGAGTTCCGAGTTTATTTGAAGGTTAAGGCCTGTGATTAGTGTCTCATACTCAGGTTCGTTGTTGCTGTTCTGAAACTCGAAGCGCATAGAATACACTCAGGGGCGGGGGAAGGGGGGCCTGGGGGCACGTGCCTCCAACGTCGGCGAAAAAAATTATATAGATAGATAGGTGTAGTTGTTTTTTTTGTCATTCAGTTCAAAGTGTGCTCCTCCTTTGACAGAACAATAACTCTCTGTTACGTGGTCACATAGGGTTTAACGTTCGGTAATTCTCTGCTAAGTGACTAAAATGTGTCTAAAACTTACCAAAATATGAGGATGACGAGAAATCAGATATCCAAAATACTGCATCAGGTTTGATTGATAAGATGGACTCTTTTGAGTTTGTATTTGTTGAAAAGTTTATGTTGAAAATTTTAGGAATGACAAATACACTTCTAAGATTCTACAAGTGAGGGATCAAAAGATAAGGTGTGCTCTTAATATGATCAATGGGGTAAAAAAGAGCTTACTAGAATGTAGAGAGATTGGTTGGGATAATTTGTTGAAAGAAGTCTTTGAGTTTTGTGAAATACATAAAACTAATGTGCCTAATATGGAGGATGTTGTCATTGGCCGGTCTAGAAAAAAGCGTAAAGGTGGTGAACCGTTGACATACTTTCATCATTTTCGTGCAGAAATCTTCATTAAGGTACTTCATTTATCTTTATTGTATTGATACATATGACATTGATGATTAATTTGTCTATATCGCAATTAGTTTTTATTCATATAAATTCTTAGGTGATTGACATTATTGTTATGGAAATGGATGAACACTTCACAGAGGCAAATACGGATTTACTTAGATGTGTAGTACATCTTGATCCTTCAAATTCTTTTGCGAACTTTAATCATGGTCAATTGTTGCAGCTTGCTGAGTTATTTCCAGACGACTTTACTTCATTGGAACGAATAGAGCTTGACCATCAACTTGACAATTACATTGTCGATATGAAAATCAAATGAAGTATTAATCTTGGAGATCTTGCAAAGAAGATGGTGAAGAAAAATTATCACAATTACTTTCCTTTAGTATATCGACTTATCGAGTTAGCATTGATCTTACCCGTTGGAACGACTAGTGTTGAAAGAACTCTTTCTGCAATGAATATTGTCATGACTGATCTACGCAACCGGTTGGGGGATGACGTACTATCGGATTGTTTATTGTGTTACTTTAAGATAAAATTTTTAGCACCATTGAAGATGAAGATATTATGCAACGATTTCAATTAATGTCATCTCGAAGAACCTTTTTGCGTCCCTTGGCAACTCTTTCTCGTCCTATAATAGGCATATAAAAAGTATGTATTGATGTATATTACTATATTCATTTAATAATTATGATCCGCACATTGTTTGTTGTGTATTTTTTTGTACATTGGTTGGTAGATATGTTTTCTTTTACGTATTTTATTTTATAATACAAAAATATGTCTAGAAGATTTTGTCGTTTTTTCCGGACTGAAACATTGACCGGTGGTATTCCTATGGCGAAGCCTATCAGTGTCCTCTAAAAAGGGATTTCTGACTCCGCCACTGAATACACTCAAATTATTTCCCCATAGGGTTTATCAACAGCAGTCCAACTTCGCTGACATCTTATGAACAGGAGCCGTCAACGTGAATGTTCTATTGATTTTTTTTTTGAGGTAAGCTGTCTGCCGCAGAGATCCCTGCAGCAATGAACTCTACCAAGGCTTGGGCCTTAATTGATGTGCAAGACTGGAACTCGGTACCATATTCTGCTAACTCAATGGCCTACTCAGTGGTAAGACCAGATACCTCTGATTTGAAAATAATTTGTTTCAGATGCTGATCAGTCACCACAATGATAGAGTGTGCATAGAGGTAAGGGTGGAGATTTCTTGCAAAACAGAACAGGAAAAGCACTGGTTTCTAGGATTAAAGTATCGGACCTCCGGGCCATGCGGAGCTTTGCTTACTATGTCGATGGATAATCGCTTACCATCTTCTTACCTTAGCAAGACTGCACTCAGAACTTCGTTGTAAACAGACAGGTATAAATACATGCATTCATGTGGAATAGGACCGGTCAAAGCGAGAATCTCTTATAGACATGTCTTCAGCTCCATAAAGTCTTATTGACACTTTTTCTCCCATGAAAAATTGGTTGGCTTTCCTTATAATCTTGAAGAATAACAAAGCTCTACCAGATGAGTTGGATAAAAATCTGTTTAGACCCGTGCAGTGAGCCTTTGTGCCTCTTTGACGGACCTGGGAGGCTGCATATTCTTCAGACCTTCAAGCTTACTGAAATTTGCTTGAATTTCGTATTTGGATATCATGTGTCATAGGAATTTTCCAATCATAATCCCAAATCTACACTTGTTGGGGATTAAGTCTCATATTAGAATATGTCAAAATGATGAACACTTTGCGTAGGTTCGCAATGTATCAGTCTAAGATCCGTGACTTCACCAACATATCATCAATATATGCCTTCATGATAATTACAACAAGATCTTTATGTTGGAAAGTTTAGGACCTGTATAGCACCACTAGAAGAAGGGGTTGAATAGTGGGTGTGGAAAATTTGGTTTTTATGAACTTTTTAACCAAAAACCTCACTTCTAAAAACAGTTTCTGTTTTCAGATTCTGATTTGAAACGTTTGAAAGACCTAGTTATAGACCTTTAAAAATTCTAAAAAATGGATAGATTCTACTCTCAGATGTTATGAGTATCTCTTAAACATTTCAGATTAAAATTCAACCTCTAACCCTTTGAAAACACGTTTGTGGTCAGATTGCGCGAATCTGCTCGAAACAGTACTTCGATTTGAAAATTTTATTCCGATTAATTCGTAACTTCAAATGGTCTGAAAATTTAATGAAAACCCCCTTAAGATATTTATTTTAACAGGTTGAAGCAGTTTTAAAAAATTCTTTTGGGAAATATGTCAAATACGTTGATGTTCTCAACCTTTGCAAGTCTGAAAATCAGATTGCACTAGTCTCAGAACTATTAACGTTTGATTGACTTATACTTATCCATATTGGTTGAAACTTGCGCCAAATGAAACTTAAGAGGTGTGGCTATGTTTCTAGAAAATTTTACGATTTTTGAAATTCGTTTGATATTTTTACTATGGCAATGAAGACGATACAAAGTGCTGAAAATTGAAAGTAAAATACTGAAAGTAATAACACCGAGAATTTTATACTGGTATGGTTAACAAAACCTACTCCATTCTTCGAGGACACCTTCCTCGGTTATCACTAATCACAAAAAAACACCTTACCACAAGGGTTGCTGGATTTACACACCAGCTTCAACCTTTTACACACAATATAATCAATCACACCGATCACGAACACCACCACCGAATGGATGAAGGTTTGATAACACCTTGATCAATGCTTTTACAATAATTGGAATATATATGATGGTCTAATTAAAGTCTATTCAATATGTCAAATATAAGAACAATAGGCTTGAGAGAAAAAGAAGAAGAAAGAAAATGTAGAAGAAGAGAATAGTTGAGCCTTTTGCACTTGAGAGACAATGAGAGTTGTCTTATCTTGGTTTACTCTCTTCTCTTCTTTTTATTCAAGAGTGACCACCCCCTAGGGTTTTTCTTCACCTTGAGAATTCTCTTTTATGTCCTTGGAAGATTTCCTTGTGTAGAAATGACATCATCTTGCTTACTTGGCACAACTTGATTGGATGAATGTCTTGGCTTTGCTTACTTGACATTTCATGATTGGTCCAACCGTCACTATTTAGTAGCATTAAAAATCTGAGATTAACATCTAAACATATGACAAATAAGGTTTAAAACATTGCCAAATAATCAACAATTAATCCCTACAAATTTGGGAAGCAAATTTGATCTCCATCAAGGCCAAAAAATCGGGCTAATAAGTTTGAATTGTTACCTTGTGTAGCTCCCTCCATTATGTCACTAACCTTGTGTGGCTTATTCTCCACCAATTGAGATTCCAACTAAGCTCCACCAAGGCTGAGGTAAACTTTGTCAAATATTGCACAATAATTACACATGTATGGTATATTTTAATCAGCCCTAATTTGAATATTCTAGTACACTGTAACATGTATTGAATATGTAAAAAGTGTCTACATACATGCTACATGTCATGCCAAAAACGTTCCATGTGTTATGTTCGTAGAAAACCGAATATTTGACTTTTGTCGATTACGCGAATTTTCTTCCATTAAATTCAAACTTTTTGCACATGTTATATATATTATGTCACATATAATATACATAAAATAATTCGAATATTCAGCTCTAATGGCTGATTAAAGTTGGCGCCCACATGTGCTTAAAAAGTGAATTTGGAATCTCCACAATTTGGCCTTAATTGGGCATGATTTGTGTGTGCCAACATGGAATGATTTTATGTCTGAGTGTACCATGTTAGCCACGAAATTTCTGGCCTTTTTTGAAGTGTAGGGGCTGGCTATCTATATATGGCAAGTACGTGACACGTTGGCGAAGTTTTCGTAGTCACCCGATACGACAATTTTCAGTTTACAACCTTGTAACATGTCGTAATTATTTTGTCATCACCATGGCTTATATCATATGATATAAGACCTGAATATACTTATAAATATGAGGTAAGTATAGTGGTGTGACGTTGACATACGTTCGTAACATATGTAACATGTCGGTAGTGCGTCGGAATATATGTGTATTGTGCCTTATTATAAAAAATCTAAATATATATATATATATATAATATGTATATATAAAACGTGTATGCCAAATGGAGAGGGGACGTTTCATGTTTCAATTTGTTGCCATCATGCCTTCTCCAAATAATCTCCATTTAATGAACTACTTAGTTCATTTAACTAAGTACTTCACTTAATGAACTAGTTTAGTTCATTAATTGTGGCACCTGAAATAGTTCAAACACAACAAATGTTTGCCATTTGATGTAAGCTTCAAAGCTTCATGGCTTGTTAGTACGGCAACATTATGTATAAAGTATATAAGGCAAGTTTATCACAAAAACGTATCAAGTAATAAATTTGTCATGCATTTCTTGAAACATGTTATATTTAAATCACGAATTTGTAAATCACTCAAACTCTTTTTCTCAACAGAAATTACGTTAAAAGTACATTAAAATATGCTCCAAACTTATATATAAACATGTAAGATGTTGTTCGGGAGATTGAAAGATGTTTTGAACACTTTAAACTTGAAAGAAATCACTTGGATCGATCCATGTGTGAGTTAGATCGAACCAAGTGAAAGCTGAAATGGAGTTGAATGTTCTGTTGGACATAGATTGATGTGGTGTGGTGCAATGCTGGAAACTTTTTGTCCAACATAAATCGATCACATCGATCAATGTCTATGTGAACAGGATGCAAAGTTGAAAGTTTCTGTCCGACATCCATCGATGACATCGATCGATCAAAGTGACATCGATCGATGACATTGATCGATCGATGTACCAATAGTCAGAACTTTTCACTTTGAATTGCATCTTTTGGTCTAAGGTTCATCTTCCTTCACCTTTGAACGTCTAGTAACTGACATGGAGGTGTATAAAACTATTGAAATGATCTTTGAATGTTGCCAAAAACACAATCCAAGGCTTATAAATATAAAGCCTTGCTATTTTGATTAGACACAACAATTTTTACTAAAAATCTGAATATTTCAGCATTCTTCTCCTCCATATGCTACTTCTTCTCCTCCTCTATCAAACAACTCTAGAACCAAGTTCAATCTTTCTCTCCTAGAGCTAAGGAAAGAAAGATAGTCATTATATCTCGGGAAGCATTTGCTTGAAGACTACCTTGCTCTTTGGTAGGAGCAAAATTTCTTTAAGGACAATGAATATCTTGTCACGGTTTGATTAATTACTTGGTTGTTCATATTCCTATACAGTTTTTCTAACAATCTTAAAGGAATCTTAGATGAATAGGGCAACCAAACAAGCACTTGTTCCTGATATGTCTAAATGGAGCCGTTCGATGGCAAATTTTTCAAAAGATTGGCGGCCAAGGTGCTCTTCTTCCTGGAGATTATTTCTGTTTCTTACGTGTTAATACGAGACAAACCTACGGATGAAAGAGAAAGCATCAAATATGAGGATGACAACACAACTTGTAGAGGACATATTCTTCCTCTCCAATTCACTATTTGACATTTGTGTCAAATTCTTGTCAGCAAAGGACATTTAGACAACACTTCCGAACAAATATGGTTCTAAAAATGTTGGCAAAAGAAAGTATATAGTCAGTGAATTTCTGAAATTCCAAACGGTGTACCACATACCAATCAATAATCAGATTCACCAATATCAATAATTGGTGGACAACATGGAGAAAGAAGGCATCAAAGTTGACGAAACCTTTCAAGCAGCCTCCTTGCTAGAGAAGCTTCCATCTTCTTGGAACAAATACAAGAAGAGAGGGAAGCACGATGATGCAAAGTTAACCATGGATGGAGTCATCAAGCATATTCTTATTGAAGAAAATAATAAGTTGGATGACAAGCAAAGTGATGAAAGAAACCCCCAAGCCAATGTGGTGGAGCATAAACCCAAAAAAAGGTTCAACACAATGGTAAAGGTAAGATTTTTAAGCAGGGACAAGTACTGAAGAAACTGAAAGGACTTTGCTGGGTGTGCGGAAAGTTTGGTCACCAGGCAGCCAAGTGTAACCAGCGAAAAGTCCAACCTAGTAATCAAGCACATCTAATGGAATCTTTAAATATGGACGAAGAAGTCATTGCTGCGGTCGTCTTATCCGATGTAAAACTTGTCAGTGGTGCTATGGAATGGGTGGTAGACACAAGGGCTACTAATCACATTGCCACAAGTAAGGATCTATTTTTTGATTATCAAGAAATATGTGATGGCGAACAAGTCTTCTAGGAAGATGCATATGGTATCCAAGTTCTTGAAAAAGGAAAAGTGTTTCTCAAGTTGACTTCAGGCAAAAGACTGGAATTAAGCAATGTGCTATATGTTCCTGCCATGCGTAGGAACTTGATTTCCGGAGTACTACTGAACAAGGCTAATATCAAACTTGTTCTCGAATTGGATAAACTTCTACATTCCAAGAATGGGGAATTTTTTGGAAAAGGATTTTGCTTGGGAGGTTTACTTGTACCTGATGCTGTTTGTGTTATGAATAATAAGAATGCACCTAGTTCTGCTTATATTGTTGATTCCCTTGATATTTGGCATGCAAGACTAGGTCATATTAACAAGGATGCCTTAAAGATTTTAAAGTTCACAAATTTGATATCTTATACAAGTAATGATGACTTTCATAAATGTGAATTTCGTGTAGAATCTAAGCACCATAAAAGTCGTTTAAGTCAGTGGAAAGAGTTACAGATAAATTGGAACTCATTCATAGTGACTTAGGAGACTTTAAAGGTTATACAAGTAAAGGTGGTAAGAAGTACTACATTACTTTCATTGAAGACTTCTCTAGATACACTAGAGTTTACTTGTTGGCTCATAAAGATGAATCTAAAAGCATGTTCATCCGGTATAAAAATAAAGTCAAAAGTCAACTGGATAGAAATATTAAAAGGGTAAGTTATAGATAGAGGTGGTGAGTACAGTGTATTGTCTTTACAAAAGTTTTGTGAAGATAATGGACTTATACATGAGTTCGTACCCCTTACACCCCTCAATCCAACGGAGTTACTGAAAGGAAAAATAGAACTCTTAAGGATATGATGAATGCCATGCTAATTAGTTCCGGTCTTCCTATTAATATATGGGGAGAAGCGATCCTTTCGGCGTGTCATATCTTAAATAGAATTCCACATAAGAAGACTAATAAAACTCCTTATGAACTTTGGAAATGTTATGCACCTAACTTGAATTACTTCAAGATGTGGGGGTGTTTAGCTAAGGTTGGAATTCCGGATTTCAAAAGGAATAAAATAGGTCCTAAGACTAATGATTGTGTTTTCATAGGTTATGCTCAAAACAGTGCTGCATATAGATTCTTGTCAATAGATAATAGTTCCATTATTGGGTCTAAGAATGCTGAGTTTTTTGAGCATGTATTTCCTATGAAGAAAGAAGAAATAGTGCGTTCGGGCTATAAAAAAGGTGAGTCTAGTAAAGTTGCAAATAATGATAATAACTCACTAAGAAGAAGTAAATGGGAAATAGTAGAAAAATCATTTGGAGATGATTTCTTTACTGCCTTCATTATAGAAAGTGATTCAAAAACGTATCAAGAAGCTATAAAGTCTATAGATTCTAAGTTTTGCAAAGAAACTATTAATCGAGAACTTGATTCTATACTTAGCAATAATACTTGGGCACTCGTAGAATTGCCTAGAGGTTGTAAACCAATCAGTTGTGAATGGGTCTTTAGAAAGAAACTAAACGCAGAAGGAACAATTGATAAGTTTAAAACTAGGCTTGTTGCTAAGGGTTTCACCCAACAAGAAGGAATAGATTTCTTTGACACATATTCACCGGTTGCTAGAATAACATCTATTAGAGTGTTTGTAGCATTAGCCTCCATTTATAAATTAGTTGTACATCAAATGGATGTTAAAACCGTATTTTTAAATGGAGATTTAGAAGGAGAAACTTATATGAAACCACCGGAAGGAATGATAGCTAAGGGTCAAGAACATAAGGTTTGTAGATTGAAGAAATATTTGTATGGTTTAAAACAAGCACCCAAGCAATGACATGAAAAGTTTGACAATGCCATGTTAGCTAGTGGATAGTTGTGAATGAAAGTGATAGATGCATTTATAACAAATTCGAAAATCTTGATGGTGTGATTGTTTGCTTATATGTGGATGATTTGTTAATATTTGCAACAAACATTGAAGTAGTAAATGGTACTAAATCGTTTTTGTCCTTTGTTTTTGAAATGAAAGATATGGAAAAAGCGGATTTAATACTTGGTCTCTCATTAGTAGAGAAATGTGGGGGATATATACTTTCTCAGTCTCATTATGTTGAAATGTTTTTGACAAAATTCAATCACTTTGATGTTAAACCTATTAACACTTCATATGATGCATCAACAAGACTAGAAAATAATAAAAGTGATGGTGTATCTCAATGTGAATATGCTAGGATCATTGGTAGTGTCATGTATCTAATGAATTGCACTAGACCAGACATCGCATATTCTGTAAACCGGTTAGCTAGACATACTCATAATCATAGTAAATAACATTGGAATGCTTTAAAGCGTTTATTGAGATATCTAAGAGGTACTATGGATTTGGGACTTATGTTTAATGGGTGTCCAGCAGTGTTAGAAGGTTATTATGATGCTAATTGGGTCACAGATAATGATGAAATAAACTCCATTAGTGGGTATGTATTTACTTTGGGTGGTGGTGCTATTTCATGGAAATCTTCTAAACAAACTTGTAAAGCTAAATCAACAATGGAATCAGAATTTATTGCTTTAGAACTAGCATATTCAAAGGCGGAATGGTTAAGGAATCTACTTGTTGATATTCCTTTGTGGACTAAACCTATGCCTTCTGTGTTTATTCATTGTGATTCATAGGCAGCGATCGTGCGAGCAAAGAATAAGATATACAATGGGAAGAGACGACACATCCGTTTGAGGCACAACATTGTGCGTGACTTGATTAGTTTTGGGATAGTTAACCTGGAGTACGTGAGGACCAAGTTGAAACTTGCGGACCCCTTGACTAAAGGACTAAACCGTAAGATGGTTCTAAAAACATCGCGAGGAATGTGATTTTTTCCATCGGATGTGAACTCTCTATGACAGGAACCCAACTCGCTATTAGTAGATATCCTATAAATGGAGTTCAATGTGGTAAAAACACGTCATAGAAAAGTTCTGTTAAGTACTATCGTATTTGTCCCTTCCTGTGTTGATGTCTGAGGATAGTACTTACTGCATGTTTGAGGATGAGATTCAATTTTCTTAATAGATAATTCATATCCATTATAAATGGTGGTGTGTTGCAGTACACACTTGATGAATATCACCTATATAAGTGTGAAAGTAGTGCCGCTTCCTATGGGAGGCTGGAAAACTCTCTAGATCACTTATGAATCCTGGGATTGGGTGCAGGGCCATTAATGCACCACACCGCGAACTTACCGTTTATATAACTACAAATTGTACTACCGAATAGTTCAAGACGTTTGTCACTGCTCCGTTATATGTCATTATCTTCATTTGATCGTGGAGAGATCAGTTAAAAACGTTCGGAAATGTTTGTATATAAGTTCGAATCATGTGGGGGATTGTTGGAAAGTACGTTAAAAGTACTTTAAAATATGCTCCAAACTTATATATAAACATGTAAGATGATTTTTGGGAGATTGAAAGATGTTTTGAACACGTTAAACTTGAAAGAAATCACTTGGATCGATCCATGTGTGAGTTAGATCAAACCAAGTGAAAGCTAAAACGGAGTTGAGTGTTCTGTTGGACAAAGATCGATGACATCGATCGATCGATGTGACATTGATCCATGACATCGATCAATCGATGTGGTGTGGTGCAATACTGGACACTTTCTGTCCAACATAGATTGATCACATCGATTGATCGATGTCACATCAATTGATACATCGATCAATCTATGTGGGCAGGATGCAAAGCTGAAAGTTTCTGGCCGACATCGATCGATGATATCGATCGATCGATGTACCAACAGTCAGAACTTTTCACTTTGAATTGCATCTTTTGGTCCAAGGTTCATCTCCCTTCACCTTTTAACAGCTAGTAACTGACTTGGAGGTGTAGAAAACTGTTGAAATGATCTTTGAATGTTGCCAAAAACACAACCCAAGGCTTATAAATACAAAGCCTTGCTATTTTGATTAGACACACTAATTTTTACTAAAAATCTGAATATTTTAGCATTCTTCTCCTCCATACTCTACTTCTTCTCCTCCTCTATCAAACAACTCTAGACACAATTTCAATCTTTCTCTCCTAGAGCAAAGAAAAGAAAGATAGCCGTTATATCCTGGGAAACATTTGCTTGAAGACTACCTTACTCTTTGGTAGGAGCAAAATTGCTTTAAGGACAGTGACTATCTCATCACGTCTCGGCTTGATTGATTACTTAGTTGTTCATATTCCTATACCGTTTTTCTAACACTTTAAGCAGGAAGTTTGATTAGCATCTGATATGTGGCTCCGATGTTCTTCAAGCCATACGGCATAGTGGTGTAACAATATGTACTCATCTCTATAATGAAGGTAGCTTTGGCTCGATCCTCCTCGAACAATGTAATCTGGTGATATCATTTGAAGGCATCTAAAAGGTAAAAAATTTCATGTTTCACCGTGAATCAATGATCTTGTAAATTTGGGGAAGTGGAAAACAATCTCTAGGACATGCCTTATTTAGGTCCATAAAGTATACATAGACCCAGGGGTTACCATATTGTTTTAAGACTACAATTGGATTGGATAGGCAGTTGAGATAAATAATTTCTTCTATGATCTTTGTTGTCAACAGATTCTTTACTTTATCTGCTATCACTCTGTTCCTCCCCAGAGCAAAGTTCCTTTTCTACTGTTTACTTGACTTAAATTTGGGATCCACATACACCTTATGGACCGTGAGCTCAAAAGGAATTCCAGACATATCATCACCAGTACAAGCAAATATTTTTGTGAACTCTCGGAGAAAATCTTGGAACTGTTGCTTGATTTGCTGGTATCTAAGCTCCGATTTTGATCATTTTTTTCCTAATCACTCTCAATGAGGGGGAAATATTCAGTTGTATCATCGGTTTCAAGCTTTTCTTGGGGCTCAGGCATCAAATCATCCAACATACTTTGTTGATGTACAACTTTCTTTGTTAGCAATCCCTAATAATTAGGAATCATATGTACAATAATCTTGGGATATGAATCAGCTAGTTTAGGAAAGTTGTTATTGTAAATGATTGAAATTGATTACTCATTTATTTAGATTCTTTGTATAGGTGTAAAGAATTTCTATAAGTTTAACTGATGTAATGATGACAAATTCATTGAGAAATACATACAATTTTTGTATGCACTTGTTTATCATACTCTGTTTACACACATGGTATCAGAGCATCTTCATCTCAATCGAACCTTTTTTTTTTATTCTTGTTTGGCTCAGATTTCTTATATCATCATTGTCATTCACCCACCCGTGATCGAGTACCATATCTGCTTTACCCGGAATTTTTCTTGAGGCCAAAAATCTGATCCTCATTGCCTTCATTTTACCAATCCCGACTTACCAGATCATGTTGTCCTCTGTTCTCATCCATTTGTCTGCATAAAATAACATTATGACAAAAACACCAGGCAGCACTGAAGCAAATTCAGTCACTTCAGAAAACAAACCCCACTTCCCTGTAAACTTCGATCTTTCTGAACAGTTTGCTCGTTTCCTGCAACAGAGCATGAACATCTCACCTTCACCAACCACATCAGCAAATGTGGTTCTAAAGGTCAAACTAAATAGCACAACACCTAGTGGTCTAGACTGATGAAGATGGCCCTTGGAGGCAGTGGGAGGAGCTCCCACATCACAGGGGTTCCTCTACACTACCCCCTCCACCTACTGATGCATCTTACCCAGCATGGGAACAATTGGATCAATTGGTATTCACATGGATAATTGATAACAATTATGACTGTTTAGTAAAGAACGTTTCCAAATACTCAACTACAAAGGCCTTGCAGGACGGATTAGCAGTTATGTACAGGTCAGGAAGTGGCCTGTTGCAAATATTCAACCTTCACAAGCACTGTTATATAATTAAGCAGAGCAATCGATCTCTCAAGGCCATATGAGATCAATTTCAAAGAATTTGGATGACCAATGATTCCATGGACCCTAACCCCATGGAATCACCAAGGTATATTGTAGGACCTTTATAGCACCACTAGAAGGGGGGTTGAATAGTGGGTGCCGAAAATTTAATTTTTAAAAACTTTTGAACACAAAACCTCATTTCTGAAAAAAGTTTCTGTTTTCAGATTCTAATTTAAAACGATTTAAAGACCTAGTTAAATACCTCCACAAATTCTGAAATTTGGTGAGATTCTGCTCTCAGATGTTCTCAGTATCTCATAAAACTTTCAAATTAAAATTCAACTCCTAACCATTTGAAAGTACGTTTTTTGTCAGATTGCGTGAATCTGCCAGAAACCATACTCCGACTTGAAAATTTTATTCCGATTAATTGGTAACTCCAAATGGTCTGAAAATTTAATGACAAACCCCTTAAGATATTTATTGTAATAGTTTGAAATAGTTTTTCAAAATTCCTTTGGAAAGTATGTCAACCACGTTGATGTTCTCAACCTTTGCAAATATGAAAATCAGCTTGCACTAGTCTCAGAACTAATCACGTTTGACTGATTTATACTTATCCAAATAAGTTGAAACTTGCGCCAAATGCAAGCTAGGATATGTGGCTATGTTTTTACAAAGTTTTGTAATTTTTGAAAAACGTTTACTATTTTTTGTCGCAACGAAATTGATGTAAAATGCTGGAAACTGAAAGTAAAGTGCTGAAAGTAAAAACAACAAGAATTTTATACTAGTTCGGTTAAAACAACCTACTCTAGTCTTCAAGGACACCTTCCTCGGTTATCACTAAACACCAAAAAGACCTTAACACAAGGGTTACTAGAGTTATACACCAACTCCATCCTTTTACAACCAATACAACCAAAACAACCAAACAAACCGATCACGAACACCATCACCAATCGAATGAAGGTTTGATCATACCTTGATCAACCTTTTACAACAATGAATGAGTGTGAGTGCTATATTCAAGGCCTATATAATATCAAGATTATATGAACAATAGGCTTGAGAGAATAAGAAGAAAGAAAGAAAAAGAGAAGAAGAAAGTGGTAGAGCTTCTTGATCTTGAGAGAATGAGAGCTGTGTTCTTCGCCTTGTTTGCACTATTTCTCTCCTTTTTAATCATAAGTGGCCGCCCACTTAGAGTGTTCATTCTTCTTGAAAATTCTCTTTAATGCCCTTGGAAGATTGCCTTGTGTAGATATGACACCATCTTGCTTACTTGGCACACTATGATTGAAGGGATGACTTGGCATTGCTTACTTGACACTTGATGATTGGTCCAACTTGCCATCATTTTAATGAGCTGTAAAATCTGATAATAACTTGCAAAACATGTGCCAAAAAGAATTCAAAACACTATCAAATAATCACCATTAAATCCGTTTAATTTTGGGAAGCAAATTGAACATCATTACCATCAAAAAATTGGCCACTCGATGCCATGTGCTGAAAGTTTTTAGCGTGTGGCTATTTTTAAATCTTTTGAATTGTTACCTTGTGTAGTTCTCTCTTTTATGTCACTAACCTTGTGTGACATATTCTCCACCTATTAAGATGCTAATTAAGCTCCACATAGGCTCCATTGATATGTAGTAGGCATGTGATACATCTTGTCCATGTGCCGAAATTTCACTTTAGTAAGCTTTTACAAATAATGCACAATAATTACACATATATAGTAAATTCCAATCAGCCCTAATTTGAATTTTCTAGAACACTTTAACATGTTTTGAATGTGTAAAAAGTGCCTAGATACATGTTACAACTCGTGCCAAAAACTTTCCATGTGTTGTGTTTGTAGAAATCCGAATTTTCGACTTTTGTCGATTACGCGATTTTTCTCCGATTAAATTCAAACTTTTTGCACATGTCATATATATTATGTCACACATAATATACATAAAATAATGTAGATATTCAGCTGTAATGGCTGACTTAGAGGCGCCCCCATGTGGTAAATAAACTTGCATTTGAAATCTCCACAATTTGGCCTAATTTGTGGGTGAAATGTACGTGCCAACATAGAATGATTTAGTGGCTGAATTTAACATGTGAGCTAAGAAATATTTTGCTATTTTTGAAGTATATGGGCTGGACATCTTTATATGGCAAGTACGTGACATGTTGGCGAAGTTTCGGCGGTCACCCGATACGACAATTTTCGGTTTATAACCTTGTAACGTGTCGTTATAATTTTGTCATCACCATATCATATGATATAAGACCTGAATATACTCATAAATATGAGGTGTATATAGTGGTGTGATGTTGACATACATTTGTAATATATGTAACGTGTCGGTAGTACGTCGGAACATATGTTATTATGCCTTTTTAAAAAATCTGAATATATATATATATAATATATAATAAATGGCGTGTATCTTGAAGAAATAAGGAGAATTTCCACTTTTCAATTTGTTGCCATCAAGCCTTCTCCAAATATATCTCCATTTAATGAACTAGTTAGTTCATTAACTTAAGTACTTTACTTAATGAACTAGTTTAGTTCATTAATTGTGGTACCTGAAAATAGTTCAAAGACAAAAAATATTTGCCATATGATGTAAGCTTTAACGCTTCATGGCTTGTTAGTACGGCAACAATATATATAAAACATATGAGGCATGTATATCACAAAAACGTGTCAAGTAATAATTTTGTCATGCATTTCGTAGACTCGTACTATTTAAATCATGCATTTGTAAATCATTCAAACACTTTTTCTACAATCTCCCCTTTTGATGATTTACAAAATAACACTGGTTCATGATTTAAATATAATTTCTCCCCCTCCAATTTGGCACAAATTCGAATTTTGAATTTTTGAATTTTTTATAGTATTGTTTTCTCCCCCTTAAATTGTGCAATCATGATCCCTCTCCCCCTTAAATCATAAACTCTTTCTCTCCCTTTATTTTGTAAATAATATCAAAAGTACATGTAAAGAATGTAAAGAAATAGCAATTTATAGCATTTAGAAATCATGCATTCGTAGTACGTTCCTAAGGGTTATTGATTCAACCCTTTGCAAATGTATCTTTTGGTACCTAAACTTGGGTGACCTTCCTAGGTCTTCCAAAAGGTAAGAAAAGAGATGAATAAGCAATGTAATAGATGTTCGGTGCAAATCCGTTTGGCCTTTGGCCAAGATTTCCATCATGCACATGGTATGGATTTCGTTTTTGATATGCATTTCGATTTCTATGAATAGTTTGTGATCTAGATGCATTAGTCTTATATGAATGTCACGTATGCATCAATGATTTCCTTTCATCTCTATATGGTACATGATTATACTTTGTATCTGATGAAAAAGAATGAGCACGATGAGATACAATGGGTTGTGCACTAGACATCTTCTTAGGTTGCGTAGTTATCTTGAATGCATGCGGTGTCTTAGATAAAACAAATTTTGTAGACTTATTTTTATTATCTTCCACATACCCTACTCCGGTTTTATCATTTTTATGCTTTTGGGAAGAAATGAGACGATCTAGCATACTTGTACCCTTACCGAATTGTTTTATCGTCTTTTCTGGATCTTCGTTTCATGATCTTAAATCTGAGATCTCAGCTTTCATTTCATTATTCTCCGTTGTCAAAGATGAAATTTCAGACTTTAATGAATTTATCATGAAATTTCAGAATTTACTAAATTTATCATGCAAGAAGACTCTTCTTTTGAATCGTTTAATTTAGATACAAGATTCAAGTTAGAAGATTCTAACAATTTCTTGTCTTCAATTAAAAGTTTCTTTTCTTTTGCAAGAGCCTTAGAGAACTTATGCAACTCAAGATATTGACTAAACAAACCATCATAAGAGGGTTCAGAATCAGAATCAAAATAATAAGATACCTCGTTTGATGCTTTGGATGCAAAGCATACTTGTGTTGTTTCTTCTTCAGTTCCTTCATTCTCAGAATCGGATGAGTCAATCCATGTGGAGGCTTTGAAGGCTCTTCTCCTTTGTTTAGGTTCTGATACGAGTCTAGTTTCGTTCCAGTCCTTGTCACGGTTTTTTTGTTTGTTTGTCCTTGTTCGGGCAGTCATATGACAAGTGTCCAAGTTTCCCATAGTCATAGCAATTTATGTCCTCGTTATTTTTATTTCTATGATTCTTAGATAAAGTGGGTTTAGGTTTGTTTTAAATCAATTTTCTCATGATCTTTCTTAATTTTTTAGCCAACGTGATTAGTTCTTCATCATCGGAATCTGTGTCACTATTATCTACACGATCATAAGAAGTAGAGACATATTCATTTGATTTAAGCGATATAACCTTATCTTGTTTAGAAATAGATTCAAAATTTCTTAAAGTGAGTTTGTTTTCATATACCTTTAATGATCCGATCAATTCCTCCATTTTTATCGATTTTTTTTCTTACTTTCCTCAATCGCCGTGACTTTAGGGTCCTATTCGGATGAGAGATTTCTTGCACCTTTTGTATTTTTTCTTGTGTAGAAAATCTTTTCCAAGAGACTCAAGAGAATTATAGATGTTAGTCAAACGTAGGTCCATATCAACAATAGATTCATTTGGCAATAATTTAAAAGACTCAAGAGTTGACATAAGCATATTTATTATAGACTCTTTAACTTGACTATTCCCTTCGTGTTTCATTTCAAGAATTCTCCACATCTCTTAGGGACTAGATCAATTTGACACATAACTCGATTCACTTTTACTCAACCTGTTTAAAAGGAGTTGCATGGCTCTAGCATTCATACTCAATTTCTTTTTGTCATCACTAGTATATTCTTATTTCAGTTTTACGACCTCTAGTGTGACACCATCAACACTAGATAACTTAAAATGAATAAAAGGACCATCTTCAATAATGGACCATGAGTCTATATCAATGGACATAAAGAAAAGTTTTATTCTAAGTTTCCATTGTATAAAAGACTCACCATCGAAAAGAGGAGGCCTTACGGTTGACATTCTTTCTTGCTCGGTTTTATAACTAATGGTTGCCATCTCACAAAGATCGTTGGATCCTCTTGTCATAAGTGTGCCTGCTCTCAGATACCGCTTGTAGGACCTTTATAGCACCACTAGAGGGGGGGCTAAATAGTGGGTGCGGAAAATTTGGCTTTTAAAAACTTTTGAACCAAAAACCTCATTTTTGAAAATAGTTTATGTTTTCAGATTCTGATTTGAAACGATTTAAAGACCTATTTAAAGACCTCCAAAAATTATGAAATTTGGTGTGATTCTGACCTCAGATGTTCTGAGTATATGATAAAAATTTCAAATTAAAATTCAACTCCTAACCCTTTGAAAATACGTTTTTGGTCAGATTGTGTGAATTTGCCAGAAACCATACTCCGACTTGAAAATTTTATTTCGATTAATTGGTAACTCAAAATGGTCTGAAACGTTAATGACAACCCCCTTAAGATATTTATTTTAATGGGTTGAAACAATTTTTGAAAATTCCTTTGGAAAGTATGTCAACCACGTTGATGTTCTCAACCTTTGCAAATCTGAAAATCAGATTGCACTAGTCTCAGAAATAATCACGTTTGACTAACTTATACTTATCCAAATAAGTTGAAACTTACGCCAAATAAAATCTAGGACATGTGGCTATGTTTCTGCAGAGTTTTGTAATTTTTTGAAAAACGTTTACTATTTTTTTTTTGTTGCAACAAAATTATTGCAAAATGCTGGAAACTGAAAGTAAAGTGATGAAAGTAAGAACACCAAGAATTTTATACTGGTTCGGTTAAAACAACATACTCCAGTCTTCGAGGACACCTTCCTCGGTTATCACTAACACCAAAAACACCTTAACACAAGGGTTACTGGAGTTATACACCAACTCCACCCTTTTAAAAACCAATACGACTAAAACAACCAAACAAACCGATCACGAACACCACCACCAATAGAATGAAGGTTTGATGACACCTTGATCAACCTTTTACAACAATGAATGAGTGTGGGTGGTATATTCAAAGCCTATATAATATTAAGATTATATCAACAATAGACTTGAGAGAATAAGAAGAAAGAAAGAAAAAGAGAAGAAGAAAGTGGTAGAGCTTCTTGATCTTGAGAGAATGAAGTAATGTTCTTCGCCTTCTTTGCACTATTTCTTTCCTTTTTAATCATAAGTGGCCGCCCCCTTGGAGTGTTCTTCCTTCTTGAAAATTCTCTTTAATGCCCTTGGAAGATTGCCTTGAGTAGATATGACACCATCTTGCTTACTTCGCACACTATGATTCGAGGGATGACTTGTCCTTGCTTACTTGGCACTTGATGATTGATCCAACTTGTCATCATTTTAATGAGCTGTAAAATCTGATAATAACTTGCCAAACATGTGCCAAACAGAATTCAAAACACTATCAAATAATCATCATTCAATTTCTTCAATTTCAGGAAGCAAAATTGAGCATTATTACCATCAAAAAATCGGCCACTCGATGCCATGTGCTGTAAGTTTCCAGCATATGGCTATTTTCAAATCTTTTGAATTGTTACCTTGTGTAGTTCCCTCTTTTATATCACTAACCTTGTGTGACATGTTCTCCACCTATCAAGATGTTAACTAAGCTCCACATAGGCTCCATTGATATGTAGTAGGCGCGTGATACATCTTGTCCATGTGCTGAAATTTCACTTTAGTAAGCTTTGTCAAATAATGCACAATAATTACACATATATGGTAAATTCCAATCAGCCCTAATTTGAATTTTCTAGAACACTTTAACATGTCTTGAATGTGTAAAAAGTGTCTAGATACATGTTACAACTCATGTCAAAAACTTTCCATGTGTTGTGTTCGTAGAAATCCGAATTTTCGACTTTTGTCGATTACGCGATTTTTCTCCGATTAAATTGAAACTTTTTGCACAAGTCATATATATTATGTCACACATAATATACATAAAATAAAGTAGATATTCAGCTCTAATGGCTAACTTAGAGGCACCCCCATGTGCTAAATAAACTTGAATTTGAAGTCTCCACAATTTGGCCTAAATTGTGGGTGATTTGTGCGTGCCAACATAGAATGATTTAGTGGCTGAATTTAACATGTGAGCTACGAAATATTTTTTTATTTTTGAATTATATGGGCTGGCCATCTTTATATGTCAAGTACGTGACACGTTGGCGAAGTTTCAGCAGTCACCCGATACGAAAATTTACGGTTTATAACCTTGTAACGTGTCGTTATAATTCTGTCATAACCATATCATATGATATAAGACCTGAATATACTCATAAATATGAGGTGTATATAGTGGTGTGACATTGACGTACATTTGTTATATATGTAACGTGTCGGTAGTACGTCAGAACATATATGTATAAAGCCTTTTTAAAAAATTTGAATATATATATAATATATATAATAAATGGCGTGTATCTTGAAGTAATAAGGAGACTTTCCATTTTTCAATTTGTTGCCATCAAGTCTTCTCCAAATATCTCCATTTAATGAACTAGTTAGTGCATTAACTTAAGTACTTTACTTAATGAACTAGTTTAGTTCATTAATTGTGGCACCTGAAAATAGTTCAAAGACAACAAATGTTTGTCATATGATGTAAGCTTTAACGCTTCATGGCTTGTTAGTATAGCAACAATATATATAAGGATATGAGGTATGTATATCACAAAAACGTGTCAAGTAATAATTTTGTCATGCATTTCGTAGACTTGTACTACTTAAATCATGCATTTATAAATCATTCAAATACATTTTCTCAACAGATATTGCTATTTATAACCAAAAGATTCAAGAACAATGACTATATCATCTACTTTTAGCCGTGGATGAGAGATTTTCAGATACAAAGAAGGAGATACTGAAAAAAGACCCTCGACCCACTTTAGAAATGGCTTACAATGAACTTCGTCAGACAGATGTACAGAATGAAGTATTTAGCATAACCCCATCAGGTTCTAGTTCATCATCTGGGGTTTACAAGGGTTGGTGGTCAAACCACCAACAGACAACGGTAAATAGCGATGGACATCAGACCAACATCCCTATGCTCATGACCAATATCACTACGTGGGGTGGATGACAGAATCCAGTTGGAGTGCGACCACTGCAAGCGCAAAGGCCATAGCAGGGACAAATGTTTTAAACTCCACGGATACCCAGACTGGTAATATGATTTCAAGAAAAAGACCCAAGCTTCGCTGCTCAAGGCACCACTGACGGCAGCCCTAGCAACAAAGAGAACCCTGAAGGGCCTAGCCGCAAGAAATCTGCAGAAAAAGAGGGAGCAGCCATGGCCACTGCTGGAGAAGAGGAAGGAGGTAACGGGGTTAAGGATGTTGGCTCTAACCTTAGAACAAATTTAAATACCATGTCCCTTAAAGAAATTGTCCCCGGTACCCATAAACTTTCTGGTTTAAACATTTTAGCCCCTAAACTTCCGCATATTATGTCTTCCTCCCCTCAACTTTATCCTGCTCCACATACACCCCTGAACTCCTCTCAAAATCCGAATACCCACTGGCTTTTTTTAAAATTACCTAATTTATCCCTCTACAACCATGACCCAACCAAACCGCCCCCAACTCCCAATGCCACTATATCCAAGACCCCCCATAATGGATATTTGATTGTGGTGCTACTGACACTCTGACCCTTCTGATATTCGCACCTATACTCCACCCACTAAGACTACCGTTGCGGCTGCTAATGGGACTTCTCTTCCTATCCCAAGTGGTAGCACCATCTCAATTACACCCAACATTACACTAAAAAATTGTCTTTATGTTCCTTCTTTATATACCAAATTGCTCTCTATCAGTCATCTTACCAAGGCTCTAGATTGTACTGTTCTAATGTATCCTAATTTTTGCCTTGTACATGACATTCATATGGGGCGATAATTAGGCGTGGTACTGAACGCCAAGGGCTGTACTTTGTTGATGTAGTGACGCAACAGGGATAGTCTAATCTTGCCACCGGTGTCACCAATCGATAGGTGTGGTTATGGCATCGCCGCTTAGGACACCCCTTATTTGGATATTTACAACGTCGTTTTCCTACTTTTTTCACCTCCCCACCTCATACTTTTACCTGTGATACGTGCATCCTGGCGATACAAACTCGGGCATCTTATTTTGCGAATAATACTCGAGTCGATCGTACATTTTATCTGGTTCATTTTGATGTATGGGGTCCCTCACCCTATTGGTTTTCGTTACTATGTGATATTTTTTGATGATTTTTCTCGTATGATGTGGTTATATATCTTAAAACATAAATCCGAGGTGTCTTAGAAATTCATTCAATTTTACAACATGATAAACACACGTTTGATACCAAAATCCATATTCTTCGATCCGATAACGGAGGAGTATCTTGATAGTAATCTGGGACAATTCTTCCATACTAATGGCATTATACACTAGACTACTTGTGCTCATACACTTGAACAAAACGGTGTCGTCGAAAGGAAAAATCGTATTATTCTCGAAATGACCCTGGCTATGATATTTGATTCCTGTGTCCCGATGAGTTTTTGGCCAGAGGCCGTATCCATTGCTACCTACCTTATCAACCGACTTCCTACAAAAATTCTTCACTATTAAACACCGCTTCAGTCCTTATCTTCCCAACATGCTTTACCCTCAGTCTATGCGCTTCCTCCGCAAGTGTTTGGATGCATGTCTTCACTCATACACTCAAACACGAACGAACTAAACTTGATCCGCGCGCTGAAAAATGCATTTTCATTGGGTATGCCACTACTCAAAAGGGCTACCGATGCTATAATCCTCGCACTCGCCGCATTCATATCACAATGAACTGTCTGTTCCTTGAAACTGAGTACTATTATACCCCCCCCCCAATCTCGGCTTCAGGGGGAGATTCCGTCTGAGGGAACCCCGAAATGGTTGGTGTCACCCCATGCTTGTCCAACGGTTGTGCCAACAGGGCAAGTATATGGCGCTGAATGTGTTGTAGCTCCCAACACTATACCACCCGCGGTGTGCGCACCGTCAAATGATCCTCTGGTAATGAATGACATACCTAAGGTAACAAAATCTGATACTAGTAATGTGCAATCTATACCTGGTATTGATAGTGAAACTAACCCTTGTACCCCATACCAAATACAGATCTCTCTCCTCACTAAGCAACTATCCCTAAAACTTGTACAGATATAGATACTAATATTCATAATAAGCAACAGCAGGTACGAGTGCTTCCTCCAAGAGCTAAGCGAGGAATACCTCTCGAGCGGTACTCTCCAAAGCTAATACCCAAGGCTTTCGATATCCGGTAAATCTATTTATGGAAGGAGTATTTGATTTGCCCGAGGATTCTTTGTCTCCCTATATGCAGAACAAATTCCACGGACCGCCAAAGAGGCCCAAACCCAACCAAAGTGGAGAGAAGCTATGATAACTGAAATGCAAGCTTCGGAAAAGAATCAAACATGGAAAAAATGCCTTCTTCCTCCTTGAAAGAGACCTGTTAGATGTCAGTGGGTATTCACTATTAAGTACAAAGCTGATGGTAGTATTAAAAGGAACAAGGCTCGTCTTGTAGCAAAAGGGTACACTCAGACGTGCGGAATCGACTATTCAGAGACATTCTCTCCTGTGGCCTGAATTGACACAACCAGAGTATTGTTTTCCATTTCGGCTACTCAAAATTGGCCTCTCCATCAGTTTGATCTCAAGAATGCTTCCTACATGGTGATATAAAAGAAGAGGTATATATGGACCCCCCTCATAGTTTTTCTGTAGAGTTTCAGACAGGAGAAGTTTGCAGGTTAGAAAAGACCTTGTACGGATTAAAACAATCTCCACAAGCATAGTTCGGTAGATCTACTAGAGTTATGAAAAAGGATGGTTACTAACAAAGTAATGTGGATCATACATTATTTATCAAGCAAAGAAAGGAGCTGGTAACGTGTTTGATCATCTATGTAGACGACATGGTGATTACAGAAAATGATGCCAAAGAAATCGCTCGGCACAGAAAACATCTATTCACTAAATTTGAGATGAAGGATCTTGGATGATTAAAGTACTTTTTAGGTATTGAGGTCTAAATCTGGAATCTACATATAACAGAGAAATACGTCCTGGACCTCCTCACTGAGGTTGGATTGCTTGACTGAAAACCATGTGACACTCATATGGCAGTAAATCAGAAATTAGAAGTTGTTGACGGGCATCACCTACAGATAAAGGATAGTACCAATGTTTGGTTGGCAAATTGATTTACTTATCACATACTCGGCCCGATATTGCATTTGCATTAAGTATGGTCAGCCAGTTCATACACCACCCTCAGAAACATCATATGGATGCGGTCATGTGCATTTTGCGATATCTGAAATATACATCCAGTAGAGGGATTGTTTTCTGCAATAATGGACACTTAAACATTCAGGCTTACACTAATGCGACTGCGTCGGGAGTTTTGTGGATCGAAAGTCCACTTCTGGCTACTTTGTGCTCGTGGGTAGTAACCTTGTGACTTGGAGAAGCAAAAAGCAGAAGGTTGTCGCCCTATCTAATGCCGAGGCTGAGTTTCACGGATTTGCAAAAGGGATTACTAAGATATTGTGGGTCGAGAAGTTGCTCAAAGATATCGGGTTACAATTTGGTTTGCCTTCACCACTAATGTGTAATAACAAAGCATCTATCAGTATATCATAGGATCCAGTACAACAAGATCGCACGAAACATATAGAGATTGACCGCCACTTTATCAAGGAAAAGTTGGAGGAAACATTGTTGAGCTACCGTTCATCAGATCAGAGGATCAGTTAGCGGATGTGTTGACCAAGGTGATCAATGGAAGGTCATTTGAGACAATCTTGTGCAAGTTGAACGTTGTTGATCCCACGGTTCAACTTGAGGGAGAATGTTAGCAATCCATAATAATTAGGAATCATATGTCCAATAATCTTGGGATATGAATCAGCTAGTTTAGGAAAGTTGTTATTGTAAATGATTGACTGGGATTACTCATTTATTTAGATTCCTTGTATAGGTGTAAATGATTTCTATAAGTTAACCGATGTAAGGATGTACAAATTCATTGAGAAATACATACAATTTCTGTATGCACTTGGTTATCCTACTCTGTTTACACACATTTTTTTCCCAGCGATGTCGTAGCAACACTGTGCCACTACGATGTCCCCATGTATCGTAGCTATTCCAGCTAGAGTTGGGAACTTCATGATTACATGAAGATATGGCACAACGGCTCTGAGATTAGTGTGTAGGTCTACCAATCAACATGATGTAAGATGAAGCATCACGGACCACTACGAAGTCTTTCAGAGAAGACTTGCTCTTAGACGGAGCTCCGAAGGTAGTCATGAGTGAAATTAAAACTGATGGCTAGACTGGATTCACAACAAACCCGAATGATGGAGCTGAGACAGACCCCGAAAAGCTTTTTGGTATGCTAAGTTCTTGGAAGACGTTGTAAAACGTTGCGTTTGTTGCACTTCCAATGTCGACATAGAACCTTTTTAGTTGTAATAGTCCGTTAGCAGGTGGGTCAATAACCACATATATCACAAAGCCTTCATTTCCAAGATTATAGGAGATCTTGTGCTCAGGTCTGTAACTCAAATTTTTAAACAACTTCATTCTTTAATTGTTGTTTCCATGCTCAGGGGTTGTTTTGATTCTTGTTGTAGAAGTCACGTACATATCCCGGACCTCTAGAGATGGTGTTAATCACCTCGGCGATCAGGTGCTCAAGTTCGTCGTCCTGGTTCTTAGAATCATCTTTCTGGTATATGTTGTGGCCTCTTTGCAACTTTGTTGCGGCTTTGGTTGCCAAATATCCACTCGAACCTTCAACCCTGAATTTTAACCATACTTGAATTATTTAAGTTACCCTCTCTTGAGTAACCTCTCAATTTCATATGCTAAGATGCAATCTCCTACCTCATTGCTCATATACTTATAAAATGCTTAGAGTTTAACATTCCTTTAGCTTTTAGGTCCGTGCATCTAGGAGGATTGTTGAAGCTAAAGAGGAAGAAGAGAAGGAGTGGAAGAGCAAGGCTGCGGCTTAAGGAAGAAGACACGTGATGAGAGGTGCTAAGTCAGCAATCACCAATTCAAGGTGTTAGGATGCAGAGACAGCTGGCAGTTAAAGAAGAGGAGTAGCGGTTACAACTGAAAACTGCATCTGCTAAGCGGTTACAAAGAACAAGACGAAGGCAGACGCAAGAAGCAGTTTAAATGTGCAGAAATGACAAGAAAGCCCTTAATGATGAATTAGGAGGATAGGCAGTTAGAGGGTAGAAATGTAATTTCATGTTTGTAAATTGAAATATATAGCAACTTGCGCTGCAGACCAAAGCTGTACAATTCTAAACATTTTCTGGAGTAACATCTGATTGCTCATTCTTCCTCATTCGAAGAATTTCTTTCCTTTTTCTTCTCTCATGTTAATTAGATTGATTGTGTTCTTGATTTCGGTGTTTGATCAACAAATTTCACAAGGTATCAGAGAGTTGATATATGAAATTTGGTACATTCATGACGTCAAACAATTCACCCGCACCTGTTTCTCGTAACAATCATAACTATGGTGAAAGCAGTTACAATAATCATCAAGGCATGAATGCTGATCCAACAGAGGATCCTTTATACATTCATCCGAGTGATAGTCCATCACGCGTATTGGTGCAGCCTCTACTTGATGAGCATAACTATCATGGATGGAGCAGAAGTTTCAGAAGAGCATTAGAATCCAAAAACAAGGTAGGTTTCATTGATGGTACACTTGTTCAACCTCCTGAAGGAGATATAAGGTATGTTATCTGGACAAAAGCTAACGATATGGTTGCGTCTTGGATTTTGAATTCGGTTATTCCATCTATAGCACAGAGTGTAATTTGGCTTGATCATGCTGTTGATATTTGGAATGATTTGAAGTTTAGATACGGTAATGCAGATGCATTTAGGTTGTCAAATTTACAGGAAGAATTCTATTCAGTCAGACAAGGGAATTCTTTTGTCACTAAGTATTATACGAAACTAAAGGTGCCGTGGGAAGAGTTGTTAGTTTTGAGATCCATTCCAAAATGCGTGTGTTCTAGGTGTACCTGTAATGTTTCAAGTCCGGTAAGGAAGTTTATAGAAGATGATTGTGTAATTAAATTCTTCAAAGGGTTAAACGATGACTATGAATCTGTCAAGTCACAGGTACTGTTAACTTGTCCCTTGCCTGATCTTAAACTGTATTTGCTATGGTTGTCAAAAAGGAAAGGAAACTCAATTATACTAACAGTCAGAAGCACTTTGTTAATAATCCATCCTCTGTGCTAAATGTTGGCAGTTTGCCAAGGTATGGTGATTCTAGTGGAAGACCACCTAGTCCTCATGGATATAGTACAGGTTCTGTGTCTAATTGGAGACCTGCGGGTAGAGGCTACAAAGGAAATAATGTGAAGTCAAACTTTAATAAATCAAAGACATTTGTGTGTACGTATTGCCAAATGTTGGGTCACACGGTTGATAGATGCTATAAAAAACATGGATATCTGCCTGGATACAAGCCCAAAGGTAATGTAAATCACGTATTTGGATGTTCTGATGGTTTGATGCAAGATGGCTTGCAGGAAGTAGAGGAGACAGGAGAATTTGAAAATGGAGGACAGATAGTGCAGCAGCAGAGTCCTTATCTAACCGCAAGAGCAATACTCACAGCTGATGAATTTGTTGAGGGAGCATCAGGATAAAGGACTGAAGGATTATGTAGGAGGTGGAGATGGTGTCAACACACAGCATGCTGTAATGTCTGCTGTAGCCACCGCTACCTCTAGTATGTTTTTTGGTAATGAATCATGCGAAAATTCTAATGCATGGATTTTAGACTCTGGAGCTACGGATCATATCTGTTCATATTTGCATCTCTTTTCTACTTGTAAGCATGTTTCATCTACATTTGTAAAATTACCAAATAATCATCTTACAGAACTCGTTGGTACTGGAACAGCTAGAATCACTAATGATCTGGTTCTAATTGATGTGTTTTTCGTTCCTTCCTTTTCGCTAAATCTTCTATCTCTCAGTAAACTCACACTGCTAAAGAAACTCACTGCTCTCTTTAACTCTGACGCTTGTATCATTCAGGAGAAAAGGACATGGAGGATGATTGGTTTAGCTAAAAAGAGGCAAGGTCTATGTCATCTTCAAGGATCATTTAAACCTTTTCTCAACAAAACTCTTGACAGAAAGCAAAATTCTAGCTGCTGATGTGTCTGATTCTATGTTGTGGCACAAAAGGCTTAGCCATATGGCTGAAGCAAGATTCAAAGAGATAACTAAAGTCAATCCCTTAATCAGTACTTCATCTGATATTTCTTCATGCACTATCTGTCCCTTGGCAAAACAGAAATGTATCCCATTTCCTATTTCATCCTCAGTTTCTAAATCACCTTTCTCACTTCTTCACATTAATATATGGGGACCATACAGGTACCCCATAATGTATAAACAGCAGTAATTTGTCACTATAGTTGATGACTATATTAGATTTGTTTGGTTGTATCTCATGAAGAGCAAAGCTGAAACAAGAAATATCATCCAAAGTTTATGTGAGTTTGCATTTGTTCAATTTAATGTAGTCATTCAGATCATAAGAACTGATAATGGAAAAGAATTTGACATGAAAAATTTCTATTCTGAAAAATGCATACTTCACCAAACCTCGTGTGTATACACTCCAACAGAATGGAGTAGTTGAAAGAAAACATCAACATCTACTCACAGTAGGCAGAGTCCTCAGATTCCAAGCCAATTTACCCATTGAGTATTGGGGTTTTTGTCTACAATACACTGCCTTCCTCATAAGCATCACCCCTTCATCCATTTTAAACAACAGTACTCCACACCAACTTCTATATAACAACCCTCCTAAATATGATGACTTAAGAGTGTTTGGTTGCCTTTGCTTTGCTACTGATACTCACCCATAGAAAGACAAGTTTGCAGCTAGAGCAAGGAGATCATTCTTTCTAGGTATGTCTCATACTACAAAGGGCTATGTGCTGCAGGACTTGAATACCAAAGACGTATATGTCTCCAGAGACGTTGTGGTTCATGAAATGACTTTTCCCTTCGATTCTCCCATGACTTACATTCAACCATGCAGTCAGACGTCTCAAATGTCACAGCCTACTAATTCCCATCTTTACACTAATGTTCTAAACCATTCACATGATCCCAGCTTCCAGCCTTCGTTGTTAACCTCAGAACCCACTCATCAACCTACTCCACAATCAACTAACTCTACTCCAGAGAAACATATTACTCAGTCACTGTCTCCACATGATTCACCTAACATTTCTTACACTGATCCTATCATAGTTGAACCTCCTATTAATCAGCCTTCTCTTGTCATTGACCTTCCTCTTCTTTCTGATCCTAGCCCTCCAGCACACGTTAGACCTCATAGACTCAGAAAAACATCATCCTATCTTAAAGACTTTTATTGCAATATAGTATCTAGTTGTTCAGCCTCTTACACCAACCCTCACTCTCTAGACAAATATTACAGAGTTTATTCCTTAGCCCCACAGTACAAAAACTATGTATTGAATATTAGCATGCATGCAGAGCCTAAATCTTATGCAGAAGCAGCTGGTGATAGAGCATGGCAGGAAGCAATGGCTAAGGAGATCACTGCTCTGGAGAGCAACCATACTTGGAGCCTAGTTCAATTACCCGCAGGAAAGCAACCCATTGGATTTAGATGGGTATACAAAGTTAAACTGAATCCAGATGGGACAGTGGAGAGTTATAAGGCAATAGTTGTAGCTAAAACATCAGTATGGCATAGATTTTCAAGACACTTTTTCACGAGTGGCAAAGATGACTACAATTAGAGTGGTACTAGCCATGGCAGCTCAGGAAAACTGGTTTGTCCACCAGCTGGACATTAATAATGCCTTCTTACATGATGAACTCTATGAGGAGATATACATGATTCCTCGACCAGGTATCCATTTGCCCCAACCTGATTTAGTATGTAAGCTTCAAAAATCTCTTTATGGTTTGAAGCAAGCTAGTCATGAATGGAATGCAAGGCTCACTCAGCTTTTGGTTCAACAAGGTTTTTCCCAGTCTAAATATGATTATACATTGTTTGTTAAAAGGATTGGAGAAGCCTTACTGGTCTTGTTAGTGTTTGTTGACGATATTATTGTAGCCTGCAGTAGCTTATCAGCCATTGAGGAAGTTAAGGCAAGGTTGCACACAGAATTTCAAATTAAGGATTTAGAAAAACTCAACTATTTCCTAGGTATTGAGGTGGCTAGATCAAAAGGGGAATTCACGTAAATCACAGGAAGTATATCCTTGAATTGGTTGAACAAACTGGATTTTTGGGTTCAAAACCTGCAAAAACACCTATGGAAAGTCATCTGAGACTCACACACAATGACACCCCATTATACTCTGATGTGTCACAATATAGAAGTTTAATGGGCAAGTTGCTTTATCTGAACATCACAAGACCAGACATCTTGTTCCCTGTCCAACAACTTAGCAATTCTTGGACTGTCCTACCATGGAGCATCTGAAAGCAACGCATAGAGTACTACGTTATTTGAAAGGGCCAATTGGACAAGGGCTATTATTTCCAAGTCAAGGGGTTCAGAGGCTGAAGGCGTTTGTAGATGTGGATTGGGGTGGATGCAATGAGACACGCAGGTCAATAACGGGATGTTGTGTTTTCCTTGGCAATGCATTGGTGTCTTGGAAGGCAAAGAAACAGACCACGGTGTCCAGATAATCAACCGAAGCTGAGTACAGAGCCATGGCTGCAGTCATATGTGAGGTCAAATGGTTGTTGTTTCTAGGAGGAGATTTAAGGCTTAAAGGTCAGAGACCAATTGAGGTGTTTTGTGATAGTAAGAGCGCGATTCATATTGCAGAAAATTTGGTGTTCCATGAAAGAATGAAACATATCGAGATAGATTGCCACATAGTTAGAGAAAAGGTGCAAGAAGGAGTTTCAAAAATGATGCCCATAAGAACTGAGCTACAATTGGCAGATATGTTCACTAAAGCGCCTGACAGCAGGAAACTAGTTCAGTTGATGTCCTCAATGGGGTGTTTGAATCTATATACCAAGCATGGCTTGAGGGGGGTGTTGAAGCTAAAGAGGAAGAAGAGAAAGAGTGGAAAAGCAAGGCTGCGGCTTAAGGAAGAAGACACGTGATGAGAGGTGCTAAGTTAGCAATCAGCAATTCAATGTGTTAAGATGCAGAGACAGCTGGCAGTTAAAGAAGAGGAGTAGTGGTTACAACTGAAAACTGCATCTGCTGAAGGAGAAAGTGCAGTAAGCTGGAGCAGGCAGGCGGTTACAAAGAACAAGACGAAGGCAGATGCGTGGAGCAGTTTAAATATGCAGAAATGGCAAGAAAGCCCTTAATGATGAATTAGGAGGATAGGCAGTCAGAGGGTAGAAATGTAATTTCATGTTTGTAAATTGAAATATATAGCAGCTTGCGCCGCAAATCAAAGTTGTACAATTCCAAACATTTTCTGGAATAATATCTGATTGCTCCTTCTTCCTAATCCGAAGAATTTCTTTCCTTTTTCTTCTCTCACGTCAATTAGCTTGATTGTGTTCTTGATTTCGGTGTGTGATCAACAAATTTCACAAGGATCTCTAGCAATCCTAGGACTGTCAATTGGCTCGGGCCAGCTTGAGCTCGGCCTTTTTAGCCTGAAAGATAAAAGGTCGAGCTTTAAGATGATATGAGCCAGGACGAGCTTGTGGCGAAACTTGAGGCCCAAACTAAAAGTAAGTCAAACTTAGGCTTTGTAACGCTCAGCTTGTTCTAAGCTTAGCTTGAAGATTTTATTAGTTATTTTATTTTATATATACACACACATACACACATATATATATAATTTGATGAAAGAATTCTATTTTTCTTTGAAGGCAAAATCATCTTCTCTTAAACTCATTCCTTTTCTTTTCTCTAACATCGTGAAGTCATTAACTAAATCAATCACCAAAAGATGAATGAATCTTCATAACAATCTACAAACTATTGCTCATCATGTAAACTTGTCCATGTTTCACACCATATATTTCTTTTATGGCTACGTTTAATATATTATTGTTGTAATTTTCAACATTAGTATTTTGTCTGTGTGATTATTAATAGAGCCCTAACTACTTTTTCTTATCCTATTTCTGTTATTATGTTTAAAATGGAAGTAGAGCTAGTAAACTAATGTTACATGCTAATTCAACTTACTAGTAAACTAATGTTAGATGGTATACTCAAAAGGTAAATGAACATCACATTGTTAGTACACCTCTAAATCCCCCCACTTACTTTGATTCTTAATATACAAGTTAGTCTCAAGTTTAATGCAAGTTTGCACTCGTCTGAACACAGCTCAAAACTCGTCAGACCAAGCTAGGCTTAACATTTGTGAACTTTACAGGGCCGAGTTAAAACCCTGAGCCTAATGAATTATAGTGAGCCTAGCTTGGGTTTAGCAAAGCTCAGCTCGCAAAGCCCAATTGACAACCCTAGTAAAGCTCATATCTTCTATGACCAGAAGGATCTATGCTTGAGGCGCAGTGAGAGGAAAGTAATTATTGTCCTACCAGAACTCCTTTCTCCCCAAACGGTCGAAGGGCCCTTTCCTATCATCTTTCTTCTTATCTGACTCTCCATCCTTTTTCTTATTGGAAGATTGATTAGCTTTCTTTTTTAGTCGGTTAGGCTTATATCCCCTGTTGGAGCCATTCACGGGATAGCATTATTGCAGCCTTGACCGGATATGCCAAGACCGGATATGGAGACAACAATTTCTTTATTGTAATTAATCCATTGTAATTATGAGTGCTTGATTGTAGGAATCCATTGTAATTATGAGTGCTTGATTGTAGGAAATTAGTGTGATTGCTTGATTTAAGGAGTGTAAATGTAATAGTTATGATAGGTAGTAAATGGGGTATAATACCCGGTTGGGTAACAGCTAAGTCAACCCTTTGGGGTTAATTGTGTAGTTATGAGGGAATATTTTGACTAGAGGAAAGTTAGGAATTCTTGTTGTATAAATCCATGTAATACGTTTTTTTGGAAAGTAATGAGAAGAACAATTCTTCCTTTCATCATTAACATGACCAATTGTTTCATGGTATCAGAGCCAAAACCATAAACATAATTGTCAAAGAAAAAAACCTCTCATCCCCAACCGAGATGAGCTCTTCCCCAGCCATGGCCGAAAAAGGACCAGTCACCGTACCCGCTAGTGCCGAACAGGTTACGCTGAGCCAAACTCAACTTGAACAGTTGCTCACACTCCTGAAAGCCAAAGCCGATGGGGTCCCTTCACACTCTCATCAAGGTACTGTTAATTTTGTGGAAACTTCTTCTTGGATCCTAGACACAGGAGCTACAGATCACATGACAGGTAATCTATCTTTATTTACAACCTATGTTCCAATTTCTGGAACTTCAAGGGTAAAGGTGGCAGATGGGTCTTATGCACTTGTCGTTGGAAAAGGATCTATAAAAGTATCATCCTCACTTGTCCTTCAGTCCGTACTCTATGTTCCAAAGTTGACATGCAATCTGATTGCTATTAGTAAACTTACCAAGGATACTTGTTGCGTTGCTAAGTTTTCTGCCAAATTGTGTGTTTTGCAGGAACAGGGATCGGGGAGGACGATTGGCATTGCTAGAGAAAGTGGTGGCCTTTATCATTTCAAGGATACCAATCATCTAAAAGAAAACAGTTTATTTCACACCTCCTCTTCCCTTGATGTTGAAACCGAAAAAAATGTCCTCTTACTCCACCAAAGACTAGGACATCCTAGTCTTCGTTATCTCAAAACGTTGTTTCCTTTGAATAAACAGTTAAACACTTTGAATTGTGATGCATGTGTATTAGCTAAACAAGCCCGACATGATTACCTTCCAAAACCTCGTGCTGAATCTGAACCCTTTCATCTTGTGCATAGTGATCTTTGGGGACCCACTCGGGTCAAAAATATCTCGGGGGCCAAGTGGTTTATTACATTTATAGATGATCATACAAGAGTATGTTGGGTATATCTTTTGAAAGAAAAAAAGAAGTTGCTACAGTCTTTCAAAATTTCCATTCTATGATAAAAACACAGTTTCAAACCTCAATCAAGATCCTACGAACGGACAACGGTACGGAGTATTTCAACAAAATCCTAAACACTTACTTAGCCACTGAAGGTATCATTCACCAAAGTTCTTGTCCAGACACACCACAACAAAATGGTGTCGCTGAGCGTAAAAACCGACATCTCTTAGAAGTAGCGCGTGCCCTTATGTTCACTATGCACATTCCAACTTATCTATGGGGGGAAGCGGTCCTCACTGCATGTCACTTGATCAATCGTCTTCCATCTAAACCACTTCAGTTTAAGTCACCCATTTCTATTCTCCATCAAACTTATCCTCTTTTCCAAGGAGGTTCATCTCTCCCACTCAAAGTATTTGGGTGCGTTGTGTTTGTTCATCACCACAATTCCGCTACATCCAAACTAGCACTGCGGTCATATAAGTGTGTATTCATTGGTTACTCCTCGACTCAACGTGGCTACAAGTGTTATTCTCCTACTCACAAACGTGTATTTGTCACCATGGATGCATTCTTCAGAGAACATGAACCCTATTTCGTCCCTTCAAAACCCACGGTTGATCATGCACCAAACTACACACTCGACCACTTATCCTCTAACTCTATAGAAGAATCACTGCCGGTTCCATTTCTACCCGACAGTGATTCAGGGGGAGAGTTTCAGCCCTTTCCTCAGTCGAACCCACAGCAACAACCTCAGCCTACTCAGCCGACATTCCATCAGCCACAGCCGGCGAATTCCCAATCTCAGCCGACTCCATTGGCTAGTCCGGCGAATTCCCAGTCCCAGCCGACTCCATTGGCTAGTCCGGCGAATTCCCAGTCTCAGCCGACTCCATTGGCTAGTCCTCAATCACCTTGTTTTTCGCCCACAGCAAGACCGAACCCACAACAAGACCAAACCAGCCCACAAAATATCATTATATACTCACAAAAGCATAGAACTCAGCCGAATAAAGACACCAATAATTCTTTAGAATGCCAATCTATGGAGCCGGTTCCTGCCCCTTGCAGTGAGGAGGATATTTTGGAACCTTCATCTGATTTGGATCTACCGATTGCACTAAGGAAAGGAAAAAGAGTATGTACTCGGCATCCCATCTCTAATTTCATCTCCAACAGTAAGTTGTCAACAAATTTTTCGGCTTTCATTACAAAAGTGACTAACATTCAAATACCCAAGAATATTGATGAGGCTCTCGCAGATAAGAATTGGAAAGCTGCAGTCCAGGAAGAACTGAGGGCATTAGAGGAGAATAATACGTGGAATGTTGTGGAACTGCCTAAAGGAAAGAAACCCGTAGGGTACAAATGGGTGTTCTCAGTCAAATTTAATGCAGATGGAAGTATTAGCAGGTACAAAGCTCGTTTGGTTGCAAAAGGCTTCACTCAGGTATCTGGCATTGATTATAATGAGACTTTTGCACCAGTGGCTAAGCTAAACTCAGTAAGAATCCTTCTTTCCTTAGCAGCATGTCTTGATTGGCCACTTCTACAGTTAGATGTTAAAAATGCCTTTCTAAATGGTGATTTACATGAAGAAGTTTATATGGACTTACCACCTGGACATACTAGGGAAAGGAATTTGGTTTGTAGGTTAAGGAAATCACTGTATGGATTAAAACAGTCACCACGGGAATGGTTTGGGAAGTTCACCCAGGCTGTAAAGACGCAAGGTTTTAGACAGTCACAGGCTGATCACACAATGTTTTACAAACATACCTCGGAAGGGACTCGTGCTATTATAATTGTTTATGTGGATGATATTATTCTAACAGGAGATGCTTATGATGAGATTGAATCACTTAAAAAGTATTTGAGCAGCAGATTTGAGATGAAAGATCTGGGGGCCTTAAGATACTTTCTTGGAATGGAGGTTGCACGCAACTCATCAGGTATTTCGATCTCTCAAAGAAAGTATGTGTTGGACTTGTTACAGGAGACAGGGATGCTAGGATGTCGGCCAGCAACCACGCCTTTAGAACCGAACACTAAACTGGACATGAATGGAGGTAATGAGGTGGATCGAGAAAGGTACCAATGTCTTGTTGGAAAACTTATTTATCTATCACATACTCGCCCGGATATTGCATTTGCAGTAAGTTTGGTAAGTCAATTTATGCATTCACCAAGAACACAACACCACGAGGCTGTACTACGAATTTTAAGGTATCTAAAGAAGACACCGGGTAAGGGACTATTTTTTGGGAAAAATGATGTAAGAAGTCTTGAGGTGTATACTGATGCAGATTGGGCAGGTTCCTTAATTGATAGAAGGTCTACTTCGGGATATTGTACTTATGTTTGGGGAAACCTAGTTACTTGGCGTAGTAAAAAACAGAATGTAGTAGCTCGAAGCAGTGCTGAAGCTGAATTCCGAGCACTTGCACATGGTATATGTGAAGGGTTATGGATTAAAAGGATAATGCAAGAATTACGTGTTCATTCTGACAACCCCACGCGCTTATTTTGTGACAACAAAGCTGCAGTAAGTATTGCTCATAATCCTGTTCATCATGATCGCACAAAGCACATCGAGGTAGATCGGCATTTTATTCGTGAGAAAATTGATGATAAAAGTTTTGTTATGATCTATATTCCCACAAAGCAACAAGTGGCGGACGTTTTGACCAAAGGCTTACATAGATCGGCATTTGAAGGACTAATCAACAAGCTTGGCATGAATAACATCTACATACCAGCTTGAGGGGGAGTGTTGGAGCCATTCACGGGATAGCATTATTGCAGCCTTGACCGGATATGCCAAGACCGGATATGGAGACAACAATTTCTTTATTGTAATTAATCCATTGTAATTATGAGTGCTTGATTGTAGGAAATTAGTGTGATTGCTTGATTTAAGGAGTGTAAATGTAATAGTTATGATAGGTAGTAAATGGGGTATAATACCCGGTTGGGTAACGGCTAAGTCAACCCTTTGGGGTTAATTGTGTAGTTATGAGGGAATATTTTGACTAGAGGAAAGTTAGGAATTCTTGTTGTATAAATCCATGTAATACGTTTTTTTGGAAAGTAATGAGAAGAACAATTCTTCATTTCATCATTAACTTGACCAATTGTTTCATCCCCACGCATACTGAAGTGACTTTTCTAGGCAAGCACACAAAGTTTTAAGTGACTGTTCTGAAAATGTACTAAAAAAGTCTCCTAGGCATGAACCCATTAATAAATGCAGCTACGAAAATGTTTTCTTCCTGTCCATCCATTTCCAGAGATTTGTATTGAACCTATGTATGTATCCATGCACAAGTTCGTTGGATTTTCGCATGATGGACAAGCGGTGCACGGAGTTCTTTGCAAAGGACATAGATGAGAAAACTGGGAACATAATATTTACATAAGGTGGGAGTATGAATACATAAAGTCCCATTTTCGAAACCATCTCCGAGCTTTTTCTTTTAGTGTAACTGGAAAAGTATTACAACTGAGGGCTCCCGGACATTTTTTAAGCTCATGACTGTCTCAAACTGAAATAGATGATCAGTAGGAATGTGGTTCCGTCATATTGGTCCAACTCAGGAACTTTAAAATCAGAAGGAGATACAAAAGTGTTGATGCCATGCATAGAGGGACTCTCAGGAACAGTTCCATTGTAATGTGAAGTTGGGATGACCATCTGCTACATGTGGTCATTGCACGCATATCCGCTGAGTTGCCCAATAGGCCCAAACATGGGCTGTTTAGTGTGACATTCATTTTGTCTTTCCCCATCATTGCTAGCCATGGATGGGAGTTTTCATACATAGGCTACTCAATTGCAGCTATTCCGTCTTTGCTTTTCTCCCTGGGTCTTCCCTCCCAGCTCTGACAGGTTCTCTACCTCTATGAGAGAGATGAAAGGACTCAGCTACAGATGCATTAGGTCAAGGAATGGGATTGGTTGGGAGCCTTCTTGGCATAGGATTGTTACAGGGCCCAACACTGTTAAGATAAGGTGTTCAGCTGCTGCTTTCAATAAGCCATAATTTTCCAATAAGACATGTTGAAATTGAAAAATTTTCTTTTTGAATGTATGGTACATCTTGATTAACAACAGAGAAGTTAGCTCCAACATGTGGTGGTCAGTGATGTGATGACTCTTGCTGCGAACATACTTTTTAGCGGTTGATCTTCAACTCTTCCATGTTTTTCTCATAAACTTCCTAGCACGCTACGTGTTTCCACCATTATTTTTGAAAAAATAAGTCAAAGAAATGAGGAAAGAAAACTTGGACACTTAGACGACCTCCTATTTTTAAATGACGAAGCTTGATGCAACTTCATTGGAGGTTCGTTCACTTTTCGTAATGGACTTATAACGTAACCATGGGCTTAATTAAAATACTTAAACACTTGCTGGACTAAAACATATGAATACTTAAATTTTGAAGCTATGAGATGTGAAAATGGACTTAATGTATGCTTGAATAAACCTTTCAGTGAGTGAATACCTCAAAACAGACAGAAGTTGGAAGCCTCCGAAGTTAAAATCTTAAAGATCCCTTCAACGCTCAAGTCAGTCAAGGAATTCAGGAATATGCAGACCTCAGAGAAACTCACAGGTATATAAGTATGAAATTACGTTCATATTATTTACCTTCTGATGGCCGGGTTGTATTTATAGATAATCAAAGAGAGATCAACATGAAAAACATAGTTAATCGCTTCGGGTATCCAATCTTTTCCACAAAGTTTTAAGTAACATCCTTACTTTCGTCTAATTATCTGGATAGCAATACTTATTGGTGAAATTAGCACCCGACATCCGGAAACCTGGAATTAACCTTCTGTAGTCGGTTTTTATCAATATTCCGTTTATTTTTCATGGTTACTACATTTGGCGCCCAAATTTTTCCAACCATGGTTAATTCCACCTTCCCTCCATTACTTCCAACCAATTCCTCCCTCCGAAATAGACCTAAAACTTGCAGCCAACTCTCATTCTTTATCTCTCCCAAAACTTCTACAGCCTCTATCAGCGGAAAAATTTCTATCCCAGGAAATTGGGTTATTGGAGTTTTCCTCTTTCCAATTTGTGGCTCTCTTATATACAGCACATACAGAAACAAAATCAAGAAAGAATTTGCAAATTCACAGTTGTGCTTTATAGGTGCTTCTTTCTTTTCCAGGTATGTGCGAAAATCAGCATCTGATAAATCAATCCCGGGCAGAAGAGCCTCTTAGTGTATCACTTCCTGCAGATCTCTTCGTTGATACTCATTCCATGTCTTTGTGGCCACCTTTACCTAGTCCACAGAGTACTTCAGGGCAACTGTTGTCACACTTTCTTGGAGGCCAACCTTCCAACTTTCCATTCTATGAGATGAATCCTATGTTGGGGGAGCCATGTATTTACTTTTGGTCCCAAAGAAGAAGATGCTGGCTCTCAATCACAGCCCAAGAGAAGTAGCACTACTTCCAGTGCAGAGACTCAAGGTACCAGGCAACAATGTCCTTCTACTATGGATTCATTTCACAGTCCTTCTGCTAGATTTGATGGTCCGTTGTTTAGTCATCCTTGAGGTATTCCTGGAGTTCAAGGACCCCCACATATGGTGGTCTACAATCATTTTGGTTCGGTTGTATAATTTGGGCAGGTGGAATTGAGTATTTTGGTTCTACTTTTATTTCTTTCGGAAAGCCTCTTGATTGGAAGCACAATGCTTCATCAATTGCAGTTGGCATAACTGATGGCCACCTAATTCCAGTGTTCCAACATAGAGTCAGATTTTCAGATTCTTCAAGAAATTTTGCATAATTTCGTCAATTTGAGGCTTCACCCTTTTCACGATTGCAAACGATTAACGGAAAAATGAGGGGGGGCTTTTGATTTTTTTTCCTTTATAATTGAGAGTACTGATGCACAACCGTGGTTAAAATCGGGTTAAAAGTGAGGTTAAGTTAGGTCAACGGTCGATTTGAGCAATCAACAGTAAACCAGCAGGTCATCCGGATGTCAGGTGCTAATTTCACCAATAAGTATGGTTGTCTAGAGAATTAGATGAAAGTACGGATGCTACTTAAAACTTTGTGAAAAAGATTGAATACCAGACACAATTAACTCTTGAAAAACATGAAATGGTCCAGTTGCAGCTGAGCTTTGACCCAGATCAAGTTGAAATTGTACTTGGCTTCCAAGGTTGAGCCATTTCTACAGGAGACCACTCAAGTAAAGACAAGAATTCTATTCGTTTTAGGTTTGCTTCAAAGGTTTTCTAGAATATCTTAGTTTCGTTTATTGTTTTCTTACTCTAGATAAGAAGCCAAGTGTGGAGTTCTTAGTCAAAGGTCTACCCATTACGTTTAGCAGGGCTGTGGAGATAATAGTGAGAGCTTGTCCCTGTTGAAAAAAGTATGTTAAAATAATTTTAAATATGCTCCAAACTTATATAAAAGCATATGTAATGTTGTTTGGGAGTTTGGTTAATGATTTGAACACTTTTAACTCGGAGAATATCACTTGGATCGATCCAAGTATGAGTTGGATCGAACCAAGTGAAAGCTGGAACATACTTGGATCGAACCAAGTGAAAGCTGGAATAAAGTTAAGTGTTCTGCAGGACATGGATCGATTGATGCAAGGCCGAAGCCTTCTGTCTGACTTCGATCGATCACATCGATCGATCGAAGTGACATCGATCGACGATGTGCCAACGGACAGAACTTTTCATGCTGAGTTGCATCTTTTGGTCTATGAATCATCTCCCATTAAAAGTTAACGTTATACAACTAACTCTGGGAGTTAGTAAACTGCTGAAAACATCTTTCAAACAACTGTTTTATAATCCTAAAGCCTATAAATATAAGGCTTTACTACTTTACATGATATAGAAAAACTTTTGCAAAGTTTGTGCATATTTCAGCAATTTGTACTCTCCCGATCTTCAACTATCAACTCTTCTCTTTGCAAGTTCATCTTTCTCTCGTTAAGTGAACGAAAGGAAGAATCTGTTATATCCTGGGAGGCTTGTGCCAAGAGATTAACCTTGCTCGTGGTGGTGGCATTTTAGCTTTAAGGACAGCAACATTCTGTTGTGTCTCAGCTTTCTGTTGTTCTTGTTGCTATTGTTTTTATCTTGTTTGGTGTCTATATTCATACACGTTTTCTAACAATCTTAAAGCTAAAACCATCTTTGATATGGCTACCAAACATCATGTTATTCCCGATATGTCCAAGGTAGAACCTTTTGATGGCAAATTCTTCAAAAGGTGGTCTGCTAAAGTTTTGTTCTTCCTTGAGATGTTGACTGTCTCCTACGTACTCACCAAGGAAAAACCATCAGAAGAAGGAGAAGCACTCAAGTATGAAGCCGATAAAATTTCATGCAGGGGTCATATCCTGCATTTCTTGTCAAATTCTCTATTTGACATATATGTCAAGTTCTCATCGTCCAAGGAAATTTGGAAGGCACTTCAGAAAAAGTATGGTTTTAAGATGTTGGAAAACGGAAGTATGTGGTCAGTGAATTTCTCAAATTTCAAATGATTGACCACATACCTATAAATGATCAGATCCATCAGTTTCAACAATCGGTGGACAATCTAGAACAAGAAGACATCAAGATAGATGAGACATTCCAGGCTGCCTCCTTGTTGGAAAAGTTACCTTCTTCTTGGAATAAATATAAGAAGAGAGGTAAACGTGATGACGCCAAGCTTACTATAGATGGTGTCATCAAACACATACGTATTGAAGACAATAATTGGTTGGAAGATGCAGAGGGTGTTGGGAATGAGTCGCAGGCCAACATTCTGGAGCACAATTGAAAGTCAAATAGGCCAAAACTCCAGAATGTCAAAGTACTTCATAACAAAGGTAAGAATTTTGTGCAGGGACAAAAGAAGCCCAAAGGAGTATGTTGGGTCTGTGGCAAGGCTGGGCACAAGACGGTCTTCTACAACAAGAGAAAGGGTCAAACAAGTGGTCATGTGAATCTGACGGAGCACGATGGACAAGACAAAGTCAAAGACGAGGAGATCATTTCTGCAGTCGTCGTGGAAGAGGTAAACCTTGTTGGAGGTGCTACAGATTGGGTGGTTGATACCGGAGCCACTAGACACATTGCTACCAGTAGAGATCTATTTCTTGATTTTCAATAAATAGACAGTGGAAACCAGGTTTTTCTTGTGGATGCATGTGAAACCCGTGTTCTCAGGAAAAGGAAAATGCTTCTCAAGTTAACTTCGGAAAAAAAGGCTGGAATTGAGTAATGTGCTCTATGTTCCTACTATACATAGGAATTTGATTTCTAGAGCACTTCTAAATAAGGCCAATCTTAAACTTGTTTTTGATTCTGATAAATTAATGCTCACTAGAAACAGGGAATTCATCGGGAAGGGGTTTTGTAATGCTGGATTATTTGTACTTGATGCTACCTGCATAACAAATAATAGTACTTCTTCTTCTGTGTACTTGGTGGATTCTTATGACATATGGCATGCTAGACTAGGCCATTTTAATCTTGATTCTTTAAAAAGATTGAAAAGTATGAATGTCATATCTATAGCAAATGAAGATAAGTTTGATAGATGTGAATATTGTGTTGAAGCAAAGCATTATAAGAAACAATTTAAAAGTGTTGAAAGAGTTTTAAATGAACTAGATCTCATTCATATTTACTTAGGTGATTTCAAGAATCATGTAAGTAAAGGAGGTAAAAGGTACTATATTACCTTGATTGATGATTATTCTAGGTTCACTAGAGTATACTTGCTAAGTCATAAGGATAAGGCTGAAGATATGTTCAAGAAATTTAAGAATGAAGTAGAGAATCAATTAGAAAAGGAAAATCAAACGATTAAGGTCCGATAGAGGAGGTGAGTATATGACTACTTTATTACAAAAGTTTTGTGAAGAACATGGCATTATACATGAAGTAACACCTCCTTATACACCTCAATCTAATGGTGCAGCTGAGAGGAAGAATAGAACCATTAAGAACATGATGAATGCTATGCTCATTAGTTCCGGCTTGCCAGATAATTTGTCGGGAGAGGCTATTCTTTGTTTATGTCATCCTAATTTGTAGTAACTGATTTCTTTGTCATCCTAATTTGACGACAAATTATGTCGTCACTGAATTTACATATAAAAGTGCAAATCTAATAAGGATATGCATGTGTTTTAAAGTCGATATGGTTGGCCTGTTTGTCTATATGACAAATACACAAGGGTTACATCATTACTAAAACTATTTTAACAAAAACCAATGCTGGTAAATTGGAGGTTAATTGATAGTGTAGCTTGCAAGCAATGAAAGAGAAAATTAAATATCAAGGAAAATGATAAAAATAAAATTAAAAATTCATTTTCTAACATATTCTCCGAAGTCGCCTTTTGACGCGCCCAACAATATCCAGTCATGTCATAATGCCGTCTTTTATGGATCTCCAGTTGAATTGGGCCAACCAATAAAACAGGGTAAATTGTTCAACTGGTGTGGAGCCTGGTTTCCAGCCCAGTGTCTCACTTTCTTGTAATAGATCCAAGATATATTTTGGTGTAGAATACTCATACCATGTTGGTTTCTTCCCATTTCTTCCTAGAAAATATCCGAGATGACCTAAGTCTTTTAGCTTAAATTTGGCAGGGGTATACATATGGAGTCGTTTCTAGTAAAAATTATATCATCAACATACATAATAAGTATAGTGATCCTACCTTTCTGTATTCATTTAATAAATAGAGTGTAATCACTGTGAGTTTGAGTAAATCCTTAGTTTAATGCAACAGCTGTAAACTTTTTGAACCATGTCTGAGATTATTGTTTAAAACCATATAAAGACTTTGTTAGTCTGCAAACTCTATTTTTATGTCCTCATATATTAAAACCAGGAATATATCCATGTATACCTCTTCTCGCAAATTAACATCCGTGAAGGCATTTTTTAATGTCTGACTGATACAGATTCTAGTTTAAGTGTACAACAAGTTAGAAGATGATTCTTATAGTATTTGATTTAGCCACAGGTGTAAAGGTGTCTAAGTAGTCGATTCTATAAGTTTGTATAAAGTCATTTTGCAATCAACATTGCCTTGAACCTACTTATTGTCCCATCTATATTATGTTTAATTGAGAAAACGTATTTACATCTTACAGGTTTAACCCCTTTAGGTGTTGGAACAATTTTACATTTTTTTATTAGTGTATCCATTTCTTCGTCAATAGCTCTCCCCTAATTAGGTCCATTCATTGCCTCTTGAATGGATGTAGGTATGCTTTGGCTGTCCAGCTTAGTTGTGAATGCTTTAAAGTATGAGTTTATTTGTTCATAAGATAAGAAGTTACCTAAAGGATATTGTACAACGTCATCCTGTCTGGTGTGATTTGTTTCACCAATACAAGATAAGGGACAAAATATTGGATATAAATGTTCATACATTCTCTTACTCCCTTTATTAGTGCTATGGGTAAGTGGTTTATATTAGGCTGTGTTTCTTGACATGTCCTACGTTTGACCGAGCTTAATTGTGTGGCTGCTCTGCCTGTACAGTTGGCTTGTGCTCTGCTGGTACCGTCTGCTGATATTCTAATACTATGAAGCCTGCTAAGTTTTCACTCATGATTCTAATATTTCTTGTGTTTGAATGCTATTTCTAGATGTCTGACTTATGTCTATAATGTTCCAAAAGGTTCTCTTGTTCTTGTATGTCAATCTCGGTTTTTGGATTCTTAGAGTAATATGTTTTTTCTTCATTAACTGCAACATATGTCGTTGCATGCATCTTCCTCGTTATACGATAATAGCACTTGTATCTCTTTTAGAATCCTAGGTAACCTAAGAATATACATTTATGTGATCTTTTATTTAGTTTATTCCTCATGTGAGATGGACTATAGATGTAGGCTTCACATCCGGATAATTTTAATGGTGGAACAGATAATAAGTTTGTAGCTGGAAAATATTCAAAGTGGACCTGCCATAGTGTTTTATTCTCTAGGACTATGATGACATCCTATTAATTAGGAGAATGGCCGTTAATACAGCTTATCTCCAACGGAACTTAAGAACATTCATTGTGACCATGAGTGTCCTAAAGACTTCTAACATGTGTCTATTTTTTCTCTCAGCTATGTCATTATGTTAGGGTGTGTATGTGCATGATGTTTGATAGTGTATACCATTCTAAAACATAAATTCTTTAACTGTTATCTATAAGTATTCAGATTTATTGTCTGAACTAATAGTTTTAACAGTCATTCCAAATTGGTTATTTATCAGATTGAAAAAATTCTTAAATATTTGTCCTGCTTCAATTTTATGTTTTATAAGGTAGGTAAAAGTGATTCTACTATGATCATCTACAAACGTAATAAACTATCTACCAGTAGTTTTATTTGTTATCTTAGATGGCATATCCCATATACAATAAATGTAGGATCAGTTTTCATAAATATATCTGGCATAAGTCGTTTTAAATACACAAAGTCAGAATATCATAATCTTTAATGCTAGAGTAATATCTAGTTACATTCAGATTCTAGTGTAGTACAAGAATAAGAGATGTGTAAGGTATCTTCTTTTCCAAAATGTCCTTGTTCCTCAGCTCGCAAAATAAACAGTCTGTTTAAGTATCTAGCATTCCAATCACCTTCCTGACAATGATAATTCTCTCCTAAAAGTAGGTGAGAACCACACATAAAAATGATTAACTTTAGTAATTTTCCTTACTAACATCAGAATTAAGTTAAGACATAGTACATACAGGACAATGTGCATGTATAGTTTATCTGTGAGTTTTACGGATCGTTTTCCTACGGCTTTTAAACTTAATCCATTAGCAATTCTAATTGTCTTCAGGAGCAGGAAAGATTCATACATAAACATAACATGCATATTGTAAGTCATACAATCAGAAGCTCCAAAGTTAATTATCCAGGAGTTACCAGTATTATCACCTTTATAAACCATTGAGGCATGAATAGGTACTGAATGTTGAGATTTCTGTTGGTTTAAAAGTTGTATTAAGGCTTGTATCTATTTCCAAGTGGATAAAATTGAGGCTGCATGTATTGGTTTTGTACGGCTCACAGTATTGGCTCCATGTATATGCTCTCCTCGCCGTATTTACCAAATGAGATGGCCTGCTAATTTTCTAAGTATTGTTGTCCTCTATAGAGTTCCTGCATGAGTTAAATTTTTGAGGATGATTCTTTTTCAGAAACAATTTCCAACATCCTTCTGCAGTGTGCCCTATCTTTATGAAGAATTTGCAACGTGGTTGACTTTGATTGTTTGTTGGTCCTTTTTAACAAAAATATGGTCATTGGTGGTTAAGGTGTGGGTTTTTTCTTGTGATCCAGTTGTCACAGTTGGTGTTTTTCTAGTGAGTAACAATGTGCTCAGTATTTGAAGTAGAGTTGGATCCCATCATAAGTCTAATCTGACCTTTTTCATGCCTTACTTCTGAGAAGGCTGTGTTAATGCTAGGTAATGAGTATAATTATACTTTTCACAGCATCAAAGTCTTTATGCACTCCAGCGAGATATCTAAACAATCTTTTTATTTCAGTGATCTGTTTATATAACAGGTCATCATTTTGACAAGTCCATGAATGATCTTCAAACAGATCAACTTGATGTTGTATCTTGGTCAGTTGGGAGTAACATTTTCTGATGGTTGTGTATCCTTGCATCATGTCATGAAACATAGCTTCAAACATATATAATTCAAAGATGTTATCTCTTTTGGAATACATCTCCCTGGCTGCTTTCTATATTTCAGCAGTAGTGGAGTATAGGAGAAAGTTATCGCTGATTTATGAGGTCATAGACTATATTAGCCAGACATAATCATTGAGTTTTCAGACTTTTATTGTCTGAATTGTGGCTTAGTAGAGGCAGGGACGACTATCTCTCTAGAAAGATGGCCTTTCTAACATTTGTGGGTCACAAACATTTCAACAGTTCTACTTCAAGTTAGGTAATTCCTACTGTGTTTCCAAGGTGGAATTCGCCTCCATTCACTATTTTTAGTCACTGTTTAATTTTTCAAAAAAGTAGCAGAGAAAGAAGAAGAAAAAGAAAAAGAAAAAGTAGGGAGAAGTGTCGTTTTAAGGCTCTAACACCATGAAGAAAATTGAAGATTTTTATCAATCAACAAGATGATTTTGAATCCAAAGATGTTTCTCCACATATATGAGTTGTTTACAAGGCCTCAAACGGCTAGAACATGTCAATGGCTACTTTGATGTTGATAGAACTGACAGTGACATGACAGTTAACGGCTATATTCTATACAGTGTGTAAGTGTGTGTTCTGCTTTGCACTTCTGCTTAGCATTTGGTAATTTACTGTGCCTAAGAGTGTTATGTTCAGCCTTCTTTTGATCTGCATCTGGTTATATTCAATGTCTAATTGTGCCATGTTAGGCATGTCTAATTATGGTCTGATTAGCCAATATTTATCGAAAGTAAACAAAAATAATTCAATTATATTGAGAGGGTGTTTTCTTTTTACCTTTTTGCCTTTTTCTATCAAGATGCTCCCTTGACGTGATACCTCCCTTGTTGACTTTTTGTATTTGTTTTCTGAAAGCGACATATTTTTCTATTGGCACTGCCAAATTCTGCTGCAATTTCGTTTCGGCAAACGTGTTTCCAACCATGGATAGTACTTTATGCAGAAATTAAAAAAACAACAATAATAATGATGATAACAATAATAAATTAATAAAATACATGCAAATGGGGATCACATGACATGAATCATTCAACAAGAAACTTATAGAAAATTTAAAATTTAGCCTCATGTTTGATGTAATCGAACTTTTGTCAGTCATGAGCTGGCATGTGGGTATTATTCTGATCTCTGATTAAAGAAAATCTAACTTGCAGGGAGGGATAAAAACGTTTGACTAATTATTATCGTTTTGTCATTTCTCTCTTGATTAGGTTAGACTTACATAGCATGATGTAAAAAAATCATCTCAAATGTTTCTACCGTCTCAGTTTCAAAAAACTTTGTAAAATAAGAATTAAATCATTTAACGATTTTTAAATGAAAAACTCATAACTTAATACTTATAAGATGTGTGATCCTAAACACGTTAGATTTACATAGGTGTATATAATTGATGATGAGGACTAAGTGGAGAGAACTGTTGGCAAGAATTCCCAAGTGTTCAGGATTGTGAAGCACTCTACAAAGGTAAAGCTACCGACAGAGGGGAAAAGGAAATAGGATCCCCTAACCGTTAATGGGTATGGTGACGCGTGACCGCGCGACACGTAGCAGCAAGGGGGGATGGTGAGGTTAGATGAGGGTCACCCGCATCTAGCCTCACCACCCCTCTTTGCTGCCATATGTTGCGTGGTCACAAAGGGAGTGAAAAAAGTGGGGTTAGGAGATCCCAACCCGGAAAAAGGGGTAAAACATTCTTGTCGCCTTGTGCAAAAGTAGATTAGAGACTTGCAAAGCAAACATTCTAATTGGCTTTTTGTACTTTAGAAGATTTATTAGTATTTGCCAGGATTTGTCACGGACTAAAGTCTAGGTGTTCCCAGCCTAATTGTGAATTAATGTTTGACATTAACAAAATTCTTGGATCGTTTACTTTTGGTTTTTATATTTTATATCGAATTTGTAAACATAATACTCGGTTATGGCCGCATTATGTAAACAGAGTTTGGTAGATGAACAATTCCTAATGTATGTACATGTGATGCGTACATGCATACATAAACATTACACTACAATAAATATGTGTGTGTGAGTATATATTTCGAAATAGGATAATAGATGTCAAATTTAAATAATGGATGGCAAGATTTTCTCTTTAAAAAAACACTACTGGATCTTGTCGTAATCAAACTGGTTAATGCCTAGCACTCATACGAAATAGCAGAGGTTCAGATCGTCTGACCCCCTTTTAGGGAATATTAAATGACCCACTGACACGTGGCACACAGGAGGGATGGTGAGACTGGGTGCTGGTGATCCCCATCCAGCCTCACCACCACTCCTGTGTGCCACGTAGCGGGCCTCAGAGGCGTGGTTGGTTATTTTGCCAAGGACCATCCGATGTTTAAGGAGCAGGCCTGTAACATGCAGTTAAGCTTCTCTCGAATAGAATTTGGGAATATTTATGGTTAACATATCTGCTATATATATTTTAAACAAGTGTCTGTTTTTTATTTTAACTATATCATTCTGTTACGGTGTGTATATGCAAGATTTTGATGGTGTATACCATTCTTAATGATAAATTCCTTAATTATCGTCTCTAAGTATTCAGATCCATTATATGAACGAATAGTTTTAACAGTTATTCCAAATTGGTTTTTTATCACACAAAATTCTTAAACATTTGTCTTGCTTCATTTTTTGTTTTAGGTAAAGGTGATTTGGTTTTGTCTCATAAGGCAGGTAAAGGTGATTCTGGTGTAATCATCTACGAATATAATAAACCATCTGCCACCAGTTATATTTGCTATCTTAGATGGCCATCAAATGTCAGAATATACTACATGAAATAGTTGAGTTGAAGTATAAGTTTTGGATGGATAAGTTGCTCTATTCTGTTTGGCCAGTTGATACATCTCGCACACGATAAATTTAGGATCAGTTTTCATAAATATTTCTATCATAAGCCATTTTAAATACACAAAATTAGGATATCCTAATCTTTATGCTAGAGTAAATCTTGTTGCATTGAGATTATACCCTAGTTTAAGAAGAAGAGCTGTGTAGGTGTTCTTATTTCCCAAATATGTCCTTGTTTCCAAGCTCGCAAAATAAATAGGCATTGCCAATCACCTTCCCCGTATTTCTCTCCTGAAAGTAGTATTCAGAAGGTGAGAACCACACATAGCAATTATTATCTTTAGTAATTTTTTTACAGACATTAGATTAAAGTTAAGGCATGGTACATGTAAGACATTGTGCAGGTATAGTTCATCTGCGAGTTTAACGGACTTCATAGGGCTTCTAAATTTAATCCATTAGATATTCTGTCTTAGGGAGCAGGAAGGTCTCACATGTATATAAAACATTGTCTATTGTAAGTCATATGATTAGAAGCTCTAGAGTCAGCTATCCATGAGTTACTTGAACTATTACCTTTATGAACCATTGAGGCATGAATAGATATTGAATGTTGTGAGTTATGTTTGTTTAGAAGTTGTAGCGAGGCTTGTATCTTATTCTGAGTAGGCAACAATTAGGCTCCATGTGTCTGTTATGTATAGCTTTTAGTATTGTCTCAATGTGTCTACTCTCCTCGACTCATAGTATTTATCAGATGAGATGGTCTGATAATTTTTCAAGCACGGTTGTTCTTTTTATAATTCTTCCATGAGTTAAATTTTTGAGGAAGTCGCTTCTCCGAAAACATTTTCCAGCGTCCTTCTACAGTGTGCCTTTCCTTTTTTTTGCGGAATTTGCAACATGATTAACTTTGATTGTTTATTGGTCATCCTTTAACGAATGTAGCCACTACTGGTTGAGCTGCGGGCTTTTCCTATGATCCAGTTGACAGAGTTGGCGTTTTCCTAGTGAATACTGGTGTGCTTTCAGTAGTTAGAGTATATATGGATCCCATCATAAGGCTGATTCGACTTTCTTCATGGCTTACATTAGAGATGGCTGCGTTAATGCTAGTTAATGGTTTGGTGCCTAGAATTTTGTTTCTCACAGTATCAAAATTTTTATGCAATCTAGTGAGAAATATAAACAATCTTTTTGCTCCGGTGATTTATTTATATACCAGGTCATCATTTTGAGATGTCCATGAGTGATCTTCAAACAGATCAACCTACTACTATGTCTTAGTCAGCTGAGAGTAATAGTTGATGGCAGTTCCGTCTCCTTGCTTTATGTCATGAAGCTTAGCCTGACCATATAATGTAGAGATATTACCCTTTTCTGAATACATCCCCTGACTACTTTCGATATTTGAGCAGAACTGGAGTATAAGATAAATTATCACTGATTCTCTTGGGTCATAGACCCTATTAGCTAGGACATAATCATTGAGTTTTCAGACTTCCATTGTCAGAATTGTGCCTCAGTAGAGGCAGAGAGAACTATCTCTCTAGAAAGACAGTCTTCCTTACCTTTTTCAATCATAAACATTTCCATAGTTCTACTCCATGTTATGTAATTACTACCTGGCATTTTATTTTTGGTATTCAGAATAAATGTTTCATCAAATGATGTTGTATTGACATTTGACCCTGCCCCTGGACGTGTTTTCTAGGTGGAAGTTGTCTATGTTTCACTATTTTCTGTCATTATTTAATTTTCCAGAAAAGTAGCAGAGAAAGAAGAAAAAGTAGTTATAGGGAGAAATTGCTTTTTAAGGCTCCAACGTCATGAAGAAACTTAAATATTTTTATTAATCAACAAGATGATTTTGAATGTATAGATGTTTCTTATTATATACGAGTTATTTACAAGGCCTAAAATGACTAGAATATGTCAACTACTGGTATGATGTTGACAGAACTGACAGTAACATGACTGTTAACGTTTATATTCTATGACTTATTTGAGTTTGTGTTTTGCTATGCACTTCTGCTCAGCATCTGGTTATGTATAGTGTCTAAGTCTGTTCTGCTCAATGCTCTTCTTTTCAGCATCTAGTTATGTACATCGTCTAATTATGTACTACTCGGTGTTTACAATTATGCTCTACTCAGTATGTTCTCCTCGACATATCACTTCATCTTTTATCACCATATTTCAACATACTTATAATATGTCTTTGGTGCGTCTTATTAACCGATATTTATTGAAAGTAAACAAAAATAATTCAATTAGATTTAGAGTGTGTTACCTTTATGCCTTTTTCTATCACTATGCTCCACTTGACATGGGACCTCCCTTGTTAACTTTTGGTGTTTGTTGGAAGCGACATATGTTTGCTGCAATTTCGTTTGGGCAGACGTGTTTCCAAGAATGGGAAGGACTTTATGCAGAAATAAAAACAACAACAATAATAATAAATTAATAAATATACCATGCAAGTGGGGATCACATGACATGAATCATTCTACAAGAAATTTATGGCGAATTTAAAATTTAATCTCATGTTTGATGTAATCGAATTTTTGTCAGTCATGAGCTGGGATATGAGGATTATTCTGATTTCTCATGAAAGAAAATATAACTTGCGGGGAGGGATGAAAACGTTTGACTAATCATTATTGTTTTATCATTTTT